>JASKGM010000005.1:4311980-4329208 GCA_034509205.1 Ceratonia siliqua | reverse complement strand
GAGTAGGGAACTGAATTTTAAGATTTATCACTTTTTCAATCATTCAATCCTATAATAAAATTTGAAGGCCTGTCCTTCCAGTGCTTCTATGTGCATTCATAAGCATTAGCTGAAGTGCCGTTGTGAACGAAGAAAGAAATGAGATTGAGTTCATATCTTCAGGTCTGGAATTCTCTTCTTTGTTTTATGAAGTAGTGTCTTGAGTTTGAAATATGAAGAACTGGTCTGTAGTGGATTATGCTAAGAGAGTAAGGGAACTCAGGTGTGTCTTCAGTTGTATTGTACATTGGCAGTGCTTGTTTCATTTTTTTTCCTTCTGGATAGATGACTGCCAAAAACTACAACGTTTTAGCATTTCATTTGTAGACTACGATTTATAGAAATTATTTTCTGTATGTCATTTGGTGTACACATAACCAGTGGATGAGTGAATGTAATTACTGGTTTTCTAGTTGCAACAGTCAGATCATCTTAAGATATTCTCATATTCGTACAATTTGTATATTTGTTGCTCGAAAATTGTATTTGGATCCAGTGGTCAGTGATTGAGATTGTAGTCAGGTGATAAATGAAGGCCGCTGAATTTTTGGATGTTAGTTCTTGTTGAAGATAAAGCCTATAGTTGGACAGTGATCTGTCAGTGTTTTCCCCCTCTTCTGTTTGCATAGGATTATTCTGTCTAGTACCACCACAATCCCCAACCCCACCCGTACCTCAACTACTTTTTCGCCCCTTTTTTTGTTTGCTTGGTTCTTTAAGGTTAGTACATATATCCTTTTTCCTACTTAAAATAAGTTTTATTGTTGTTTTCTGATGACATTGGCTCCACATTTTGAATTGCTCTGATTTCAAGTGATTTTTTTATGTGTGCTTATATTATAATGCCTCTGTTGCTCTCTTGTTGCTTCAAGACCTGTACACTTGGAATTGACAATGCAGTACTTGATGTTTAATGTGTTGCTTGTTTTCTCTAACACATGGATTCACTGTGCAGGTTTCTTCTTCCAGCAACACTTATTGCCATTAATGACATTGCTGCTTATTTCTTTGGTTTCTTCTTTGGAAGAACCCCTTTGATAAAGTTATCTCCAAAGAAAACGTGGGAGGGTTTTATCGGCGCATCCATTTCAACCATCATCTCTGCATTTCTGGTAAGCATGACTTTCAATTTGGTGAAGATGCAACATTTTTTTTTCCTGGGGGGAAGGCGGGTTAATTTACCTGAATTATTTGTCAAGTTATATAAATTCTGTTTATCAAAGCATATTGATTTATTGCAATGGAAATGGATCCGGTCATGTTAGCAAATAACATAATCGGTTATATTATCAAAATCGTGGTCGTCCATTCACTTTTTGAAGGCCGTGATGGACATTTTGTTTTGTTTACATGTAAAATCCACTTAAATTTTGTTTACCTGTAAACGAAATAAATATGCATCGTGGTTGTCTAAAAATGAATGGACAGCCATAACGCTAACATGACCAGTCATGTTGCGCTCCTAACATTACTGAATCCGGATCCGATTGCAACAATCTAAATAAGCTATGGAAAATCTTGATCAGATTCATTGTGAAAAAATTTAGCAATTCAGTGGTTGCTGATGTTAATGTTTGGGAAAAAGGTCATGGGGCATCTTTGCCGACGGATCTCTGGCTGTCACAAAGTATTTGTCATTTTTACAATTTGGAGTTAGCTGAAAGACATGATGTACTGTCACCATAAAGAATCTACAGTGATCCCATATAAATTGTCTGTTCTGCTGATTTTGACTTTTGAGCGTTTTAATATTTTGTTTAATGTTTATGTGCATGTGTGTGAATGTAATTATGAAAAGCAAAATACCCATAGACTCTCCTTGATGCGCATGTGTAATTTTGTCTTGATGAGTACGCAATCAAGATGTACAGAATTGGATGTTAATGTAATTGTACAAAACTCCTTGTGCAGCTAGCAAACGTCATGGGTCGTTCACAATGGCTAACGTGTCCAAGAAAGGTAGCTCTTTAACAGACCATAACTCATTGATAAGGCTTCATTCAGTATTCAAGTAACTTCTGTTCATATCTCCCTGGGAATAACATGCAGGATTTATCAACTGGTTGGCTTCACTGTGATCCTGGTCCAGTATTCAAGCCAGAGTCTTACACCTTACCAGGATGGGTTCCTCACTTTGTAAGTACTTGATATTCTCCTTAAATTCTTGTAACTCATTATGACTTCTGCTTTACAGTACAGCGCTCAGAATAGTTCAATTGATAGATTGTTATCCTATCTAAATCAATTAGTTTGGCAGCAATATGTTCATGTGTTGCTTATAACCAATACTTTAGCCTGTAACTTCTGTGAGCCTATAACTTTAAAGTACTTTGTTCTTAAAAATTCTATACTTTGTTATTCTTTGGAAGTTCGTTGTGAAGTTATGTTGTTAGTGTAGATTAAAAGTGTGTTATACCTTGTGCCAGCCCGCCATAAAATGAAATTTCTTGTTTACCTCAGCTCTTTGAACTAGGAATGACAAGATTTTGATCAGTGCATTGCATTAAATATCGCTCTCGTAGTAATTAGGTTGAGTCCTAATTCTTGTTCATTTTTTTTGGTGCCATAAGCATGTATTCACCAACTACTGAAGGATAAAAAGTTGATTGTTACATGCCAGTTCAGCTTACAAATCTGTTGACTCTTGTAATCATGAGATGCCAATCCACAATTTCTAAACCACTCTGACATTATATCTTCTCTCGTGCAGTTTCCTTGGAAAGAGATAACCATCCTACCAGTTCAATGGCATGCACTCTGTCTTGGCTTGTTTGCTTCAATTATTGCACCTTTTGGAGGTTTCTTTGCGAGTGGTTTCAAAAGAGCTTTTAAAATAAAGGTCTGGACTTGGTGCTTTTGTAATGCAGCAAATGAACAAATATCATCCGTTTAGGTCACTTGTATGAACAGTTTTCCTCTGTATTCCCATCTCTGCAGGATTTTGGTGATAGTATTCCAGGACATGGTGGAATTACTGATAGAATGGACTGCCAGGTAGATTCTCTTGATATTTGAATCTAGAAGATTTATAATGTACTGATAACATATTCGCCACTATAGATTCCCAGCTACTTGTTTTGCCTGAGTAAACGTTTTTAGAATTAGCACTGCCTAGTTCAGCCCCTCATCTCATGTCCATCCCCCCAAAAAATAATCCAATGAAAAGAATTAACGGTAAAGATGATCATGAGCTCATGAGCACTAAATATACAGATTGAAAAAAAATCTTATCAATTCTTTGAAGGTGTATAGTTGAAAACATTCAAGGATCCTTTCATGATCAATGAACATTTGGCATTGGTAACTGTCTTTAAAGTGGTCTAGTCTGGGGAGTAGAGATTTCAGGTGCATGCTGTCAAGAATAGGAACTATAGATGTATACATGCATATCATTGTGAAAGCGGTATTTTGACCGAATCTATATCTATCCAATTATATTTTTGTGGCCTCTAGTTGAAAATTGGTTCATTTATTTTACTGTACGTGTTGTCCTCTCATCTTTCAAAAGAATGAGAAATTATCAAATAGCTTAAAACCTTCCCCCTCCTTTTACAATGAATCCTTTATCTGCCTTTATCTTAGGCTTGTCGAATCATCCAAATACCCTACTTCAATATATATATTGAGCTATATCTGACTTCATCTTTTTCCGTCGTAGATGGTAATGGCCGTTTTTGCGTACATTTATCATCAATCGTTTGTTGTGCCCCAAAGTTTATCGGTTGAAACGATATTGGACCAGGTATTATCTTTATTTTATCATGTATTTTCCTTTGTTCACCTAAATTATTGTTTGAAAAATGTTTTATTGATGGTGCTACTGGCTTCAGATATTGATGAACCTATCATTCGAAGAACAAGCAGCTTTGTATACGAGGCTTGGGCAAATGTTGCAAGGGGGGATTCAAGGGCAGTCATAGATCCATTTTAGGATGCATTGCCCACTCACTTCCTACCTTACACAAGGGGAACGGAGAAGATATTTTTGTACATGTGTGCTATTAGTATTATCTGAGTAAAAGGATTCAAATGTGAAGGTGGGTCAAGATGTGTATAGTGTATCTTGACCATTAATATTGTATTCTCAATCTCTCCTTTCTCTTGCGTACTTGTTTACTCTCCCTGCTTATGGCATTTATGTAACAGTCATCAGTGTAGAAAACCATACACTCAAAATCTCAGAACGAGCTCAACAAAGTCACGACAAATAGCAGAAAATGTATGTCTAATGACCATATTCTTTGAGGGATGACTACATGGTGTTAAATTGTTTATCAACTATTTAAGTGTAATTTGACTTCGTTTTGATAACCTTGCAATAAACGATATCTATCTTTGTATTTCAGAGGGCTACCAGAATTGTTGAGGGAAACAGGTTATAATCTTTCAAAAACTACGGAACTTCCCATTCGTTTCTCTAGTTATAGCTCCAATTTTCAAATATTTAAATTGTGTTATTCATGCCCTATGATCTTTAATCAATTCCATGCTTCGCATGCGGCTTTTTGGTTTTCTATTTCCGTCGCACACCAGTCCGATTGGATAATCAAAGGCCTCGTTTGTTTATAAAAGATTAAGGCAAAGGATTTCTATCTTTTAAGCAGCCGCAGATAGATAAAGTAAATCATTCTCCCAATATAAAAAGTAGCTTGGCAGTCCTATTTAGACAACACATTACTTTTCGACACCTTCAATTTCAACGAAAGGAGGATTATTTTTTAGTATCGCTATTCTCACAAACTTTTTAGAAATTATTTATCTTATAACACACATCATACTAAGAACACGGGATTTAATGAAATGAGTAGTTTGTGAAATAATACGAGTTTGAGTTTGTGAGAGTAACATTATTCTTTTTCTCCTCCCCATCAAGAATATTACCAAAGCTTCATCAAGATATCCTGGTTACCAGTAAAGTGTCACACTACACAGCAGTAATAATTTAATCAAGGCGCAATTAAGAAATGCTGCTACCAATAAGTTCCCATAAAAGTTTATGTAAGAAGCCCTAAGAGAATGTGGGACTGTTCCAGTCGGAGAAAACATCAAGATTCCAGTTGGATTCCAAAAGCGTCATAATAGAAGCAGTCACAATGGCCAGAAGGCACGGATACGTAAAGTCACAAGTACCAAAGCTGCTAACTTTCTGAAGGAAAAGTCCCCAGTGAAAAGCAACCGCAAGCAGAGTGACATTTTAAAGGGCTCCACATATAAAATTTGATGAATATACTAAAAAGTTAACATAAATGGGGTTAACAAAAGACCTTACAAGCAGAACGTTGAGGGGATTATACCGAGTCCAACAACATCCATTACAGCAAGACCATGTTTTTGGTTGTCATAACAATTTTAGAGCTAAGAGAAGTCCAGGATCAAGAAAAAATCCATATGACGGCATAAATATTGTACATGTCCTAGTTCTACAATGAAATATGTAAATAATCAATCATCATTTGTCAATCTAAAATAGTAAAACAAAAAACTGAGCAAAAAACACAGATAGTTTGCTAACAGTTATCGTGCCAAAATGTATCATGACAGAGAAGCTTTCATCTCCTTTTGATTTCTCTCATTGGGTTTTTGGTTTCTCAATCTTCACATAAGGTAAAACACCCATTAAACGAACAACTTTTGGAGACCACCCACGCTGTTGAGCACGGCAAAACATCAAGAATGTGTTTGCAAAGTAGGAATTGAAACCCATGAAGACATGCCACAAAGCATGACCCTGTGGGTTAATGCGCCAGCGGGATATCTCCTTGCAGAAAACACGATCAATGATCCCAAACAAACCGCCTAATAAAAGAGTAGCTACATATAGCTTTGCAAGCCGCTTGGCAGATGCATCTTGAGTGTAAATGTAATACTTGTACATTCTTGGAATGCAGAGGAGACACAGAATGATATAATGCACTTTGAAGCCAATACCAAAATGGACCACTGAATGTACAATGGCAAAAACAGCACCATAGAGGAAGAGGAAGATGGGCATTGTACTGCGGTAATGCCAATCCGGTGAGTGGAGGATGTACATGTACAGTAGCATCTCCCATACCATAGGAGTTTCATCACCCTGCTGTTGCCTAAATTAAGTGCAAAATCTGAAGAATAAGTAGTCATCCAAAACAACAGACATTGACTTACAGATTAATTAAAAAGACCGCACATACCTATCAGGGACACACACCTAACAACCTAGCAGAATCATTCAATCAATGAAGAAAAGCTGCTATAGGGAGCAGTCAAACATATATAAGCGCAAGTACCATTCTTTACATTCTATATCAATAAATTTGGCAATACAATAGATGTTCACACCATTAAACAACTGTATCACCAGTATACTAGCTTAAATCACAACTACATGGAAGCTGGATAAATAGACCAAGCATATACAACACCTTCCAAGTTCCAACCAGAACAACCTGACACTGAACCTGTTATAAGGTTTTAACCATTCTGCGTCCAAGCCATATTAAGGAACTTAATATTCAAGCTACTGTCCCAGAATGTAACACTTTATGCATATAAAAGGAGGTCACTGTCTTATTCTTAAGTCTTAACAATGTCAACTAGCTCATAAGTTCCAAATATAATACTAAAAAATAATCATACAGTTATTTTATAGCAAGGATTCCCTATTCATCTCTCTCTGTAATTCTGTTGAAAAGAACCTTTCCAAGCAGTAAAGAAAGGTAAAAGTGTAGTCCAACATACGGAACCACACAAATGCAAGAATTAGCCACCTAATTCAAATTCATGGGTAGCTTGCATAGATAATAAACCAAATATGTTAGTTGCATAGTGCATATGTACATGCACATGCACAAATGTGCATTAGTGATTTAGAACATATATAAAATGTAATCTTTGTGTGGTCAGAGAAAGCAACACTAATTTTGGATAAATATGGAAAAAAATTGAGCAAATGTATGTGTCTTAAAGGCTCTTGATGTATGGCCACATTAACAGTATAAACAAAGACAAATTCAGTATTTCTGTTTCGATATTTTCCAATCTTAAGTCTGAAGTTCTTCAGTTAAGCAACAAACATTACCACTAACATGCCAAACTTATATTGGACACACCAAATTAACTCAAAACTGTATGAAACCAAACAAAAAACCAGCCACAAATTAACTTAAATCATTGAAACAATATTGGAGATTAATACTTACACACGTTGCAGTGTGGCATGGTACAACATGCTTCCAATTGCAAGTGTCATATTTGATAAGTGAAGAACACTAAACCTTTTCTCAAACCGTTGTCTTAAGGCATTTATAAGACCAATAAGCGCCAAAAGAATGGTTGGAATGTTGGATATTGTGTTATAAAATTCTGCAATGTAAGACGAATATGCATAATTTTTTTCACAACACTCAGTAGTGGATGTGACTGGACCCCAGAAGCTAGATATTGTCTCTGCCATTCTCCTCTACAGCCTGAATATTTGTTTAACTGTATTTTGAAGCTGCAGAGTTTGAAAAATCCTGCAAAGCACGAGGAAGCAGGCCAAATCCTGTGAATCCTATAACATATTTAAAATGATGGAAGTAATTCAAGCAAGCAGTAATCCTAAGTCGTGCACGCCAACTTGTTAATTAACAAGGAAAGCATGATAGACTTATCAAGTGAACATGACATGTAAAAAATGCAAAACATCACCATCCAATTAAAGTGACAACTGCAAGTAAGGATGCATCTCCATTAACAAAATATTCAGGTAATATCACCCAGTGTCAGTACCAAAACTATAAGGGGCTCTACCTTCGAACAATAACAATTTAGACTAAAAGCATGTGAGAAAACTCAACTCCTCACAAAAGAAACTAGAAAATAGGTAATGCAATGTGGATATTCGATACAAATTACAAACATCCAACCTGAAGAGATATTAAAAGATTTCCCGTTTCATTTGGAGGGAGTTTGCACGTGTACCTAAGAGAGGAGGGCAAAAAAAAAAAAGGCCCTCGACTACAAATCATGTGATACACTAGAAAGGAAATATATTAGGAAAAAGATTGCTCAAACTACAATTCTCTAATTCCACAAAAGCCAAAAACAGCACGGTGAATTCTGCAATGGCCAATACATCCTAATAATAACACATCGAATAGATGGAAGCTAAAAATCAGTAACCACAAAAGTTGCTTCGTTGCATCAATACTCAGACTCGTTTTCCCCATCAAATGACAACTACTGCTCATTAAGCACATAATGTGTAATTGGGAAAACGGTATATTAACTAGTTCCTTTTACTCCAAGACGCAAATAAGCAGATCCTACGCACAGTAATATTTTCTAAAAATAAAACAACAACCCAGTATAAGAAAAGCATACAATCAATAACTAAATAAAACTTAGCACGCACCAATTCAATTCCACCAAGTTTGCAAAAAGATCCAAATCTTAACCATTTCTGTTTCTCGTAAACAAAAGGGTCAATCGCATTTTTATAGAAAATGAAAACTTTATAGCGGGATCAACAAGTTCATGCCCAAAAAGAAACAAATAAGCAACAGCAAACTGAATGGACACGGTAAACAAAAAAAATCAGATGCTAAATATATAATAAAATTGATAATAGATACATACTTGGGCAGATTGATCAACAAAAACAAAGTGTTTTTGATGAAGTAGATCTCATTCTGCTTCGATTGGCTTCTACTTCTCTAATTGGTCAGATGAGGAGGACAACAGAGGCCTGAGGCGGAGAATCTCTTTTCGGCATTCGAGGCAGGGTAGGACCGTAGGAGGCTCGATTTCCTTTTTTCCCCTTTTCTTTTCTCATTTTAATAAATTACAAAAATTAATATTGCTTTATCATATTTCGGTTGTTTTTTATGGGCAAAGCCGCAAAAAGCCGGTTCCATCCAAACTGAAAATAACGGATTCAGGCCCTTAGCTGTATCTTTAATTAGGCCTAGGCCCATGACTGAAACAAGTCTGGCTACTTGCGGACTGAAATAACGAGTATATTTGTTGGGCCTAAGCCCATTTACAACAAGTTCAAGGACCTCCCTAAACTATAAAATTCAAACAAATCCAGTACTAAACTTTTAACTTCTTAAATTTATCTCTTTATTTAAATTGAAATGGTACAAGAACACCAATATCCAAAACTAGAGTTTGATATAAATTCAAATATTATGTATGAACCACTATTTGTGGCAATTTCATAGTTACAAGTTTGGATAAAATGAGTTAAATCCCATAATTAAAATTTTAAGGCTCGACTTTTATAATTCAGGAGAATTTTTATAAATGAGTCATAATTTAAGAAGCGTGGGCATATTTTTCATTAACATTCGTGACCAGAAAGAAAAAGGAAATTTAAAACCACAATCTCTTTAAGATATGATAAAATTGACAAGTGATTTAGGCTTAATTTCTTAAATTAAGAAAATCATAAGAAACATCCATGACATGACCTAAAAAAATTCTTGTGGTCTTATTTTTGTTTTGGCTTAAATACATTTTTCTTCTCTCAAATATTGATAAATTTTTAATTTGGTCTTTTGTTTTTTAATTTAAATAATATTTTCATTTTATATTTTAAAAGGTTTTAATTAAATCACTCCATCATATTTTGGTTCATATACAAACAATAATAGTACTACAGTCAATTAGTATGCATGAATTTGTTGTTACTATTGATAAATCATTAAGTGAAATCATGCTAAAAATTATAAAAAATAATAAATGATAAAATTACATAGATTTTGTGTGATTTCACTTAATAATATGTAAAATAATGAATAACAATATGTGTATATATGATAACTAATTGTAATATTATTATTTTATAGATGAAAATATAATTAAAAAATTAATTGAAATATTTAAAGTATAAAATGATAGCATTATTTAAATTAAAAATATTATGGCTAGATTAAAAGGTTAAAATATTAAATAAACAAAATATATTTAAGCCTTTTGTTTTCAATTTTTAAAAATAGTTTTGATACTCACAATTCTCAACTTTAGGAATGATTTTAGTATAATTTTATATTTTCTTTTCCGCAGATGTAGAGTGTTATTTATAGTTTTATACTATTATATATGGTTCTGGGATAATTGGTAAATCTCTTATATGTAATTTTAATTTCAAAACAAGAAAGTAAATAATTATTTAGTAACTTCTCACTATCTCTTTTTATTAATTTTAAAAAATTTATATTTATATTTATATACATAAAATATAAAATATATTTATTTTTTAAATAAAATAAAATAAAATAAAATAAAAATTATTAATTTAATTTAATATAATTAAAATAAAAATAATGAATTGATACATATAATAATATACATCTAGTATTTCGTTATCATGTTATGAGTGAATGTGGCCTTAGTAAAGGTCACATACACATTCAAAGAAGTCAAATATTTCATTGTTTTGCCCAAGAAAGAATTGAGAGAATTTATAGCCCAAATGAAACGACTGCGCTGGATAAGATTATTATGAACTGGGACACCACCAAATTAAAACAATTCCATGCACTTTAATGGTTTCTTTTTAAAATGACATTCTCCAATAATTTACTATATGATTAAGTTATACTTAATTAATTTTTGTTGGAAACAAATAAATAATAATAATAATAACTTAGAGAAAAATCAAATGAAGACACAAAATTACTTAAAACAATATAAATTTAATTACATTTTTGTTTTCTTATAGTTTTGGTTCCTCTAATTTTATCATGAATAATATGATCCCTTTAGTTTTATCAAAATTATAGTTTTGGTCATTTAATTAACTTTTCATTCATTTTTTAATGAATATTGTTGACATAGACATAAAAAATGTACACATTATCAAATAAATTTGCTTTCTCAACCTCCACGGGGGAGAGAAGATGAAAAAATTGAGGGATGCTACTGTGTCGTTAAATTTGATGTTGAGGATGAGAATTTAAAATTATTTAATGATGTGTAAATTTTTTGTATCCACGTTAGTTATGATCATTAAAAAATGAATGAATAATTAATTGAGGAACCAAAACTATAACTTTGATTAAAGTATGGACCATATTATTCAGGATAAAATTAGGATAATTAAAATTATAATTTTGATAAATTAAGGAACTAAAAATATAATTAAGTCAATAATATATATAATTACCATATATTAATTTTACAAATATTAATTTTATTATATTTGAAATATTAAAAAATATCTCATATGCTTGCACACTTTTTTTAAACAAAAAAAATGACATTTGTGCATGGGCTAGGTCTATGTGAATTGAGCTTATATGATTGATACATATGATTTTGTTGAGGTAGGTATTATGTTATGGGAAATACTATGTTATTCATGGAATAGTAATATTTCATGAGTAGTTATGTTTTTTTTTAAAAATAATTTTAAATAAATTAAAGGCATTTTTTTTTTACTTTTTTCTGTATTGTTTTACTTTATTTTTAAATATGGGTTATGAAAATTCTTTTATTTTTTAAATTTTTTTAAAATAAAATTATAAAAAATAAAAAATTATTCTAAAAATATTAACAATAATATATTACTATTCATGACTAATATATCACACCTTTTGTTGAACTCTACACATCTTTTTGGTACTTGTTAATTGGCTTAGTACATGTAAAACGGCCCATATAAGGAAAATCTATGTACATAATGAGTTATATAAGTTTATTATATCTAATTTTTTACTCACTCCATAATCCATATAATTTTAATTTTACCCAACATTTACTTATTTATTTATAAAAATATTAACTTATTATGTAATCATATATATAAATTTAATCTTTACATAAAAAAAAAAAATTTGTATTACAAACTTATCTAAATGAGTGTGCCTATGCCTCAAAGAAATGGAATGAGTCCACCTCAAGAGAATGAGACCACTCTTTTGAGGTGAGATCCATCCCATATTTATTTCAGACGGTCGTACTCAATAAAGTGCGACCATAATATAGTAAATATTTCACAGAAAAAATATATAGTTAGTCAGGTACGTGAATATGATATCCCAATAAAAATAAATAAATAATTCAGGAAGTCTTAAAGTTCATAGAAATCATGTGTTAAGGGCACATAAAACCTAGATAAGATTCAATGTATGGAGACACAACTTTGAGATTCATTGAACCTGGTCATCCTCTTACTCCCCTCGTTGCTACAAGGACAACATTAGCAGCGCCCATTTTCCGCATCACAGTTGATAAGAGACACGATGATATGGCACGTGACGTGGCAAATTGTGCTTCGTTAGACTAGTGGTGGCGGCCCGTGGACTTTGTTGTCTTTTTCCCTTTGAACATCGTCAAATTCAAAGGGACCCACCCACCCACCCCGATCCTGCCTTGTGTGACCGTACACGTATCGACTCCAGTATGGCTAAGCGCTAACAGTAACAAGTAACAAACCCACTCAAATGAAAATGTTTCTGGGTTCATGCTTCCAACGGGAAGCCTCAATGGCCCATCAGTCCAGTTTTTAAAATATATGTGAAAGTTGGAGGGTAGTTTCTCAATCAATTAATAAAGGTTTCCAAGTTGAAGGAGTAATTGAGTTTTACCCAAAATTAAAACTAGAAGCTAGCAGATGTATATGATGGGATGAAACTAAAAATAATAATAATAATAATAAGTGGATAATATATATGTGAATGATATATTTATAAAATAGAAGGATAATAAACTTTTTTTTTAAATATATATATATATATAATAACTTTTTTTAAGAGTGATTTCTAATTGAGTGACCGTAGGCCGTATATATGCACAATATTATCTTTTATGAATAAAGAAATTTAATTTAAATACAAAGCAAGTTAATAGTTTATTATAGTTATAGTCTAATACTCTAAACCAACACAAAATGATATATAATTAACCCATATATATATATATATATTCCTAATTCTTAAAATGAAAATATTTTATACATGATTAATTAATAAATATGAACTAAAAGTAAATTGTATGAATATATGGGAGCCATGTTGTTTGAGTTGAAATGATGTATATCTTCTTCTGTTTTAATTAATGGAGATCTGATTTAATTTTTATTATTGAAACAATCAGTTTTGTTTTATTAATGGGAAGAAAAATAAGTTCCATTTTGAAGTAGAATAATATATTGTTTCCCTTAATTTTTAGATTGATTTCATCTTTTCTTGTTAAAATACTTTTTTTTTTCCTGGGATGCAAAGCTTTTGGTTATGAATTCTCAATAATTACTATTATTCATGAGATTATTAATTATTAATTAAATATTGTTAGAATAAATTAATTATTTAATAGATATATTTCCTTTTAATTTAATTTTTTAATATTCAAACCTCAGTCTAGTGTTAATGTTATTTCTATTCCTAATTTGCTCACTCTATTAATTATAGTTGACTGACTTGATGATATAACTTTAATAGGTGTCTACGGGACAAGTAGTTTAATGATGTGGCCAAAATGACATCATCTAAGCATTACGGGAAACATTATCAAATGACCAGGTTTGACAATCATTTGTTTATTAAATTTTGTTAAGTATTAGGAATATAATTTTGGTTCCGAGCTACATACAAATTACCTGAAACAACAATATTACTATGTTTTCATTGATTTACATCAATTTTAACATAAGGAGGTGTTTGGTACAAATTTTTTTTGTTTTAAGAAATATGATTTTTAAGAGTCATGATTCTTAAGAATCTTGTTCTCAAAAATGTTAAAATTGTATTTGGTTAATTTCGTAAATTTCTGAGAATGATAGACATTTTTGTATTTGGTTCAGAAGCTATTTTCTTGAAAATGTAGATAATTTTTATAAGTATACCCTTATATATAAATTGCAAGAAATTTATATTTTAAAGAAAAATAGGTGTTGATGGTTGGGTTGGTGATTTAGGGTTTAAAGCTGGGGCTTGGGGGTTTAGAGTTTAAGATTTAGAATTTAGAGTTTGGAATTTGGGAGTTTGAGGTTTGGGAGTTTAAGGTTTAGAATTTCGGATTTTGGGATTTGGGATTTGTGATTTAGAGTACTTGTAGTATGATGATTTATGAAGAATGGTAAAATGGTCATTTGCATCCCTCAAAATTTCCCATGAAACGAGAATTTAAGAATATCATCCTTTTACATGAAAATTTATTTTGTAAAAAATTTGCTTAAAAAGTGCTTCTGAGAATCTTGATTTCCTAGAAATTTTTTTTAATCCTTATCAAACGTTAAAAATTAAGATTCTCGACTAATAATTCTTAAAAAAATTTGAAGAATTCCGATAACAAACGTCCTATAAGTGCAAGATATGTACTTTAAATTTTATGCAGAAAAAATTTGACCAAAAGTAATAAAATAATTGATTAATACATGAATAATGGCATCAAATTGGAATAAAGTTTAGGAATATGCTAACACACAAAATTGAAGAATGAAGATCGTATATTCTTAGTCAAATTAAACAAAGGAAAGAAAAGACAGTGGCAATACATGGAAAGTCCCCTTTCAATATCCGGGTGAGGATAAATAAGACGCGGTAATCACTTAATTACGTTGACTACGCTTAACCAATTAATTAAAGTATAATTTCTCTAATTTCTTTTGAAATTGAATGGTATATATAACTCTCAGTATTTTTTTATTTTTAAATTAATATTTAATTATTTTATAAAAATATAAAAAAATTAATTTATTAATGGAAGAGATTCAAGTATGATTTTAAAAACTAAAAATATATCAAGTATTGTATTATCAAAATGAATATTATAATAATTCATCCATTAATTAATCATGTGTGGTAATTCAAACTAATCATGATGTATTTATCTTCCTCTAAACGCCATTTGAAACTACCGAACCTGGACTCTAATCTGACTAGGTTCTCCGATGAATGTCGTAATTTGGCCCACATGCATTCAAGCTCCAATTTAACTTAGCTCTACAACGTTCCCCACAAGTCCAAGTCATGTATCTCTGTATAAATATGACGCCGTTTCTCTTCTCTTCTTACTCCATTTTGTTGTCATTCTCCGCTCACTCGTCCTTTTATGAAACCATCTATCGCCATTTCAACGACATAGCCCCCACCCCACATTTTCTTTCCTTCTGTTTTTCGAGGAAATTACAAAAAGTTCACCACTTTATATATGTATTCTAACCATTCCTTATCTCTCTGAGGAAAGAGAAAGAGGAAGGAAAAGGGTGTGCTTGTGAGAAAATATATTTATCATGGTGAGAATTCCGGTGAGGTTCGAGAGGGTGGCGGCGGCGTTTGACGCCGATGTTGCACGTGTGAGGCTCTGCGAGAGCAGCGGCAGCGAGCATTCCCCGGAGAGCTCAACTGATTTGTCTGATCTCGTGAAATCATTTATGGAGAAGAGCGAGAGGGGTGAAGGAGGAGAAGAGACACGTGAAGGAGGAGAAGAGACACATGTTGCTAATGATAAAGACCATGAAAAGGGTGAGGAATCAGAGCTTGAAAAATACGAGTGGTCTTATTCTGAGAAGGAAGAACTGCTGAAGAGTTTATTTGCTGGGAGTGAAGTTGATGAGAATGATCGGAATGCGAAGGAAACGATTAGGGGAGAGGTTGAACTTGCTTATGGCCTTGTTGGGGACAAGTCCTCGCAGGAATTCAAACGCCGGTTGATGACTCGGTTGCGGGAGAAAGGTTTTGATGCTGGTGAGTACATATTTTTTTTTACCAATTACATATTTAGTTTTCTCCCCTCTTTTTCTCCCAAAGTAAATGAGAGATTTCAATTTACTTTGGTTGAGGATTCCCAATTGGTCCTCTTCAATCTCGTGATTACACTAATTAGAAATCTATTACAGTCTGAGGTACCATTTGAAGGGAGCAAGTTTAAATTATCTATTCTAACTCTTAAGTGAGATACACTGTAATTTGTTGTCGGAATCACAGGCACATAGAAAAAACAAATTTTAAGATATGGGAATCTTACACAGAATATCCACATATTGTTGTCAAAATAGCATCACTGTTTACTGCAGAAAGTCTTCTAAGATAAGATTTGTTTCTTGTTTTCTTAGAGATTCACTTCTCTAACATGATCTTTAAAGAGAAATTTAGAATTTTAACCGATCTAATTTCATAGATTTATATTTACATCTAATCTTCAACGTCTGTTATTTTTTAATATTCTTTTTTCACTTGAGGTGATGAGTACATTATTCACTACGGACCATCGATTTTTTTTTGTTGAGATTTTTCAAAATAGATTTATATCAAATTTTATATTTTATATTTAGTCTTTTTACACATTCGATGAGACTTTTCAATACTTTCCGCCTACTCCCTTCAATGGTAATCTAAGAATCATGGATATCCAATTTAGTATTAGAAACTTGTATAAGACATGATGTAACATTTCAAATTACACATCAATATTGATGTTCTGCTAACTGTTATAGATATTGAAATGTTCATATAAAGGGTCAAAGGGATAGCTATGTATATTGGTTTTGTTCTAATGGTTCATTTACTCTCCTTGCCAGGGCTCTGCAAATCCAAGTGGGAGAAAAGTGGACGATTCCCAGCCGGCGATTATGAGTACATCGATGTCAATTTTGCAGGGAAACGCTACATTGTTGAGGTTTCTCTTGCTGGAGCATTTGACATAGCTCGTCCCACAAACCAGTATTCGTCTCTGCTTGATGTTTTCCCATTCATATTTGTTGGCAAAGTAGAAGAGCTCAAGCAGATTGTGAGGCTGATGTGCACTGCAATTAAGGGGTCCATGAAATCCATGGACCTGCATGTTCCTCCATGGAGAAGAAATGGCTATATGCAAGCTAAGTGGTTTAGTTCTTACAGGCGAACAACCAACGAAGTTGCAACCAGAAAGGCATCATCAGCATCAGCTTTGTCTTCTGAAGCTGTTTCTGCAAGAAGGGCCATTGGATTTGAAGCACGGCCTGTGAAATCTTACAATTGCAGAGAAGATTATGTGACTAAAACTGGGTTCAGAGTTGGCCATTTGACAGCAGCATTTAATTCCTGATAACTCCGGGAGCAACTATAGTCATTAAAACTATTATGTATATATAGAAGTGCTTTGTTTTGTTTTTCTGATGTTTTTCTATTTTGGGGATCGAGTTTATAAGTGATTGAGTGAAGGTGCCTTGGGCAAAAGTAGAAAAGGTGCCTTGGGGGGTATTTTTGATAATTGATAGCATTTTTGTATGTTTGAGAATAATA
>JASKGM010000005.1:4296480-4311880 GCA_034509205.1 Ceratonia siliqua | reverse complement strand
GCCCACCATAAAGAATAATCTTCAGCATTATGCAAATTTGGTCTTTCAATAAAGTGAATGAGTGACAAGTCTCACTCTCAATAATTATAGATTAGGATAAAGTGGATATGGCACATCAAACTTCTTATCCAGATAGTAGGCAGTGGACAATTTCTTTATTAAATAATTACAAGTGAGACTAAATATACAACTTAGTTCTTGAAAATAATTTTTAAATGCCAAATTGTATATTATCTCTACAACTCGTTATAAAAATAGCTTAATCTTTATAATCATTATATTATCTAGATGTATATCATGGAGGTTGGTGGAAGAATAAGTTAGTAGACCTAATCTTCACTTTTTTTGTGTGAACAAAAAATTTGAAAGAAAAATGAATTGTTCTATCTGTAAGCAAGATTAAGGGAAAATAATGTAATTTAATTTCAATTAAATGGTAAACTGATTCAAAGTAAAACAAAAAAGAGATGAAGCTCAATTCCTAAGTACCTATTAACAAAAGAAATTACCAGCAAAAATAAAATTGAAATTGAAAATTGATCTTCAATTACTTGTTAATTGAATGAAGTATAATTAAATCGTTGTGTTCCATTCATTTTTTATGAAGTATGACTCCTTTTTTGTCACATGTAAATAAAATGAATCGTATTCCATCCAATTGACATCTATGGACGGGCAGCCAGATGCCATCCAAATCCATGTCAACACAGTTGGACTCCTCTTCTCTGATATAAAGGGAGATGGTTAAAAGCTAAAAGGATAAGTTTCTTCACGCAATTTCAAGGATATCAAAGCCAAAAGAAACAAAAGAAGAGGCAAAGTGACCCTTTTGAAAATCGAAGGCATTTGATGGCAGAGAAGGGTGTCTGAATTTGATGGCAGAGAAGGGTGTCTGAAAAGCCAAATCCTATGGCATTTCCCTCTACGCCCCTTCTCATCATAAACCCAAGATTCCGATTACTAAGAAAATGTGAGAAGTTCGGTAAGCAGATTTGCTGACAGAGATCAACGAGAGATCTCACAACAACCGGCCAGTTAACTTCTCTGAACCCTTTGATTTAGCTACAGCCGCCATGGCACATTCAAGATCAAGGGTACTGATTTTGGTTTCAACCCTTCCCTTGGTACATGTAGCCTCACACAACCAATTCCAGTATTCAATCACCAAAAAGCAAAATAGAAAATCGAAGATGTTAGTGATATGAAGAGATTGGGTACAAACAGGAGAAAATTTAACAGCGTGCACTTACAAGATACCGAAACCCTAGAATCAATTCCGTATTTATAATCTCAGAGATGGTTAGTGCGGAGGACATCATGGCCGTTCATCTTCAACGGTCTGATGGATACTTTTATAGCGAAAACAAAAATCAATTTGATCTTTTGCTTAAAAATAAATTGCGCGTTAGACTTATTTATTGATTAAATTTTTATCAATTTTTAAATAATTTGGATTTAGAACTCAATAAATTTTTATATAAAAAAAATATTAATCCAATATCCAGCCAAAATTTGATATAATTATATTTAAAATTATTATGAGTGAAAAATTGCTAAAATTTTACACAGGTTTTTTTTGCAATTAATGAATTACTAACACTATTTTTCATTAAACTTTCACCACCTAACTTTAGTACTATGCTTCTTTTTTTCAAAAAATACTTTAAGGATATGCCTGGTGGGAGAATATTGAATAGATAAAAAAAATAAAAATCAATACAATATAGGTAAATACATTGTCATTTGCCATCTCATCTTTTTTATTAATTATTTTTACTTCTACCATTCCATGATGAAGTTTCTAAAAGGTGTCACTCCCTGAGAATTATTATCATTATAGTCAAGGCAATTGCAGTTAGCAGTTAAAACACAATTCATACAAACAACCTTATGAATGCATTTCTCACATCCTAGTTGTGAAATCAGTACCAAAATTATTCCAGACACTTGTAGAGCTCAAGTCCAATGAAAGTATGTGTTAACTCCCAGTCAGCATAGGGCAAGAATATGATCAAATTATGAGGAAGGCCAAAACTACGATCAGGGGCACCTCACACCTATCAGATACTCATATATGAACTACTGATTTTGGGTAAATGTAAAGTTCTATGGACACCAAAATTCTCAGCAAAATCCCCTGCAAGCAACAAAATTTCATCAGGTTGTAGACATTATAGTGAAATTAGAAGATCTTTAAAAGTGGATTTTAGACCTTATCAGTGCCATTGAACATCAGCTTAACTCATTGGGGTTTTCTTTGCTTCGAATGAGGGGGACACCATCTTCCCTCCAAACTATGCGCTCTTCACATAAAGCCTCTACCACCTCCACATATAAACTGTGCTCCTGGAAGTGGAACATGAAAACAGAAAAAGCAATCAATAGGTGAGTTACTAAATCGCCTGCCTTTTGGTTGCTTCATTGTCTAAAAGATCATGAATACCTCTTATAACAGAAATTATAACTTAAAGATTAAGCTCAATATGCATTTGATGGTGAGAAAGTAAAATTTCAAAGAGTGCAAGCTCTTAATAGAATTACCCAAATTTCATCGAATTTCATTCAGGATTAAGGCTGTTTATTGGTCCAAAATGCCACCATTTTTTAAGGGAGAGGGGATGAATGATATAGTATCTCATTACCTCCTTAAGAACCCTTGCAGCCAGCTCCTCTGCAGTGTCATTGGCAAGCACAGGGACAACACACTGGGCAAGGATACGCCCTGTGTCATAGTGTTCATCGACAATATGAATTGTAGGACCTGAATATCTAACCAAACACATAAAAGAAACAAGGATAAAAGTAATCAAGAACCAAGTATAACAGTATCCAATGAGAAACAACATATGTGGAGATATCTTACTAGAAGCATACCTTGCTCCAGATGCAATTACTGCTTTATGCACCTTCATACCATAGTAGCCCTTGCCTCCAAAAGCTGGAAGAAGTGATGGATGAATGTTTATTATGGATCTTTCATAAGCTCGGATCAGTTCCACTGGTATAAGTTTGAGGTATCCAGCTAGAAGGATAAAATCAACCTCGAAATTCCTGATGACAGTAATGTCTCATATTTTAATCATATAGCCATGTTTCTATGCCATATCATCAATCCTCACTTGTAGATTCTCTTCTTTTTTTTTTATTGGTAAATTCTTTTGCTTTCCATTTTAAAGTAAATAATCCATCCGTTACTAAAAAAATGCAAAGAAACTTTTCTATGAACGTCAAATTCCATACAAGAAATTTGATATTGTACATCAATTTCTTCTTCCAAGATTCTAATAAAAAAAATCAGAAAAAATTCCTAATGACTGATTTAGAAGAAGGTATTCTACATCCATCAATTGAGATTTTCTTATGTTTCATAATAATTGACCAACTTTCTTCATATTCTGTTGTACTTACAAGCCACTAACGATAAAATATAATAAGAAAATAATAAAATGAACAACTAGTTCATTTTAGAAATATATATGCACACAAAACGTCAAGTAGAAATTCTCTATAAACCAGAAACCAAGTTTCTCCATGTGATAAGTAGCATCTAAGTGTTAACCACCACAAAATTCCAAAGTTTAGCACTAGCCTAACTAGAAACCACCACCCCGAAATAATATATATATATTGCATAATACACATCATAGCAAAATTGTTGTTGCAAATAATGAACGAGATCCAGACAAAATTTTATAAATAGCTTGATGAAATTATTAAGTCCACATGTGAAAACTATGAAAGATAGTATTTCTACATACCCATAATATCTACAGGAGCTTAATCTGTTCTTGCTCCAATAGATACATGAAATATCGATGCCAATGCTTAGTGAATTAAAATATCAGAGGCTAAAGATAGTTCAACTTTCAAATCTTCATTAAAAAAATAGGTTTAGGCAAGTGTAACTATAGTTATAGGCATCTGACCTCAGTGTATTAACAAGGTCACTCGCAGATAGTCCATCTTTAGGGAACTGCATAACTGGGATGCCACTATTTCTTGCATACTCTGCACCTCCACTATCTGCAAAGGGAAAGGGAAAGAGGAAGAGAAAAGAAAATTCCAATTTTCTGTCAATTTCAAAGACACACCATTATTTTGCAAGGAAAAGGGCTTCTTTCAGCCTGATTGCATTTAGTAACACCTCAGACATATGCACAATACTAAAAATCTACAATCTCTCTATCAGCTATTAGAAACAAACTCAGGCTTAAAAATCAAAGCCAGGTCAAATCAAGAGCAACTTGTAATGGTGCATAACTGCATGTGTAGTCATTTGGCGCTAATGATGTGCACAAATTTACACTCTTCTCTGCATGACATATTCAAATTAACAGGTAATGACCTTACCAAAAAAAAAAAAAAAAAGAGTAATGACAGAAGGGTTTGAAGTAAAGCATACCGCTTTTATTTGTAACCAATACAACGACGTCTCCATGAACTGATCCCCGAAGGGATGCCTCATGAATTGAACGGAAGTTCGATCCTCCACCTGAGACAAAAACGGCCAGCTTTTTCCGTCTGACCTGAGCTCTCATGTCGTCACCCTCGGCGGTAACAAACCCCACAGGTTCTGCATTACTTCTACACTCTATTCTCTTCCTAGAACACACTCTGTAAGTACTAGGATTACAGACTCCCCTAGAAGCCAGTTTCTGGGACTGAACAAAAGGGTAAGAGGATGGCGAAGCCAGAGGAGGTAACTTAAAAAAGAATGATTCTTTTCCATATCGAATTGCTGGGGCTGATGATTTTGGACAAAACCCAGAAAGAAAATTTTGAGTTTCCATGGAAATTACAAAATTTTATGAAAATAAATATATCAAAAAGCTTCAAAAAGTTAACAAAATTCACAAATATAAAGGTAGTATGGGCTGTAACTACCAATCAGCAACGATAACCAGTGCTTGAAGGGATAATTTAACTACTTTGAGGGAAAACTCAAGTTTCCAAATAAGAAAATGATACAAGAATTTTGATACGCCCCAGATTCTACTGAGTCGAATAACTCACAGACATGGATAGACATAACTTACGGCGGGTATGGCTATGGCCAGTTCAGAAGTAGGAAAAAGAATTGAGAGAAACAGTGCAGGAGGAACGTGTGTCTAAGAATGAAAATCGGACACTGTAGGACCTCGACGATGCAACAGCTCGTACACTTCAGATCAGAGCAGCCAATTAGGGCTGTAATGGAGCGATAGAAGGGGAAGAAGGCGGGAACGGTGTTGTATGGGCCAACCACCAGCCCATTGGATCAGTTTCGTTAGAACTTACAAAATTACAATACTAAAATCACAAATTTACTAAATATTTGTGACTATTTAGTGTTTACCCCCAAAAAAGCAAGATATAATTAAATAAAAAATGTGAATATAATTAAAGAACGAAATTATTACAAATCATTAAAATATAATTTTTTAAAATAAATACTAATTTCACACCGTTTTTTGTACGTATTATCAATTTTTATTATATATAATATATATTATCTAATTTTAAATTTAATATTTAAAAATTAAATTCACAATGTAATTCATAATTGAATATAAATCATACATGAGCTCATTTGAGTTAAAGATCATGCATTAGAAGTTAAAGATCAAAGAAATGTTAGTCTTACAAACAAATTACTTATAATTTTAAAGTGTTAGACTTTTTGATTAAGGAGATGTACTCTTTACCTTAAATAGTTATATTCAAAACTTATAATTAAAAACTTATGATAATTCATTTTTCTAAATGCACAAAGCTAATATAAAGGATACGTCTTTAAAATTGCTTAAGAAGAGACCTAGTCTCAGTTGATACTCAAGATAGCTTGATAATATTCTTACTATCTAAATAAATAAAAACATATTAATCATAAATTTCACAAACATATTATGTCTTGTAATGGAAAAGATTAAAATTTAATGTGACGTGATAATTGTAATGACATGAAATTAAATGAAATGAATTGTGAAATTTGTTTGAAAAAAATTATGAGAATAACATTTGTTGTTAAAGAGTAAAATTTAAACATGAGAAGAAATTTTCTGTTTTATTACCCTTAATGGACTACATGCTTTTCATATTATTTTTTAATTTATAATTCTAAACATGTTTTACTTATTAGCAACAACCATCATGTCTAAAAAAAGAAAACTTCATTGGAATACTTACTTTAGAAAATATAATAAAATAGTTTATTTTTAATAAATAGCGCGAAATTTCAAATTCATGTTGAATGTATTTTTTTTACAAGAGCAATGCGAAGTTTTATTTATAAATAATGCTATTTATCTATAAATATTGTAGTATCTATTATCCATATCCACATACTTCTATATAAGTCTATTCTAAATTTTCACTGTTAAATTTATATAAAGTATTTATATAATTACTGCACCAATAATATAAATACTATTAATGATTGTCATTTGCTAATATTCCAATTGTTTAAAAATGAAAATGAAAACTCCTGAAAGCTCCTTTCTCAACTCAAACAACTTTGTGCAACCAAAGGATTTTAGGATGAATGCGGTGTGATTTTCTACAAAATCATAGACCGTACCGCATAAAAAAAATGTAATGTGATATAGTGTGATTTTTTGATATTTGACACTAAAATTTAAATTACACTGGATTGCACCACATGTTTTGTTTTATATTGGTGCCTCCTCCCCTACATAAGAGCATCAATGTCCACGTGAGGCTCACAGCTCCTCCCTTATCAGGAGTATTGATGTAATGCTCCTGTATAGGTTAGATTTTAAACTTTGCATTACGGTTGTTTGAACCATAGTTCCAAAGAATGTTACCATCCTTGTAAAAATGTGCTTCCTTTCATACTCCGGAATATAAAATAAGTATGTTTTTATTTTAAGAAATAAGTTAAAATAAATAAACAAAATTAAAAAAAATTTCATAACACATTAATTCAAAAATAATTCAAAAAACAAAAAAAAGTTAAAAAAATCTTTTGATTCTTTTTTAATTTTTTCAAAATTTTCAAAATTTGTCTTAAAATGAAAAATATAATAATTAAAAAATAAAAAATCCTACTATTGAGTATCAATACAATTCTTCAAGTAAAAATACTTCATTGGCCATTTCTAACATGCTCCCGGAGCATGCTTTTAGTTTTTTAAAATTTTTTATAATTTTTATTTTAAAATAATTTAAAAAAATAAAAAAATGATTATTTTTTAAATTCTTTTTAAATTAATGTGTTATGAAATTTTTTAAAAATTTTTTTAACTATTTTTTAAAATAAAAATTATAAAAAAACTAAAATCTTAAATTTTAAAAATGAAAAACATGCTCGATACCATGTTAGAAAGCACCATACTTCATTCTTATAGTTCTTATGGTGTGTTAAAATCCCGATTTGATTGTATACTTTCTCCTAATATTTGGGTTATCCTGTATGTCAAAAGAATAGAAGCAGTGGACGGCTCTGATTCGCCACAGCATAAGCAAAACCGTACAGGAACTATCCGATCTCAGCCCAACTTGGGAACTAAACTATAAAAGGAACTAAAAGACACCTGTCCTTGGAGAGAGAAAGAAAGGGTTTTTTTCTCTTTCTTTTTTTCAGAGAGAGAGAGAGAGCTCCAATTTCAATTTTTATCCAAAAAGAAAAAATTCTATAATTTCATTTCCCTTTTTGATCTTGACGCGGATCGGAAGCCCAGCGAGTCGCCACCACAGATCTGCCTGCGATACATGGAGGGAGTGGGGGCCCGACTCGGGCGTTCCTCGACTCGGTACGGACCGGCCACGGTTTTCAATGGGCCGGTGAGGAAGTGGAAGAAGAAATGGGTCCACGTATCGCCCTCTGCTGCTTCCTCTAACTCTAACAACAGTCACCCTCACCCCCACCCTCACCCTCACCCTCACCCTCAGAACGGTACTTCTAACGGTAATAACGGTTCCCATCTTGTGCTTTACAAGTGGACCCCTATTACCCAAAGCCAGAACAACAACAACAACAACAACGGTAATACTAAGACCAACAACAATAATGGGGACAGTAGCTCCGGCAAGGAGGAAACCGCGGTGGGGGCGGCACCCGAAGAGCCACCTCGGAGGAAATTCAAATATGTTCCGGTATTTCATTGACTCTGCTCTTCTTTTATTTTTTTTCCCTGGGTATTGGTCACATTGGCCTTTTTCGTGGGTGGTAAGGTGAGTTGTTGGGGGGTGGGTGTGATTTTGTTGGAAGTGGTATGCCTATGCGCCTTACACCTTAGCTTGACCTCGTTATGACTAGTTTGATGCTTGATCTTGTGTTTTCAAGAGTTCAACTTAGGGTTTTCTTGGATGAATTGAGAGTAGGAAGATAAGATTTGGTGATTAGGAATCCGGGAACGAAAAATGAAAAAAGAAAAGAAAATGAATATTTTGTATGAAGTAATTTTCTCATCAGGGTGCTTGAGCTGATTATTTGAGCTGGGCATGTTGGGATTAAGGGGAATAGCATGAAGAGTGAGGATATTACTAGACTTTTTGGGTTAGGTGGAAGTGACGTGCATATAAGTTGGTTTCTTTGGCTTTAGGCTTCACCAGTATGAGCTAAAGGCATTTCAAGGTGTCTTGGGGTGACCAATATGTTGATTGGAATTTGGAAGTTTATACCAAATCGAATTTTTGGTTTGCTAAGCTGAAACCCCATTGGCTTTAAGATTTTGGGAGTAACATAAAGAGATCCTTGAATAGTTCATGGTAATGTACCAAAAAGATTGGACATCTTTTGTGTATTACAAATAAGTAGACCTTATGATGTTGTGGCCTTCTTGATTACTAACAGTATGAAGGTTTGCAAGCCATAAGCTTACTTTGAGACTACTTTCATTTCCCATCTTCATGAGCCCAAGCCAGGGTTTTGCACTTGACTACCAGAAAGTTGGAAAGATTAAAGAACCTGTGAAATGTATTTGTGTGTGGCAGAATCTTCAAATATTTACCAAACATGTTCTCCTTGTCAAAAGGCACTGTCATTATGGGTTCTGCATGCTGCTTGGAATTTTATGCCATATAAGATGCCAAAGTGCATGCATTACCAGGTTTTTTTTGGACCTAACTATTATGCACGTAAAACATATTTCAGTAGTTAAAACTTGAACTTATGTAAGGCCTAGATTTTGCTGACAAATTGTGTCTTATTCTGCATAGTATGTTTCCAGGAAGACTCATTTGCTGTCTCCTTTTTCTGAATTGGGTTGCATTATTTAAATTCTGTGCTGTTCTTTGTGTGTGTAAGGATTTTCTGAATTTTTGCAAGATATAATGTTGAATGTTGATGGACA
Source organism: Ceratonia siliqua (assembly GCA_034509205.1). Classification (NCBI taxonomy): domain Eukaryota; kingdom Viridiplantae; phylum Streptophyta; class Magnoliopsida; order Fabales; family Fabaceae; genus Ceratonia; species Ceratonia siliqua. The sequence continues at coordinate 4,302,587 of JASKGM010000005.1, read as the reverse complement.
TTTTGAATTTAATTGAACAAGGAAGTACAGGGTAGTTGTGATACTCACGTCTTTACATCTTAGGATCAGTTTTTCTATGATTAATTAAAAAATGGAGAAAGAGAAAGAATGATTAAAATTGTGAGGATCCTTAACCTTTTACTATTAATTGTCATGCAATCTTGAGCAAAACTCAGTTTCTTTTTTATTTTTTTGTTGAAAGTAATGACAAAAATGTTAGAAGAAATTACTTTTGTGTTATCAGAAACTCTGAAAAATTATATAGGGTGAATTAGCTGCTTTATTTTCTTTTTCTGCGCAATTTATTTCCAGGAAGACTCATTTGCTGTCCCCTATTTCTCAAATGGGTTGCATTATTGAAATACTGTGCTATTCCTTGTGTGGGTGTGCGCATGTGTGTGTTTGTGTGAGAGAGGGTTTTCTTAATTTTGCAATATACAATATTTATGGAAATGGAGAATCAATTGATCAAGGAAGTACAGGGTATTTCATATTTTTTATGCTTGCATCCTTGCTTCTTAGGATCATTGTTTCTGAGTAATTACAAAAAGTAAGAAAGATTAAAAATGCGATTCTTAGCTTTTTAAGATTAATTATTCATGCAACGTTGAGTGAAATGCAACAATGTTAGAAGAAATTGCTTTTTTGTTATTGGAAACTTTGAGAAATTTTATAGGGTGAATTGGATGCTTTATTTTCTTATTCCTAATGAAGCTACCTGCTGTAAGTATACCCTACCCCTCTGCTGTGAAGTGTAGCCTGGACCAGGAAGGAGAAAAATGGTTAATGGTTCCCCCCACCCCCAAAAAAAAACCCTTCCCTTCTTTTCTTTTAAAAATTTATCCTCAAGTGTGCAAGTTCTTTGTCTAAGAAATGAAATGCGCTCTAGTGCATCAAGATGGAATTTGAGTGGTAACAAAATATTGGTAATAAATGAGCATATCTATAAAGAAAATATTGGTAACAAAATATCGGAAAATAGTCTATGATGGTTGCATCTTGTATGATAGAGAGAAGAACTGCTCTAGTGCAGGCAGGAAGTGAGATTATTGAAATATGAGAACCAAAGAGTGTTAGATAGACACCAAGGGATGTCTTTGCATGATGGAGATGTGGCCCTTGATAGAATCTAATGGAGAAAGAGAGTACATTTAGCAGAACTAGTCATCCGGTGGGGGGGAGGGTATTCAACTTCCTTATGTTGGTTGTTGGTTTTGGTTGAATATGTCTATGGAATAGCTGATGGCTTATGATCTCATATTTTGAACAGCTGATTACTATTATATCTTATCCTGATAAATATTTGTCGGATTTTGAAAGAACTTCATATACAAGCTTTTCATCTGTTCAAATACTAGGGAATAGATGGGGAAAGAGTGGTAAGTGAAGCATACTTCTGATGTTAATGCTTCTTTAGTTTGTTAGATCTAAAGGAAGTGGCTTGCTGCACCACTAGGAACTTTTGAGGCCGAGATATTTATGCTGTTACCCATGGGGTTGATAGTTACCCCTAGTTAGTGATGTTGTGGCATGATTTTGTGTTTCTCAACTTAAAGTTGGTCAAAGATGATAGTGTCTGTGTTGTATTGTTGCTTAAGTTACTTTACACTTGCGGTGGAGATGGAATATGCTTCTTTAATTAAATGGCGTTTGTCATGTTCCATATGTACACATTCTCTGGTGATTAGGTGGAATATACCATTCAGAACAAGAATCACCTGTGATTTTTCTGTTAATATTATTGTTCAAAATTGTGTCATATAACTGACTGCATTTAAGAGTTATAATGATGCTTGAGTTTTTGGTCCATGATGTACTTGAACTTGAAGTCACCTGTTATGTATTTGGTGAATCATTTCAGTGTGTCTGCTTTTGGTTCTGAACCTAGACAGATGATAATAGATAAATATTGGTCTTTTATGTTCATTGCTAATGATTATTGGGAATTCATGTTCATCTGGGCTGTTTAACTTTTAACAATGTAGATTGCCTTACTAGAGGAGCAGAAAAATGAGGCTGCTGAAAATGAGGGTGCTGATAAGGTTGAAGATGAAGCTAAGCCAATTGATACTGACGTAAGTGCTGTGGAATTAAGTAGCAAGGGTGAGATTTTGGATAAACCTGACATAAATGATGTCCCAATGGAAGAAAGTCAGGTGAACTTCTACTTGTTTCTTCAATCACTTCGTGTTTCTTTTCATATTCTTCTGAGTCCGACTCAGAGGAAGTATTGTCTGGAAAGTAACAACTAACAACTGCAGTTGGTTGGCACAATCTGTACTAAGGATTATATAAAACTGAAGAAAGGGCACACTTTCTGCAGTTAAATTAGATAATGATGGTTCTTACTGTCCTTTTGAACTTGGACAAGTTAAATTAGTATGTAATTGAGACTTACAATAACGGAATTTACCTGTCTCAGTATCCTGTCTGTTACTAAATCAATTAATATGTAATTTGGTTTTCACTCCAGTCTCAGGAAAAAAATCAGGTAGTACGACAGGATCTGAATGAAAGCACATTGGATTTAAGTTTGGGCTTGACGTCTCATGATGATGAACGTGATTCTGATTCAAAAACTAATCGTATGAGAGATGGCCAATAACACAGGTGAACTCAAGTAGCACTGGAACGCAAATGGGTGTTTAAGGGCCCATGTAATTCTCTGGACAATGGGAACATAAAAGCAGCAGCGTATACATTTGTGTCCAACTAAATGGAATTTTCCCTTGGCTTTCTGTTTAGCCGGTCATCTTAAGGTGGAGAATTGTAACGGCATATGGCTAGTTTTTTTTTCATTTGAGTGTCCTTGCAGGGCTGCTTTTAATTTGTATTGTAGGAACATATTCCTTTTCCTGATCATTGGACGGTTAATATTTTTTTCCCAGATATTTACTGAGATAGGACATTCTGGACTTACAGACCATATGGAATTCGAATGAATTTTTTTAATTCAAACAACATTGTTGATTAAACGGTGCTTTTGTTCTTATCCTGACTACACTTGATCCAATTTGTTATTTTGCATAGTATTAAAGTTCTCTCCTTTAAGAGTTTCTCCCATTTTAATTTATCTTAAACTAATTTCTGTCTGTCTCCAAGCCTGAAAGCATTCTAGTTGTGACAGCCACCGTGTTTAATATTTGTGGGCAATGAAGTGGAACATCCCAGGTTTATAAATATTTGCAGCATTTCACTTCATCAATCTCCTTTCTACCAGAGTATTTTCCCACTTTGTGGCGTGTAGTTTGGTAATCTCCTTTGTTTCATATTAAGACCATTTTGGTATATTAATATTTCATATTCTTTAATATAAAGTATTGTAATATTTAATATGTTTATGTTTAATATGAAAATTGAATGTTATAAAATACAATTAGTATTTATAAGAATTAAAATTAAAAAATTTTAAAATGATATTGGCATAATATACTAAACAAATGTATTTTGTAAAATTTGAATGCAACTGCCTCAACAATTTATGTACACAGATACTCTTAATTTTGATTAGAAGCCAGGTGAGTATTAGAGCCATCAATAATAACACATAACTGGCAGCATGGTAATGGTAACTGGTTGAATTTGCCGATTATCAATGAATGTAATTGCTTAAAAATTACAGCGGGCACCAATTTGGTGCCTGTGGCATTCAGTTGCCCAATAATCTGGAGTACCTTATTCTTCAATCAAAAACGGGGGAATAAACAACACAGACAGTGATAGAACAGTTGAGAGATCCAAAATGAACTACAAATCCTTGAACAAGTATTCAATAACCGTCAAAACCGAAAATTACAGACAGGCCATATGGGCAAGACGGGCTTCTAGACCCAGTACGCAAGAAGTTTGAATTCTCTTAAGATTTTTGTCATCATTCTTTAGCAACGGCCGCATCCTCCTCAGAGAAATAGTCATGCCTGGAAAGTAGCAGAAGTTAATAATTGTATCATGGAGATGCACGTTCAGTGCCAACAACGATCTTGCAATAAGAGTGCAAGAATATAAAGAAGGTACCGCACGAATAAAATGATGCAAGAAGTCCAGAAAAGAAAGAGAGAATGAATATTCTATTTCCATCACAACGATGTTATCAGAATACAACAGTATAGTTTTGTCTAAACAGAATTCTAATTGTGCCAGCTGCCCTTAATCATTTAGACTAAGGACAATTTTCCACGTAATTATCCTCAAGCTAACTCATAAAATCTACACATATAAAATGCACCAAACTTGCTAATGGAACGACTTATAAGACGGGTAGTTTCATTTGACCTTGTAATTGTATTTATTCCCTCTCAAAAGCCACTTTTTTTTTTTTTTTTGCAAAATAATTAAAATTTGATTTTCTGATAAATCAAAACTAACTCTATGCTCGAGAAGAAAAATTTTATCATCATCTGATACCAAAACCACACATATAATATTTAAAGTCACTTACCGCAGTTTGCGGGTGAGTTGGTATATTCCTGTCCCTGCCATTGCAACGTTTACACTAAGAAGGTTCCAATTTTTCTGCAACATATAAAAGAATAACCATGAATATATCTCCATCATGCAGAATTCTATTGTAAAAAGAAACTAGAAAGACAATCATATACTCTAAACAATACTCACAAAGGGATCTATGAAATTATTTTTGTTTTTCCTACTCTTGAATTTCCCCTTTTCATCATGATCAGTATCAAAAAAGTCTATCAACAAACTGTAGCACTGGGATGGGAATGGATTAAAAAATTTTGGCAGCAACTCCGGAAAAAGAATAGCCATTCCCTCCAAATTGGATGGAATCCTCATTCTGTTCTCTCATGTCATGAAGGATTTCAATCGCTCTTGTACCCTATCTTTTTCTTAAAAACCACTAAAACAAAGATTCAAGTTGCACATATGGAATTGTCACTGCCACTGGCCACAAATACATCATTGCTAACTGAAACTGTAAAAAACAAGCCGTCTTAATAAGATCAAACTTACTGGAGTGATTACAGTGCTGTACCGTGACCAGATAAGTCCAGTAGCTGTAACAGCTGGGTAAAAGAAAATTGGAATCAGGAACGTATAGTATAAATAAGACCCAATGCAGGATAAGATAAGCTAAAACTGCTTCCAGAAAACAATCTGATCTTAAACCCAGATCATTCCATATACTCATCAACTAGTACGTGTTTATGAGCATGTGTGTGTGTGTGTGTGTGTGTGTGTTATTGTGATAGAAAACACTAAATGCATATGCCTACCTATTTGCTGAGGATAGGAAAGTTTCTCAGGTGGTTTTGAGAAATCAGCAATATTGGCAATGCTGATACCCCACTTAAATGTAGGTGCCCAGAAATGAACTGCACAGAACAAGTAATTAACTTATGCATTAGTGTTGACACTTGAAAATGATATTGTTAACCATTAACATTAACATTGATGACTGGTGTGCCAAAGAAGAGATGAGAATGTGGTGAGAATTAGGGGAAAAATTAATGCCTTTCACCTGTCAAATATAATCTGTTGGGTCGTTGAGTAAGTGATATTTAACTTTTAGTACTACACAAGCAAACTTCCAATGAAATTAAGGACTGTTTCATTGAAAAAAAACTACACAGAAACTTTGCTTTCTTTTTTATGGCTTATGACTTGACTGCGTTCAGAAACTTGGCTTTCTTTTTTATGGCTTATGGCTTGACTGTGTTCAGATTGTTATATTCCAATTGAGATTTCAGGACTGATCACCTTCATTTGTCTTTCTAGTTTCCATATCTCAAAGTCCAAATTCAAGCTCCAATGGATTCTTTAAAACATATGTTGCATGCTAGTAAGAGCCTACTTCTGGTATTTTCATATAAAAATCCTAAAAATATTATGATAAAAGAAAGCATTGATCTTAGACAATGTTCATAGCCCAAAAAGAGCATGTCTATTTTTAAAGTATGACTGAGTTTGTATGCTTGCGTCATTTTCATCCCCTCACACACACACACACACACACCATATGTTGCATGCTAGTAAGAGCCTACTTCTGGTATTTTCACATAAAAATCCTAAAAAAATATTATGATAAAAGAAAGCATTGATCTTAGACAATGTTCATAGCCCAAAAAGAGCATGTCTATTTTTAAAGT
>JASKGM010000005.1:4280568-4296380 GCA_034509205.1 Ceratonia siliqua | reverse complement strand
ATGACTGAGTTTGTATGCTTGCGTCATTTTAACACATGGAAAAAAGAAAAGAAACAAAAAAAAAAAAAACACATGTTTTAACTTTTTGTTGGTCATTCTTCTTGATTTTCCATTTTTTATCAACCCAACCCTCACTTTCTGCTGAAGCTGTGGTATAGGTAATTATCCACAACCACATACTATAGTCCTGGCGTTGGTTGGACTTGCCATCTGCGAGAATGTTAGACTTGCATTAAGGATAGCTGTACTAGCACTAACAATATATGTTGGCATTCATGTATAGTCAAATTTAGATTATAGATTCCTGATCTTATTTACCAACAAGTTCATCTCTAATGCTAAGCTAAATTTGGAAGAATAATGCAAGCAACAACACAGAAGACTCAGTCCTTGGAGATTAAAAATGTCACTGATCTTTTAAATCTTCTCAAAAGGAAATTCTGTATAGTGTCAAACCTAACCCATTAGTAAAGCCTCTTAACCACTTTTCAAGGTCATCCATATGAACACTATACATCTAGTTTGCTACACATGAAGCCACTTAAATGTTGATTGATATATGACTATATTGTATCTTAAAAATTGAATCTAGCTTCAGTTAGCACAACCGACATCGCAACAGTTGCGTGTGAAATATACCTCTTAATTGAGTTCTTTCTCCCAAGGTCCTCCATTTTGCAACCTAAAGGCATGCTGCAGCCTGCAGGTTCCAATAATTTCCTTCTATTGTTCTTGATCTTTCCTATGTACTAGATTCATGGTGTAACAAATCCTCAAGGCATGCAAATATTGCAAGTCCATTAAAAGTATTTGACTGAATAAACTTACCATGTAAAAGGCACGTTTATAACGCAATATTACTGAGATAAAGGAAAACCCAACAATTCTCAGATATCTAATGAAACTTTCGATGACCATTCACACCCAAAAAGTGACCCAGTTTAAATTAAGCTGCAATCCAAAGTAAGGCTACGTTCAAATTTCGACCATAAACTGATTAATAAACAACCTTTGGTTTATGTAAATGAAAGAACGCAGATATAAAGGAATTTGTTCTTCAACTGATTAGGCAGGAAAGCCTGGGCCAACAAATCTGTAGGTAAAAAGTTATATCGTAGAATCTAAGGCCGCACAAATTCAGCTAAATACGACCACTGGGGGACCATAAAAAACCATAATTTTTTCAAATTGAGGACAAGAAGAGCCAGCCCAGGTATTAAAAAAAATATAAAATTTATATAAATCTGCCAGTAAGTGTGAACTTCCAACAAATCAGATATCACTATCCGAGGACGACCCTATAGCCATAAAAATGATTCCATAAAAAAGAAATCATGAAAATCCGAAGCGACATGACAAATATAACGATAAGCTTAAAGGTCCAAAATAACTTCGCTGCAAGCGATAGAACGATAATCGAGTTAACTCACTGGTTTTAGGCCCAGCCGGGTGATTCCACAGAGCTTGTAGCTTCGAGGTCGCCATGAATTCTCTCGCTGGTTCTGCTCCGATTTTCTGGTTTCGCGAACACAAAACGGGTTCAGCGACTCTAATGCTGAGAAACTATTAAGCAATGAAATCTCTCCATTTGGCTTTCATTGGGTCAACGCTCCTCCCACGAATGTTGACTCTGATGTGTGGGGCAAAGTGGTAAAAGCACATCGGAATACGATAATTTTATGAGATTATAATATTACTAGTGCATCCCACGAGTCAAAATCTAATTGAGGGTTGCGTACTGATAATTTATTCGCCGTCGCCTCCACCGCCAACGTCCGCCGCCACCGCTTTCAGCCTCCTGAACCACGCTTTTTCCTCCATACCCCCAAGACAATCTGGTAAGATTTTCATAAAGCTGTATCTTATCTTTTTTTCGCTTTTACAACCTTGCGTGCCGGCAACATCCATTGTTGAATGAACGACACCTCTTCCTTCCTTCACAAATTGGATTCAATCCCTGTCTTTCGTGCTAATTTATTGAATTGGACTTCGTCATGGGTGTTGGGTTTCATCAAATTCGAGTCTTGCTGTTTAAAATACAAGATGAAACGACCTATAGGATTAATCTAATTATTTTTTCTTTCTATCTCTTTCGTTGCCTTTTCTTTTGTTCTGCATGAGTTTCATATTCAAGTATCGTTAGTGTTTCATTTATCTCAAACGAACATTTTATTATCTTTATTTGTGAATAATTTTCAGTCCATCAAATAATAGTTGCAGTAAACTCGGATCAGCTGATGCACCCAAATATCTGGACTCCTTCCAATTTATGTGGTTTAAAATATAAAATGGTGAATGGTGCAGTTGATGATTATCAAGTCTTGTTCACAGTTGTTTCATTACTCAGACTTAAATCAAAGAGCTCAAGGAAGTAGTGTTCATGGATTTACTGGGCCAGACAACTTCTTTGAAAGCATTTAGAAGCTACATCAATAGAGTGACAGATCTTCATAGTTTGATTATATTTTTTTCTAAAAAAATGTTTTGTTCGTATGTAGAGAATTGTCAATGTTTTGGAGCTTGCAGGAGGAGTCACGGATGACTCGCAAGCCCTATTGGTCCTACTCCTAGGAAAGAAGTTGTTCAAAATTACTGCCTCGATTTAATGCAATTAATCAAGGTCCTTCCCTTTTTAAAACTCAAAACTACAATTTATTCTTTTGTCTATCTGTGTTGCTTGTGAGCAGCATTTCTCTGTACTATAATATGAAATCTTAAATAACAGCATTCCAAGCTTAGCTCAACAACTGTGAGATCTTACTATTGCCTTTATCACTTAATTACTGCCATAGAGGCTCATCAAACCTATTTTCCATTCTTTGTTCTCATTGAGTGGATGTTCAAAATTTGTTATCACTGCCTGTGAGAAAGATCACCTCCCTTTAAAGTTTGGCCTTTGCATTCTAGGAAGGACATAGTTTAGGAAACAAACTGCACCAGAGCCCCAGTAATCTATCTTTAATGATCTAATCCAAGGTTAAATGGTGAAAATCTAGATGTGATTATGGCCAATGGACTCTCTGATTTTGGTTCATCATTATGAATTTGCTTGAGCCGGGACGATCCTAGCATGAGCATTGCATGCCGTGGTCACCCCACGTTGGAGCCACATCAACCCATCACCAGAAAAGAATTCAACATTGCCCACTACCGTGGAGAGAGAATGAGTGGTTTCCTAGATATGGCTTTTAGTAATGCCCATGAGCGGTTCATGTGCAAAGTGGGGTAAGGCCACGTGTGATCCATATTATGGGTTCTATATGTAGAACTCGAGAATGGAGAGGGGTAAGGGGGAAGAAAACTGAAGCTATAGGAAACTTATGTATTTTTTTCTTTTCAAAGAAATGAAATACTGTCATTGTTCCCTTTCTGTCTTCTCATTTTAGTAAAAATTCAGTCTGTTTTAATTTCGTCATATTGTAGTTTGAGTTAATTTAAATCATTTGGTATTAGAGTCAAGTTTGATTGTGCATGGTATTGACAAAAACTGGGTACTGTGCTAATAGGAGAACCGTTATCGACATTATAGTTGCATAGAAAACCTCCAAACAAGAACACAATGAACAACAAAGCTGACTTGGAACAGCTAGACTTGACTGCAAGAGCTGTGGATGCAAAAGAGCTCGAAACCAATTTCCTCACTTGCTAATCGAAGAACCAATAGGAGTGGGCTCTTCCCAAAAGGGAGTTATCGTCTAAAAGACAATGCCATGCATGTGATGCATGAAAAGGAAAAAAGCCATGTACATGTCACTATAAAAATGGTACATGTGAGAAAAGAACCAGCAGGAGCTAGCTCTCCTTAATTAGGAGAGACATGATCTGAATAGACGCCACCATACTCAGTGTGCATAGGAGTATGGTGAGAGAAAAACTTGGCCAAGTTGTAGAGGAAGACGTGATCAAAGAGAATAAAGGAAGAGACTCCATGAACCACCAACTAGTCATGCTCTGGTTAGTGGAGAGAACACCCTGCTTGCTCCCATTTCCAGGGAGAAGTGGAGAGCATACACCACAGTAGTGGAGAACAAGGGAGCATAACCTTAGAATCAAGAAAAGAAAACTGTCTATGTGTACTCCACATTGGAGAACTCTATTTAAAGTATTGTAAAATGTAGGGAGGTAGAGAGAGAGAGAGAGAGATTTTTAGAAACAACTACTAGACGAAGTGTTTTAGAAACCTTTTGGATCGAAAAAAGAAAAGAAAAAAGAGGTTAACTTCCAAGCAAGGTTAAGTAATTTTCTAAGAAAGATAGTCAAAAGTATTATCCTCATCCTCATCCTCATCTTCATCCGTATTTTTTGTTGCTTGGTAATTGGTACTGGCTATTGCATGATAGGAATGTGAGGCAGAGACAGTTAGTAAGGATTCCCAAACCATATCCTAAGCATGATCGTGGCAGCATGGGTAAAACAACGTGGGGGAATTAAGGGAGTCATGTGCATGAAGTTATGTAAAGAACAAGGATTCCAAGTTAACCGTTAAGTTAGGAACGTGGTTTTTTGCCTTTTATCATTGTAGAAGTGTCTTTAGAGTAGGAAACTCCGTATATATATATCAGCTTTGTTTTAATGAATATTAAGAAGAATATTTTCTAAAAGTTACTTTCATTGTGGTTTCTTCCTCACCCAAAGAGGAACATTTTGTGTCATTGAACCTTGTCTCTGACTGGGACTTATCATTGGTATCATAGCTAAGTTTCCAATGGCCACCAACGACCACTAACAAAGAGAGAATTGAGAATCTGGAAGCGAGTGTGGGAAAGTTACAAGATGGAGTAAAACACATAGAAACAGGACTTGCTAACAAGCTCCACCAGATTGAAGACTCCATCAACTGTTTATCAAAAGCTTTCTTTCCCAATCGTGAATGATCAAGCAGTTACAATGAGCGTGGAGGATTAACTCGTAACACTCGAGAGGAAATCGAAGTTAATCGATCCATGTTCTCTTCCAAAATGGCAAGATTGGAGTTCCCTTGATTCTCTGGGAATGACTCAACCAAGTGGCTGAATAGAGTCAATCAATTCTTTGAATTTTAGAGTACTGTGGAAGCCTAAAAGGTGCCGTTAGCTTCATTTCATCGTGAATGGGAGGCTAACCAATGGTGGCAATGACTCCATCAGACATTAAAGCAAGAAGGTCAATACATCAACTGGGTAACCTTTGAAGGAGAACTCTGTGCACACTTTGGACCACCAGAATTCGAAGATTTCGATGAAGCTCTCTCAAGAGTGAGACAGATTGGTACATTAAGAGAATATCAGAAAGAATTCGAAAGGTTAGGCAATCGAGTTCAAGGCTAAACGCAAAAAGCCTTGGTTGGAACTTTTATGGGAGGCCTCGAGCCTGAGATAGCAGAAGGCATTTGGATGTTCAAACCCAATTCGTTGAAGGAAATCATCAACCTTGCACGCATGCGAGATGACCAAATCCACCGTCAACAGCCACAACTAAACTTTTTTACTCTAGAAAAACTTAACTCATCATCTCCGGTCAATCGTCTGTCATGGGAGGAAATACAAAAAAGGCGAACGCAAGGTCTTTGCTTCAATTGCAATGACAAGTTCACAATGGGTCACAAATGCCGAGCTCCACAACTATTGTTACTTGAAGGAACACCAGTGCAATTAACTATACATGTGAAGAGGTAATGGATGAAGAAGAAGACATTGCATGGGAAAATTCTGCAACGGTACTGAACAACCTTGCTGAAGTGGACCTTGAGGACAAGGGTCCACCTAGAGGGGGGAGTAATGATAGGAATGCAAGGCAGAGACAGTTAGCAAGGATTCCTAAACTAGATCCTAAGCATGATCGTGGCAGCATAGGTAAAAAACCGTGGGGGAACTAACGGAGTCATGTGCATGAAGTTATGTAAAGAATGAGGACTCCAAGTTAACTGTTAAGTTAGGAACATGGTTATTTGCCTTTTATCTTATCAACTGCAATTTATTTTCTCTGTCATGTGTCATGGGTCAGTGGAAGTTGTTAACTGGTTAGAAGTGTATTTAGAGTAGGAAACTCTGTATATATATCAACTTTGTTTTAATGAATATTAAGAAGAATATTTTCCAAAAGTTACTTTCATGGTGGTTTCTTCCTCACCCAAAGAGGAACATTTTGTGTTATTGAACCTTGTCTCTGACTGAGACCTATCATTGCACATAAAGGTGTTATTTATTAATGAGGTATTTCTAAGCTCTATTTTGATAGGAAGTTGATGAATTGTGATATTTAGACGACTATATTGAGGTTTTAGGTCTCAAAATTTAAACCTGAGTTTAATTTGGGCTTTTTTAGGATCAAATTATAAAGCTGACAAAATAAAGGGCTGGGTTGAGAAAGCGCAGCCCATGCTAGCCTAATTCTAATATGAAATTATTAATTTTGTAAATTTTATTCATTTAATTACTAATTTAATCTAATTTTGATGAAATAACACAATTGCAAAATAATTCATGTTTGAGTTTTGTACTAGTGAAAAACGCATGATTGTATTGATTGATAATAGAAATAAATATAAAAAAATAAAAAAGTTAAATAATAATTAATTCATTTGTGAAATAAGTATCTCATAATCTTTTATATATGCAAATAATAGTAATTATTTAAAAGTTTTAACCAAAAAATTATACAACATAATGAACGGTGTAGTGATGCATTCTATAAGTGAACAGTATAATTACAATGTGAACTGTCAGAGAGAGAACATGAATTAATCTCAATATCACATATACTTTGTATTAATCATTTTCCTTTCTAGATAAGACTCTTTAAAAGCAGTTTATCCTTGATCTTTATTTTTACTTCAGTCTCTTCATAGTTCAATTATTTCATTATCATTAAAATTCAAAATATGTAATAAGCCATGGACCTGCAAAAGTATGAAGTTATTATGCATTTCAATAACCAATTCATAATTTTTTTAAAATTATAAACATCAAAATAATCTATAATAACACAAACAAACAGAATCATGTTGTTGTTTTACAATCATTAGGTAATTTGTAAAACATGAGTAACAAAGATAAGAGTTAATCTTTTGGTCTTGTAACACTATATCCATAGAATTAAAATCAATGGGATCACCATAACGTGGTATAATCCAGGTTTGAAAAACCCTAATTTTGATTCTTTAAAATGATCTAAGAGGACTTATATCAGATATATCACTAATCCATGAGGCCATTTTTCATAAATCATCTGTAAATATAAGAGGTGAATGATCAAAGTTTTAAGAATGCGAAGGAGAAGATGATTGAGATGAAAGAATTTGAAAATTGAAAAAGAAAGGAAATATAATATCCTTGAATCCTCACTAATAAATTCCCCCAATATAAGAATTTTAGTTGTCTCCTTAAAAAACAATTGTAATATCCTTTTTTTTTTTCTAAAAGATAAATAAAAAGAGAGAGAAAATGGCAATACTTGATGAACGGATAATTATTTGATTGAATGCTTCAACTACCCCAAAAAAATACACATGGAGAAAGAAGCTAGGGTCGGAAGCAATAACTACTTTTTCATATCAAAACACAAAGAAAGGAAACAAAATAAAAGACAAGCCCAGGTTATGAAAAAAAATTACACATATATGTTACATAAATGTTCACAAATTTGACACAAATTAACAAAACAATATCCACGAAGTAAATTAGAAATTGACCCACAAAAATTAAATAGTAAATTCACCGCAGACCCACAAAAAATTACACAAAGAAGGACGCAATCAATGAAGATGCTGAGTTGCAAAATTATATTATATAAATAAAACAGTATAATTGTATAATGATTTTTTAGATATAATTAATTATTCATAACTTTTATTCTATTAACTTAATTAAAAAATATTTTTTTAAAAAAGTCTTTAGACATTTTATTATTTATTGCATATATATAATCATCATAAAATCTAATTTATTGTATATATGTTCTAAATATTTGCGTTAAATTTGCGATTATATTTCAAATTAGAAAGTGTTATGCCTTGCACGGTACCACTTTTGTTTCTCTTTTTAATGATTTACAGGCTAGCCGTCACTATTTCAAATTAGAATGTGTTATTTCAAATTTGCATATATGTTTCAATATTTGAGTTATAATTTCTTAATTGGTAATTCATAATTTAATTGATAATTTATTAATTCATAATTCATAATTCATAATTTTTATTCTACTGATGCACATTAAAAAATTAAAAAATAAGTCTCTAGACAATCTATTATTTATTGTATATATGTAATCATCATAAAATTCAATTCAAAATTAAAAATAAACAAATTAAAGAAAATTTGAAATTATCAAAATAAATTTAACAAATTTCAAAATTACCAAATATTACTGAGATATAATTGGTAATTTATAACTTCAACCTATTGACTTTAAAAAAAATTAAAAAAAAAGTGATACGTGTAAAAATCATAGAGTAATATGTACAAGCATCAAAGAGTGACACTTATTAACCTCTTATCAACCCTATGGGAATGTTCTGCATTAGAATATAGTATGTGAACGTTTTACTTTAGAATATAGTATTAGTGGATAACTCATGCAATATACGGGCATACTAATTAAAAATAATAATAAAATAAAATAGTAATTAATCATTTGAACACTATTAAAACATAACACATAGATGTATATGTAATTTAATTTATGAAAGATCTTTCTTATAAATAACATTACCTGTAATGTTTGATAGATTACCATTTCCTTGTAACAAATATGGTCACACAATTATACTGAAGTTATCTCTTAATCTAGCATCTCGACACACATGTCCTCTTTTATTTTTTATTTATATTCTATTGTTAATTAATACTTAAGTTATATTTTAATAAATAGTTATCATGAATAATAAATATGTTTAAAAGTATGGTCACATAATAGAATGATAGCATAGAAATGTTATGACATCTTTATTATGTTGGCAAAGGTTTAGCAATATACATATATCAATAGAATGATCAATCGATGATTAGAATAATATAGAAGGACAAGATAGAGAGGAGTTTGCTTTTCAACTATATTTATAAGTGTAAAAATTTACTTTTATAAAAATATTATAACTTGAAACCATAAAATTAATTTCATGTCAAAAACACATGATGATTCATCTTGTATACATATTAGTACTAAATCAAGTAGTTAAAATCAATTCATCACAATTCGCAAGTGTATAAAATAATTGTAATGCTAAATTCTGTTTTCAAATATGTTATTGTTTAATGCCAGAAAATATAAAATAGATATATTAAAAATATAAAACAAAAAGACAAAGATAATGAAAATAAAAGAAAGAACAATGTCATGAACCCATTCTATCATTCTGTATCTTCACTGATAGAAGGGTGAATTCGTATCTTATGATTTATCTATATCTACTTTTTCTTCTTCAAGCATTGCATCATCCTCCTCTCCCTCATCTGCTTCCACAGCCACATCCAATGCCAATACAAAGGGATTTTCCAAATCATATGCACTGCTTATAAGATTTTAGCGCAAATATCATAAATTCACATTCATTTTATAACAATTCTTTCGTTACAAGAGAGTAAATTTATCATGCCTGTAATTCTTATAACTCAATTAAATATGAAAAATCATGACTTACTTATATCAATAACAACAACGAGGCCTGAGTTTTATACAAAATAAAAATCATATCTCAAATAGTTTTAGACTATTTGAATTATGCATTATATCATGGTAGAGTTGTGGAAATAGTAATTGTACAATACGTATAAATATTTATACATGTATTGACCATGTAGTATAACTGAGATAGGAAAGGGATTACTTTTGACTCAATATCAGATGAAAAGGTCATAATAAATCATGCCCGAATATATTATAGAAATATTGCTACCTAGCAACAATAGATACAAAAACAAATACAATAAAAAAAAAGGGTGAGGGGGGAAACATGAGAGACAGGCAACCTAACTGGTAACTAAAATCCTTACTCCCCTACTGTAATCATGGCTTAACAAACCATAAAAAGAGTGATAACAGAGGAACCACCATGAATGAGTGAAAAGGGGACCTACTTACAGCCTTCACTGAAGAAATAATATAGTTCATGTCAGTAGTAACCAAATCATTTGATGGCAATCTTAAAGAAATCATCTCCTTGTTACAACTCATGTAATAACAGTGTCGAAGCTTTATATAATGTTAACATGTTGATATTTTATAATAATAAATATAATAGATATGTAAAAAAAATAATTACTTCAAAATAAATGAGCCATACAAATAAGGGATGTTACTTACAGAAGCATAAGTATCTTCTCAAAATTCCTGCTTATCTGCAAAATAAAATATTTGAAAAAAAAATAGAAACACATCAGCAAAAATACCCACACAAATAGGCTGAAGAAGTGCAGAAACATTAGAAAAATAAATGAGCCATACTAATAAGGAACAACTTCATCTAATGTCATATCCTATAGTAATGCGTAAAAAAGAGCTTCTTCATGTACTGTTTCCAAAAATACAAAAAATAAATGACTCACGCCAATAAGACAGGTAAAAAATAAGGAAGAAGCATATTAATATGACCCATATCAATAAGACATTAAAGTTAGAGAGTTTACCTCACAAAAAGCATATTGATGCTGTGAGATCCAAAAAATCCATCACTTTGCCTTCTCATGCACAAGATTCTGCAAAGAATGAAAATGGGAAATTATAGTGAAGTATATCCCACTTTAAGGTTCAGAGAGACCAATAGGAAATAATGGAAAATTTGATGTAATAAAAGAAAAAGGGGGGAAAATTAGAGAGAGAGAGGTGAATGTATTCGAAGAAAAAAAAGAAGACAAAAATTTGAAAGAGAAAATGAGGAGAGGAGAGGATTAGAGAATGTAGAAAATATTAAATATACCTTATACTATAGTGTTAGAGAAATAATAAAAGAACGGTGAAACTAATGAAGATGGAGAATTGCAAAACTGAATTATATAATTGGGAAGCACTCCTGACTGTAGTTTTAAAATTTTTTTAAAAGTTTTTTTTAATGTTTTTTATTTTATAAAATTAATTAATTATATGTTTATATGATGTATTTTTATTAGAATTTTTTGAAATATTTTGAAATTTTTTTCAAAATTTTTTAAGTTACAAATAAATAGTAAAAAAAATTATGGATGAATAGTAAAAGGAATGTAAAAAAATTCAAGAAAAAATTTATAAACATCTTAAAAACTTTTGAAAAAAAAACATAAAAAAATAATTAATTAATTTTAAAAATTTTAAAATTTAAAAAAAAACTTAAAAAAAAAAAGTAAAAAAAAAAAAGGGGGAAGGGCTGTAGGATAGCCCTTCCCTATATAATTATATAAATAGAACAGTATAATGATATAATGATATTTGAGATATAATTAATAATTAATAATTTTTATTTTCTTGAGAGATATTTTTTAAAAACAAGTTTTTATTATTTATTAAAAAAATCTTAAAATTAGTTTCGCAAAAAGTGGAGTTACAAAAAAATAGTTTAGTGTTTAGCCAATCATTTAACAAATGTTTTTATCAATATTAATATTGTTTGGTCAAATTTTTAAAAAGTTCTGTTTACTATTAAATTATTAAAAAAGACGTATATAAAAATATTTTGCAGTCAATACTAAAAGTGATTAAAAATATTATTTTAAAAATTTTAATAATTTAAAATATAATATTATTTATAAATAAATTAAAAAATATATTTGTATAATTATGAGTATTTAATAAATATTTTAAGTTGATAATATTTAATAAAAAAATTTATAGTAGCATTTAAAACATTCAAATAAAATATTATTAAAAAATTATAGCACATTAAAATATCTTTTATGGTAAATTTTAATGTATTGAGAGAATAAATAATGAAATCTTGATCTAATATATTTGCAAAATTTTTTATTTTGAGTGGGAGTGTTTTTGTCTAAAAATTAATTGTTGATTTTACTTTGCTTTAAATTAGAAGTTCTAATTACTGTTTTTCTCTCACAATAAAAAAAAAGTTTGTTGTCATTTAAAAATAATTTTATGTCTTGATCAAACATAAGTAAAAAATTAGAAAAACATTTTTTTCCTCTTTGGCCAAACAAGCTCTAAGTTTAACTAAGGCAAAAGTATTGTTTTAATCATTTATATTTGTATTTTATTTCATTTTTTGTCCTTCATGTAGTCACATTTAGTTTATTTTATTTATATTCTTAATGTTTTAAAAATACACAAATTTAATTTCAAAAAATAACACTGTTATATGCACTAACAATTTTGGCTGAATGTTTCAATACTTTTGCCTTTACAGATTTTATCTCTCACAATTTTCACTTACTTATTTCATTTTATTTTACACTATCATATTTATCTCATTATATCAAAATTTAATTCCTTTTAACATGATATATAATAAATTTGTGAAATTTATTAAAAAAAAATTATGAGAGTGGCATTTTCTTAAAGTTAGCTGACAGTGAAGTTGTTTTTTTTTTCAATTAAAAAAAAATCTTCTCTCTCTTATAGTTATTTAGATGAACTTGTAGGAAAATTTATTTTTTAAAAAAATAAAAAAGTAATTTCACTTACTTTTTTCAATAGTTAAGATTTATAAGTTTTGAACAAAATAAGTTTAACCAAGGGAGAGAAAATTTTGAATAAATATATTTTTAAAATTTTTTAAAAAATATTTTTATATTTAAATACAAGATATTTTTTTAATAAAATTATTTTTATATAATTATATTCAAGTATTAAATATTTAATTTTTTTTACTTCTACTAAAAGTAAAAGTTTATTTGAAATAATAGAACCATGATAGCTCCCAACAATCGAATTTCTTGATGAATAATATCACTATTTTTGTTCAATATGATACCAATGTAGATAGATGATTGACTCATTCATAATTCCAAGAAATTTTTTGATAACACGGATTCCAATTTCTCAATCATATCCACTATCAAGACAATTGGCTGAATCCCGTGAAACCAAGAAGTTCATTGATATCCTCTTTTTCCAAAACAAATTATAAGACCATCCACACGGACTTGAAGAACAAAAACAGAATGTTTTTCTTCAAATCTTTGGCGGCAACTGAAGATGCAGAGTGGATGGGTTGGGTTAGAGAACGATAATCCAGGTCTTTTTATTTTACATCTGGCTTCCCACATAGGAACGACCTGAAATGAAGCTCGTGCTACAGGTAAAGCTCACTGTTGTCTTCATAATCAGACTTCATGGCTCCATGTTGGATTGAAAGCCTTTGTTGTACTTCTGTTCCCAAAAAAAATCCATCTTTTCGTGAATCAGACTCCATGGCTCGAAGCTTTGTTCTGTGGCTTCATGGTCTGGGTGACTCTGACCCTGCCAATGAACCCATTAAGACTTTCTTTTCTTCTCCCGAGTTCAGAACCACCAAATGGTCCCTTCTGCGCCTTCGACCCCAGTCACTTGCAACTGTAAGTCTATTGATGGCGTACTATTTCGCTTCTGATCAGTTTTTGCTTCTTCTGATGAATTTTCATTTATGTGCACACGCGATTCTTGACATGTTCTTCTCTGTATGAGAAAGTGTATGTATAAATTGACTCCTCCTCACATAATTGGAAGGAAAGGCTTATATTCAAAGGATTACAGCAGTAACTACTTACAACCCTTCGCAACAACGTCCACTCACGATGGATAACGTCTCAGGTCCGAACATATCTATGAGCCTAACACCTCTCACAAAATCGAATTGCAAAGGAGAGAATTGTCAAATACTTATATACAACACTTAATCCATCTACTACACAAAATGTGGGACTACAGTAACTACTTACATAAATTTGAGGGCAGAACAATATGGGTCTTGAGTGAAATTTATCTTTAACCTAAAGATTCTTGACTTTAAGGACTCAAGAAACAGTGTTCTCTAAACTGCCCCGCTCAGTCAAACGGCCGCAATATCTGCGTCTGTCTACTTTCATCTTTGTGAATTCTCCCAAAACTTTTAAAGGAGTTATCTCAGTCAGTTGCCCTTAGCTCGGACTTTCTCTATTGTAGTAATATTTTTCAGTCAGTTGGTATTACCTGACCAATGCAAGGCACTTACTAGATAAATATGTTGTTCTATTAACCTCCATCTTTGGATTATCGTTTCATTATTGGTAAGATAAACGTGTAGATTCACAGTTCAAGTAACCCATATGTCTCGGATTATCTCATTTTACCATATATGTCTCTTTTTTTCTTGACCTC
The DNA here is from genome assembly GCA_034509205.1 of Ceratonia siliqua. Taxonomy (NCBI): domain Eukaryota; kingdom Viridiplantae; phylum Streptophyta; class Magnoliopsida; order Fabales; family Fabaceae; genus Ceratonia; species Ceratonia siliqua. Next base: position 4,282,145 of record JASKGM010000005.1, on the reverse strand, counting down.
TTCCTTTTCTTTACAAGATATGTTGAATAAGCTTATTCAGTTTCATTTGACCTGTTATCTCAAACTGTTCTTGACTGAAAAATGTTGAGCAAACACAGGAAAGGCTGATTTATTAAACTGTTTAAGCGTCCTTTAGTAAATGAGAAATTGAGAATATTACTCATTCCTTTTAAGTATTTTGAAGTGGTGAGAATAGGGGAGGTGGCGATGGACATTAGATGATTACAAGTCATAACGCAACCACAATGTATGTCCAACCACCCAAATATTTATCAATTGAACAGTTAATGTCATATCTCAAGCTCTATGGTGGAAGTGCAATACAGTGACCCTAGGTATACACGCACAAAAATATGCATGTATGCATGTATATGCATTTGTATAGTTTCAAGGTACCCAGACTTGATAACCATATTCAGTAAGGACTTTTATGTCAAGACTTGATAACTTATTTCAGGCCTGTACCTAGTAATTGAGGGGTTAGGAGATCTAAGTACACACAGGTTTAAGGAACTCATAAGACATCTTTACTTAGGACTTCTGAGTGAGGGTCCTCGGCTTTAAAGTTAATCTTGCATGTATGCTATCTGTTTCATATTATCTTTCTGGTCCTCTCTATTTTGATGGATTTTCTTCTTCGTATCTTAACTGTGCATCCAGTCAATTTTAAGTAGTAACTTGAGCTTATTATCATCTGAGAACTTATTTTTGGAAACATGATTGATTGTCAAATTGGTTTTCTTGTAGAGAAAATTGCATGAAAAAACCAACATGCTTTTTCACTTGTGAAAGATAATGAACATATTGATTTGCTTTTTGTAGATAATAATGTAATGCCTTCATGGTTTGACATTCATGAGATTCCTGTGACAGCTGTAAGTTTAGCTTTCCTTCCTCTCTTTGATTATATCATTTATAAAATACTCCCTTTTCTGAATTTCAGTGATGCAGTTTAAAAATCTCAGTGCTTTCCGTTCTCCTATTTCCCTCATTTTCTGTGTTACAGGGTGCCTTCAGAATGTTAATTTGCATTACATGTATCAAATTAAATTGAATATTTGTCGAGTACTCTTGTAATTTTTGTTGCAAAATGACAGTGACGATATTTAAATGTTCACTTGAATTGAATGTGAATATGATTATGTTTAAAGCATCACCATTTATTTTATCATGGTGATATTAACTAATTAAGAATCATGAAATCTGCAGAGTTTTTTCCTCTGATAACCCTAATAATAGTTTGTTTGCTAATGCTACATTGCACTGACGGTGAACTGAATTTCTCATGATTTGTGTTTGCATTCTCCAGTGAAAATTACTTAATCAGTTAATCTGATGAGAATCTTGCGGACTGGCAACATAATATTGGTCCAAACTTCACACCACCTTCTGTGTCAGATATACATATAGAGTTATATCACAATTTTGATAGTCAGATTAGAATAATTGGCAGTTCATCATACAATTATTCTTGCTCCCTTGGATCTGATCAAAGTTGTACATCTTGGGGGGGGGGGGGGGGGGGGGGGGGGGGGGGGGGGGGGGGGGGGGGGGGGGGGGGGGGGGGGGGGGGGGGG
>JASKGM010000005.1:4260874-4280468 GCA_034509205.1 Ceratonia siliqua | reverse complement strand
GCACCATCAATGAGTTATTAAATGTTGTTAATTATCTTTAAATTGCTCCATTATTATTACTCCAAGACATATTTATTATTAGTTCAAGAAATCATCAACATATTTATAATTTGTATTGCAGTAGGTTTGGTTCACTTGTAGTATTGCTTTTAAATTCCATTTGGTCTATTTCTAAATCACTAAACTCATCAAAATTTATTTCATTGCCCATATAGAAATAAAAATTGAAAATTTTTATCAAATAAGTTTTTTTAATTAAATAAAATTTATAAAAAATAAAGTTGATTAAAAAATATACATATATATATGTTAAAATCTAAATTTATTTTTATATACTTATTCTTAATTAATTTAGTTTATATATTTTTTATAAATCCGATTTATTTAAAAAAATTATTATATGTTAAAAGCTAAATTTATTTGTATATACTTATTCATAATTAATTTATTTTTTATAAATATTATTTATTTAAAAAAATTCTTAAATCAACTAATTATAATTCAAATTTAATTAAGAAGGTGAAAAACGAGAAGGTACTCATCACGCGCGCGCGGACCCAACATTACGCAAAACAGCATTAGTGACCTTATTCTTCTGAACGATGGGTATTTCGGTCCTTTCACCAACATTGGAGCCGCATCTGTCTCTCTCTGCACCGACTTTCGCGGGAAGTGAGATTTACCATCTCGCCCTCCAGCAAGACCCCACATGCCACGTCACCAAGGCGGGATCCGAAGTAGTGAAGCTAATCCCTCTTTAAAACACAACTAACCCTAACAATTAGCGCCAAAAATTGAAAATGAAAACAAACTAAACTAACACCACTTAACTGCCTCTCACTCCTCAGTGTTTGGAGGGTATAGTACCCTAGGATTCGTTAGATCACAGCCGTCCGTTTTGTGAGGAAAAGAATAGGACCCTTTAGCCATTTGGGAAGTGGGTCCCATTTAGGGTATGTTCCTCTAGCCAAGAAGGGGCTTCCGTATGTGGGCACTTGATGGGGATTGTAGATCTACTAGTGCCGCCGGAGAGTAACTCTGATTGGTCCCACACTGGTAATGCAAATTTAATATGTTTATATTATTTTAAAATATAATATATTTATATATAATTAAAATTTTAAAATTATTAAGAGAATAATTTATGTGTATATATATATATTGAATAAATTATTTTTGAAATTATAATATTTCAAAATAATAAATTATGAGATTTTAGTTTTTTAATATTAGAAATAATTTTGAAATTAATTAAGACATTAAATAAAAATAAAAATCCATATAGAATAATATTTTTGTTGTTGTTGACGGGGATGGGGCATGGGAATTACATCATGACCGTTGAATCCACCCATCATTTATGCATGGAGGCAATGATAGAAGGCAGAAAGAAAATCTTGCGGCAATGGAGGATATATGGAGTAGGACCCATTTACCCATAATGGCAGATTCCCGCCAGACCATATTTTTCATATGGTTAATGACTCCATATAAGAGTATATATAAATATATTTTGTTCAAAAACATGATCTCATAGTTATTCAACATAATCATACTTTATAAAAGAAAATAATTAATTTTGCTGATCTCATAGTTATGAAAGTGAGAATGATTGAAAGAAAAAACAGTGAGGAACAAAAGGAATTAATTATAGTAATTATCTATTTTTTAAGAGAAATTGGGAATTATATAAAACCCATTTTGGTTGGTATTTTTGGTGTTAACATATTAAAAGAAGGAATATAGCTTAAATGAGATGCAGAAACATCATCATATAACCATGTTTGGGGGCTTCTCTACTGTAACAATGTCTCTCTTCTTTGCTTACTTTGGATCTCTCCATCTATGGTGAACAATTAGCATAAAATGGTCAAATTAAAAATAATTAAAAACAAGCATTATTTACATTCAAATATTTTAAAGATATTGTATTTTGAACCACAGTTTTAAAATTTTTTTATAGGTACTTTTTAAAAATATAATGTTTTTAAAAGTTTTAAAAATAATTAACTAAGAATAAAAAATCTTTGAAATATAATGTACCGTGCCTAAGTGGTAGAATTATCAACTATTAAATGAATTTATATTCTCTCATTTAATAATTGAAAATATTATTACGTAGAAAGGATATTAGTACATTATGAATATAAAAACCTCTTACAAACAGAATAAATTACTTTTAGATATTTTTAAAGTTTAAAATTATTATATTATAAAATAATATTTGAGACATTATTATTTGTAGGTATCATTATTAGAAACTTTTTGAAGTTTTTTTAGACAACAAATTAAATAAAATATATTATTTCTAAAAATAATTAAATAAAAAATTAATTATATTTTTAATCTTTTTAATTTATTAAAATTATAGTTTTAATTATCTTAATGTGAGCACAAGTGTGGTGGGGACACCAGTGGAAGATGAAGAAGAAATAGGAGGAGGTTGGAAAACTTAACAGAAAGGGTGAAACGGTAAACTGACTTAGGGAGCACAAGCGTGGTGGGGACACCAGTGGAAGAAGCTACAAAGAAATGAGCTCCAAGGTGGAAGCTCAATATAGACTGCCATTTCAGGGCAGGGATAGTGATGTCATTACTACAAATCTCAACCCCATTTCAGCGATTCCATTCAGCCCTCTCCATCTTCTTCTTACCTCTACTTCCCCCACCATCTTCACCCCACACCTACTCAGTCACTCCCACAACAGCTTAGTGGAAGAATAAGCTCTCTCCACTCTGTGCTCTGCAACTGCTTTCTCTTCCTCTCAAAATGGGGACCCGTATCCCTTCGCACCAGCTCAGCAGTGGGCTCTACGTCTCGGGTCGACCGGAGCAGCTCAAGGAGCGACAGCCCACAATGGCGTCACGCGCCGTTCCGTACACCGGCGGCGACCCTAAGAAATCCGGGGAGCTTGGCAAAATGTTCGATATCCCGGTTGCTGATCCCTCGTCAAATGCCCCATCTTTTTCTTCGAAACCTTCTCGTCCCTCTTCGTCTTCTCAGCATAATAGTGGATCAGCGCGATCCGGATCCAATTCGGGTCCGATTGGAAGGCACAGCGGTTCTGGTCCTATACCAAAGAAGTCGTCTGGCCCGATGCCACTGCAGCCCACGGGTCTCATCACGTCGGGTCCTCTAGGATCCGGCCCGATTGGAACATCGGGTGTCGGGAGGAGGTCGGGTCACCTGGAACAAGCTGGCTCGATTGGCAAGGCAGTTTACGGCCCCGCCGTGACCAGTTTGAACGAGGAAGTGAAGGTCGGGTTTAGGGTCTCCAAGGCAATTGTCTGGGTGTTTTTGGTGGTCGTCGCAATGGGTCTGCTTGTTGGGGTGTTTCTGATGGTGGCAGTGAAGAAAGCGGTGATTTTGGTGGCCGTCGGGGCAATTATTGTGCCGGTATTGGTTTTGACTATCTGGAACTGCGCTTGGGGAAGAAAAGGACTTCTAGGGTTTGTGAAGAGGTATCCTGAGGCTGAGCTGAGGAGCGCTATTGATGGACAGTACGTCAAGGTCACCGGGGTAATTTCTTCTCTGCTTATTTGTTGTATATAGTCATTTTCTTTCATAATCTAGTTGGTTTAATATCATCCCAATTCCCAAGCATGTTATTACTTCAGACAATGACTCATTAATGCTCGTATTTGAAATTAGTTGTGCTTAAGAAATTATGATTTTTGTCGTTCATGCCAATACTTTTATATTGTTGAGCTTGCAATTATTTATGCTGAAAGTTGGTTTTTTTTTTTTTGAGGAGGTTGGGTTTTATTTATTTATTTTTATTTGTTAGGTATGGGTTTGATTGTTATATGTCGAATGGATTTGCTCATAATGAATTAATGATTGCGACTCCCTCTTTTGTGATTATTCTACCTCTACCAGGGTAACTGGGGACTTAAAATTCAGCTTGAAAACTCGTTTTTTTTTCTCTGATTGTAAATGCTGTCCTGCTCGTACGTAGCAAAGAACAAAAAAACAGAGTAAAAAGAGTGCTGGAAGGTTTTGATCATTGTGAACACATGAATTCATCATAGACGGTGGTATAAAGTGCATTTACGAGGTAGAGTCAGGAGGGACCTGATATTTGCTTCTTCAAGGGTTAAAGGACAGAATTCTCTCGGGCAAATATTTCTTTTCAAAAGTAATTGAATCTTAACCTTGACTTCATGATTTTTCTTCAAAACATTTTACCAGTTTGTTTTGCTTTGCCCCCCCGTCCCTTTCATTGTCTCTTTTCCCACTGTAATGTTTCTGGTTGGCATTGCTTCAATGCCTTCAGCAGACTGCATGGCGAAATCTTCTGCTGGACATTGGGAATATATCAGTTTTGTCAGGTTGTTATATTCTTGGTTTTATTATACTTAGTGAGCAGGTTCGCCACATATTCTTAATTCTTGGTTCATCTCAAATAGGATTGTCTGTCTATGGATTACCATGTCCTGCACTGAAACTTGAAATTTTATCCTTTTTTTCTTTTAGGCTTGCTCATTTTTCTGAATTTTTGTTCTTTACTGAACCCTTCTAAGCTTTTGCAATATTATGTGATATAGTCTTCATTGATATAGGTTTGGAGCAATTCAAGTCAATGAAATAAAAATTTAAATGAACTTGGAAGGAGGAAAATAATTTGCCGTACCTTTCATACATTTTTATCAGATGCATCTTGCCTCTTCTTGTAGGTTGTAACCTGTGGCAGTATTCCTTTGGAGTCATCCTACCAAAGAGTACCTAGATGCGTATATGTCTCCACAGAATTATATGAATATAAAGGATGGGGAGGCATATCAGCAAATCCTAAACACCGTTGCTTCTCTTGGGGTTCTAGATATTCTGAGGTTAGTTTGTTGAACTACTTAATAGATGCTCTGTCTGTACTATTATGGATCAATAATGATGATAAGAGTAAGAGATCACTCACACACATAGAGACATGACTACTTGACTCAATTGATACCTCAATTTACAAAAATGGGAGGGTTAAGGAATAACAGTTTGTTTGTGCTTTTTTGGGAAAGATGCAGTTAAGCCACTAAGTAAAATTAAGGACAGCTTGGAGCATAGGTCCTGTTAATGGCCATGAAGAATTAGGTACTGGACTAGTAGCAAGAGTACATGTAACTTTAGTTCTTAATAATCTATTTTTCAGACAATTTAACAGTAGTTCTTTAAAATATATTCCAGCAAACCTGTGGACTGAACATATTCTAAGCCCTATAGAGTCTGAATTGGTTTCCCGTTAGTTTACCTAGTCCACAGTGGAAAGCGATGTCGCTGGATTGTGGAAAGTGACCTAACATACTTGTTGCTTAATTGTTCAACTTAATTAATTAAGACCAAAAAAAAAATCTTGTCTTAAAAGTAAAATTAAAATATATGCTTTTGGGTGTTCGAAAAGATGTGATAGAAGAGCACTAGAAACCAGAAGGAAGGTAAAATCATCAACTGCAAGACAGCTACAATTTCTGTCACTTCAACCGTCCCCAACTGCTGCGGATTTTTGAACTTACAGAATACTTCGCTTGTGCTTTGTTTTAAATTTCTTTATATATAGAAGTTAGTGAATCAGTAGATGTTATCATGTTGTTCCCATGTTCTATATATAATATACGTGCTACATTTCTTCATTGTCTGCAAATTCATTTACATTTTGGTGTCTTGACTGCGTTTCAATACTGGAGAACTCACTTATATCGTCAGGATTTTATTTATTTATATATATTTTTTGGCTTTGTCTGGCTTCCTGATCACCATATATGGTGGGTCAGTCTCTCTTGCTCTACATAGCAACAAATTTGTTCTTTTCTATAAGCAGAAATATGTAGCAGACTTTTATATATCAGACTTCCAGTCTGGGTTAAGAGCATTAGTGAAAGCAGGCTATGGTGCCAAGGTTGCTCCTTTTGTGGAACCAGCTAGTGTAGTTGATGTAACAAAGGAGAACAGAGAGTTATCTCCAAATTTCTTAAGCTGGCTTGCGGACCGTAAACTCTCTAGTGATGACCGTATAATGCGCCTCAAGGAAGGGTAGGGACTGTATTCTGTTACTTATATATTTTCCTTATGCTCCTAAGTGATGGCATTTTTATGGTTTGCTCTTTAGTACTTAAGTAAATGTGGGGAATTCTAGGTACATCAAAGAAGGGAGCACCGTGAGTGTGATGGGAGTTGTCCGTCGACATGATAATGTGCTCATGATTGTTCCTTCAACAGAGCCTGTCTCAACTGGTTGTCAATGGATCCGCGGCCTTATGCCAATGTATGTGGAAGGTCTTATTGTGACATGCGAGGATAATCAAAATTCTGATGTTGTTCCTGTCTAGAAACTGCTCTTTCACTTGCAAAACCGGTGTCACAATGGTGAAAGCCCAGAATCAGGAGAAATCCTACACTACAGAATCAGAGTTTTTCTCTTCCACGCACGTGTAAATTGGCTTGGAAGAAGATGCAAAGCGGAAAACTTAGGTTGTCATAATAATCAGTATATGATCATGATTAACATAATGTAAAAATGCTTATGGAGATCTGTTCAGACCAACTGCAAGAAGCTTGAAAATGTCATATGACGAGGATAAAGCACATTTTCTTCTATCCGTTGATTTTATGTACATAAGTAGAGGAGCCTTGAGGGGTTTAGATATATTTTCTCTTGTAATTTCAGTTAATTGTAGCTGCAATGTAGCCTTATCTCTAAAAATATTAGTTGTTGAGTCTTCTGGGTTCGCTTGTATTAATATTATGAACGGATTGGGTCCCTACTGGAGTTGTAAGAAATGAAACTCGTACTCTGTAAATTTCTTGGATCTGAATTAGGGATTTAAATCTTTACATGTACATGAGCGGATTATGTTACCTGACAATTTATGGATGGCGAGCAGGCAATCCGGGTAGAAGATGCGTAGCATAACATGATTTCGTACATGAGGAAATTCAGGTCCCTGAATTTAAACTAAGTTTACGACAAATTGCACTATTACTTTCATTTATAAAATAGAATTATGGGTTGTCTATTTTTTCATTTTATAATGAAAAGGTAAGCCGAACTAAAGTGGGATATGAGGGCCAGCACCGTAAGGATAGGGTCTAAGGCTGGATGGACCAGGTTTGAGAGTCGGAGTTGGAACTAGGTTTAAAGCAAAGCATTATAAATAATTTTTTATTAAAATATCTCATTTAAGTACAATTTAAGAAAAAAATTTCCAACATACTAAACATATTTTCATTCATTCTCAGAAAATCTGATGTTTAGATTTTATTCTAAGTAACTAATTTCATATGATAAATTAATAATCTCCATACCAAACACCACCTCAACATTCCAGTTCTCATGACATGGCGAACCCATATTATAAAAGTAGCAAGACGAACAGTATGAACCAAAACTAGTGAGATTTAATTGGCTTGTCTTACATTGCGATTCGCGAACTCATGCATGAGATTTAAATCTAAACTTAAATCTTCACGTTGAAAGGACCAAAATTGAGACTGTTTAGATGGGTAGTATTTTTTAATAGGTATTTCACATAGAAGATTTAATTAAAAAAATAAGTATTTAATATTTGAATGTAATTATATTAAAATAAATTTATTAAAAAAGATAGATTTATTACATTTAAATGTAAAAATATAAAAATACTTTTGTATAAAAATAAAATTATTGAAAAACGTATATAAAAATATTTTTTATATTATTTTTAAATAAAAAAATATTTTATCATGTTTTAAAATTATTTTTTTTGTCAAAATCAAATTTAAAATTATATATATTATTAAGAATTATTCTTTATTTTTATTTTCATGAATACAAATTTTAAAATTAAATTTTTATTATACTTTTATTAAAATTATAAAAAAATGAAGAAAATTATATATAAAATGAACATGAATAAAAATATGTTAACAATATACAAATAATGTTTGTAAAATTTTATCTTTCTTTTTACTTGAAATAATTATTAACTAAAAACAGGAAAAACTTGATTTTCAAAATAATTACTTTTTAACTTTTTTTTAATCAAAAAAACACTTCAGAAATAAAACAATTAAAAAATACCAGCTTATAAAATTACTTTGTAACAAAAGCACTTCTTTTTTTTTAAATAACTTTTTTGAGAAAAAAACATGTAGCAAATAGAACCTAAATGGGAACTATAAACTTTATGAATAAACATACTCGTAAAATATTTTATAAATTATTTTAAAAAATTTTATATATTATTTTTAATAATTTTACATACACAAAAATATTTTTATATTTTTACATTTAAACACAACACATTAACATTTTTTAATATAATTACTTTCATATAACTACTTACACTAAATACATGTTTTTTTTTAATTTAATATTTTAATTTAAAACACTTACTAAAACGTATAAATCAATTCAAGCGCTTCTAAATCAGAGTCAAGATACAAACATGACAAAATGAATAACATGCTCCTCTTCGACCAACTCAGTCATAGGGATTTCTGAATTTCTTCAGAAGCTCAGGAATCTCGTATCCAAGCATGTCATCTACTGCTTGAATCATTTTAGGCTTTAGTTTCTCAAATTTTTCAATGCTATAACCATTCAAAACCTCCCTAAAGTGATCTACACTGGGGAAGTCACCGGCAGGTAGATGAAACTCCCTTTGAACCTGTTTTGCAAAACATAAATCATAAATGATTAAGTAATTGAGCAATTGAGGGGCGCGGATGAAGAGGAGGAGATACCTTTCCAAATTCATCTTCAAGATTATCAATAAGCTTTTGTTGAGCCTTAGCTTTGCCCATTATTGCAGGCATCTCCTTCTTAAGATGGCTAATTATATATGCATGCATTTTAGCAGCTCTAGCACGTTTTACAAATTCGTTGATCTGCACAATTCCAATGACATCAGATCTTTAACCAAAGATGATACAAGTAAATGAGGTATAAAAATGCAGAGATATGCCTTGTGAAAAAAATTCACAAAATTTAATGAAAATGGTGACCATACCCGACGATCACAAGCTTTTTTTGGAATGTCAACCAAATCTGCAAGCAGATCATTCTGTTCCTTCTCAAAGAGATCTGCTCCTAATGGGCCAATAAAGCCTTCATTTATAGGCTTATCATTGAATGAGCTGCAAAGTCAAGAAAAGTGACATTACACACAAATTATATCGGATTAATTGGAGACACAATCCGATAGTATGATGATAAATCAAAGTAATGATCATCAAAAGATACCATGCGACTCAACGCAATTTCTACTAAAATTGTTACAATTATAAGATACAATGTGCGCCTAAATTGTAAAAAAATAAAAACTAATGACAATGTCATCATCACGGTTGGAAAGTTCAAAGCGCAACAAAACAATTTGTTATAATTAAATGGTTGGATTTATCCCTTGTCAATAAAGCTAAAACCATAGAACATAGTTTAAATATAACAAACCTACCCAATATAAACACGCGCAACTTCTGGAGTATTCAGAACTTTCCCCAAAGACCACATCAATGCTCCATAAACTCTCATGAGCTACAATATTACAATATCAGACCAAAAATTAGATACCAAATACATAGATGAAACTAAATTTACTGGTAACTAACGCATTACTTGTTGAGTATCGACTTGGTCAGCTTTGTTCAAAACCACACGGATTTTGTCATCGTGACCACGTAGAGAAGAAATTACACGTTTAAATTCATCACTGATATCAAGTTTATGAGGATCAAATAGGAGAAGAATAAGATCACATTTTGCAGCAAACCAAGATATAACACCAGTGAAATCATAGCTCCGTTGAGTCCTTTGTTTCTCTCCAGATAGGACACCAGGGGTGTCCACAAATGTAATTTCATCTAGCAGCTGAAAGAAAAAATTACTTTAGGCACAGATAAATGGCAATGTAGATAGTCCAACATAATTGGAAATATTTATGAAACTCACTGGGTGTGGCAATTGAGAACACTGGAACTTTGATAAGAATGATCCTCCAAATGTTGTCAGACCACTAAAAGGCATATCAGCATCAACAGCTATGGTATTTCCAGGAATACTCCTCTCATCAGGTCCAGACTATACATAAAAAGATATTGAGTTTTGAATCTTCATAAACACAAACAGAGCATAAATGAATATAATTTACGAAAGATTCAAGTGATAAAGATAAGACAATATCTCCATCACCAAATGAAAGATCTTCCATTGAAACCAAATTTTCTGATTGCACTTTATTGACTTCTAAAGGCAATACAAGAACAGAAAGATACTTATTGTACCATGACAACAACGAATCTGTCAGTTGTAGGCTCGGGTCCAATATGTGCTCCTGTATAAAGAGAAGTGAAAAATGAATAAGTATTGTAATTTTAAGTCCCTATGTCATCTTGAAGATCATGCACAAACAAGTTAACCAACCTGGATAGTCACATTTTAACAAATGTTTTATGAATGTTGTTTTCCCCGTGGAATATTGACCAAGAAGCATGACCATGGGTTTAGCATCAAAATCACTGTTGGTCTGAAAAAGAAAAATGCAAACATCGGTCAACTTAACAATATCACAATTGTCATGAATAAGTCATGACAAAATTTCTGTTCACATATGCGGCTGACAATTTCATATTTTGTAACTATAGATTGGCTATGTCACTTACCAACGAGGGAGATACAAAATCATTAAATCGATAAGTGACTTCCAATGGCTTAAGCCTCTCAACATACAATCTCTTCAAGCCATCAATTATTGATGTAATTGAATTAAGAGGTAGCTGAGAAAAGCCAAACATTTAAGATTAGAATGAATCTTGCAACAGAATAAGATGAAGATATGTCTTTAAATACATGTAAGACTAGCAAGGCCAAATGTAGCAGAGAATGAAAAGAAAAGAAAATCAATGCAGCAAATTCTAAATTGTTTTTATTTAGAAATTTAAAACCACCAATTAGTCACACTTTTCCAATATTCCCATTTCCAGCAAGAAGAATAAAGAAGGGGAGAGTGAACTCTAGTAATCGTTAGCATTGTATACTATAAACTCGATTAAAATGTAAATCCCTGCTCCAATTACATATGCCAGTCTTTTTGCATAAACTATTCCGATCACTCATTTAAACCAAAGCATTGGGGTTATTTTCAAGGATCTCTCAATTACCGAGGAATCAGAATATCAAATAAATTGCAATCATCTTAAACTAAACTAAGCAAGTCAATACTTGATGACTTGACATGAAAATTCTGTCTAAATATATATATATATTAATCCCCCATCCCCAACAAATGAACCGGTAAGAAACCATAATAAGGCTACAAAACATTGATCGTAGATATATGGCTTTCATCAAAACCATTCATGATCTCTATATCAAGAGAATAAGCAATGGAACTCACTTTCTTTACAGATTTTGAAGCATGCCACTGATTAGACGGCAATGGCTGAGGGTGAACTGTGCCTACATTTTATCAGTAAATAACTCAATAAAATGTTAATTTAACAATACAATGCCGTATATTATGAAAGATCAGTTTATGTTTCCAACCATGTACTTCGGGTTGGGCTTTTATTGTTAAACTCTTGGTTTTCTGGAGAGAAAAAAAAGGAATAGAAAAAGGAAAATTATCAACAGAAATAATGTAATCTAATTAATAAAATACAAAGTGAGATTAAAAGTATTGCTTACTGCTACTAAAGTATCAAGTCCGTCCATCACTGGAGGTTTGATATTTTCCTTGTCAACTGTAATCAATAGAAATAAAATAATGAAATGCACTGAAACAAGTGAATAAAAAGGAAAAAAATATTGACAATAATGACAAGAAATTACAACAGACAATAAACTCATGTCTTTGAAGCCAATAAATAATAATTTTTTCATGTATTAGATTATTCTGAATCCATAATAGAAATTGATACTAGAGAGGAACACTTCATGTTCATGTGGCTCAAGATCTTTAATAGATTTTCTTATGTGTCTTTGCTCTTTCAGCATTCCTCGAAATGTAGATATCTGACTCTTAATTCTTAATAATTATGCCTAATAGTCATACAATCAATGCTCAGCATCATGAGGCCTCGCTTCTGTAATGTTAATATTACATGCAAACAACATTATCTTCCACAAGCCATAAGGGATTCATGCCTCTTTCATTTGACATGGATGAGAAGAATACACTACAGAATTACAGATAAATCATGCAGCCATAAATTATATACGCTCTATCACAGTAAGACAAACAGCAGGTATTAAACACATTAGCCAACTTACTTTCAGTTTTAAGGATATCTGATGTCAGTTCGTGTCCTGCTTGTGCCAGGGCAACGAGCTATATGTTGTGAGAAACAAAATTTAAAAGTCAGATTCTCATATGCTACAATACTATATATAATACAAGAATTAACATTTCAAACACACAACCTGCATCGCAGTAGCAAACTCTGTGAAACCCAGAAACCCTTGTCTTTTGGTATCTGCAATGGCCCAAACCTATGGTATGTAAACAACACTAGTATTAGTAATATCTCATGAAAACCAGAACACTATAAAAGCATTGTCATCCCTGTGAAGGATTTGGAATGCTTTGGCACTTCATATATGAAATACAACTAATTTCACAGATTATTTGAACTTTGAAGAATGATGCGATAACCAAAAACCGAAAAAAAAAAACACAATCGGAGACGCTATATACCTGTTTGAGTTGGGAGCGAGATAAGTTGGACATAGCGAAGAACTTGGTGGCATCATTACCAGTGATACGCCCATCTCCATCTAAAGATCAAATCAAAGTAAATTGATAAAGTGAAAGAGATTAAACTAGCGGTGCTGCGTAAGAGTGAAGAGAGAAGAGAAGAAGAAACCTGAATCGGCAAAACTGAACCATTCCTGGTAGATCTTCATTTGTTCTTTAGAACACGAATCCATCCAATCACACCCTATCTTCAGTTTCTCTGAACTTTTCTTCTGAATTTGAAAGAGCTTTATCTTGCCATGTTTATAGAGATTTTCATTCTTCAACTTTCAAGATCGAGGTTCGTTACGCTGCTTCGCGTTTGTATGATTACAGTGATGCGCGTGACTTTGACAGGAGATAATCGGGATGTATGCGGCTGATCTGATTAGTCAGACTTCGAGTGGGGCCCTTCGAGTTATGACGAGAACCACATGATCGTTTTACACAGGATGTTAATGTGGATGGGTCCACACTGATTCCGCTCGCCCCATTTTGAACTTTTGAATTAGAGCGCCACTGCCAGGCGCCGGTTCCGAGGGTGGAGCCCATTCTGGTCCTAATACTAGTAAATATTCAAGTTAAAATAATTATAAAAATGATTGACTTTTTATAAATTTGTGTTTCATAAATTAAAACTATATAATTAATATTTTAACATTTATATGTTTTAATATAAAGTAAATTTCAATTGTAAAATATTTTTCATTTAAAATTATAAAATACATAAAATTGACGATCATAATTAATTATAAATAACTATTTAAATTTCATTATTTTTATTTGTTAATTAAATAATTATAAAAATGTTTAATTTTAATTAACGTTCTAAATTTCTGTATTAATTAATGTATGATTAATTTTTTATATATAATTTAATAATAATAATTGAAATAATTTAATTATGTAAGAAAAATAAATGCTAAACTATTGTAAATTTAGATATTTCAAGAATAGATCTTGTATAGATCGAGTTTTGAATTTTATTTATACAAAAAATTATCAATTTTTAAATTTGAATTATTTTTATATAACTAAATTTGAATTATTTAAAAGAAAAAAAAATAAACTTACAATTCTAAAAAAAAAAGTTGCAATTTGAAACGTAATTAGCTATTTTGTGGCACAAATGGAACTTTCATATGCTTCCGCATGCTAAACACCTCAACGGTCACATCATAATGAAATGATTCCCATTAATTATGTCTTCCTTTCGGTTCATTCTCTCTTTAATTGGGAAAATGGCCACGGCAAAAGAATAGAGAAGAACACCTGACATAATTGACATGGTCTAAGCTATTATTTTATTTTTGGGTGATAGGTGATATTGTTACTTCAAAGTGGTGAGAATAGGACTTAGAATTTTAATTATTTATTTAATTTTTAATAGTTAAATTTTATTTGATAAATTATGCATGTTTTATGTGTATTTTAATTTTGATCGTCTGAAAATTAATGAACGATTCAGATGATAAAAATAAAATAAAAAAAGATCTAAGAAAAAAAGACTTGAATCTAAATGCGTAAAAATAAGACCCATCATTTTTGTGAGTGGCGATAGATGGGCAAGAAAGAGGCGCCTATATAATTATATCTGCACTTAATTATTACCTTATCTAAATGCTAAATGTGAGTATTGTTTATGCAAATAATGTTAATATTTTCCCCTCCAAGATGTTTGGTTTTTGTGTAATTTATTCAACTGTAATAGAAGTCTTGAATGATTTATGACTACGAAAATATGTAAGTCTTTTGGGTACTCTCTTTAAACACTTTTCCGTGACTCAAGACTTCTGAAAGGGAGTGTGTCTCACATCAGAAACATTAGGTAGACTGAAAAAATTCTTCAAATTTAACAAACTATAAATTTTTATTTAAAGAAGGAAAAATCATTAATATTGATGGACCATAAAAGTATATGATTAAAAAAATCAGAGGAAATTAATTATTATGGTAAATGTAAGGGGCATTGAAAATATAACAAATATTTGGTGTTTAAAATACTTATAAATAGCAATTTAGAGTAGTAAAAATTGGAAATAAAAACATACGAGGCCAAAAGAAAATCAATGGCACAAGTGACGATAATAGTAGTCTTCATCGGACTAATGCAAACGC
The DNA here is from genome assembly GCA_034509205.1 of Ceratonia siliqua. NCBI lineage: Eukaryota > Viridiplantae > Streptophyta > Magnoliopsida > Fabales > Fabaceae > Ceratonia > Ceratonia siliqua. The sequence goes on along the minus strand of JASKGM010000005.1, from coordinate 4,265,648 downwards.
CAATTCCACTTTCATTTGCCTTCCTTTGAAAACAAACAGCAACAGTACTGCATAACACCATCACAATACCTCATTTCCATGAAATAGAAATAAAATTTGAGTGCCAATCCAATTATATATATAATTATATATATAAAATTCCCCATAAGAGACTATAGACCCATGGAGTAATTGGGTCTTAACTCTAACAATAGGACGATAATATAGTAAACATATATATATATATATATATATATATATAAAGTTTATTTTATGAAATATGTTATTTATTATGAGAGGTGAAATAAATAATTAATAACTATTAAACTAAAATAAATTGTTAAAATTAAAAAATTCATTAAAAATACATGTGTCATTTACGTGACCTTAAATTATTATATTTAACTTTAAACCATAAACCTTAAACCCTAAATCTTTAACCCTAAAATTCTAAACTCTAAACCTTAAACCTTAATTTAAGGTAACATGAGTGATGAATCCGGATCCGATCATTTTCTTAAGGAAAAAGACCCAATTTTTTGCATTGTGACTATTCATTTATTTTTGAACGATTACAAATTATTTAGCAAAATATGCATACTTTGCATACATTTTAATAGTGATCGTCCAAAAGTTAATTGAGAGTCACAATATACCAAAAATGACCCTAAAGAAAAGCATTGAATATATTTCTCACGAATGACACACTGACTCATATTTTTAATGAATGTTTTAATCTTAGTTATCTATTTTAATCTAAGGATCATTAACTCATACTCTCATTTCTCGTAATAAATAACATATAATAAGATATGTTGAATATATATATATATATGCCAAATTCTAACCTACTCAAGAGTACTACGAAAGCCTTTTGATTGACAGTTGCACCAAATTTTAATCCACAAATGATCAAACCATTAGCATCAAGTGAAATAAAATGCAATAGCTGAAATTACTTTTGAGTATTCTTACTTTCTACTAAAGACGAAGGATACCATTATTGTTGTTGAACTTGCATAATTATCTTGCTATTTTTGTTTTCAATATTTGTCTATTTTTTTGGTACTAATAAGGTCATTAAAGGTTAATAAGAAATAATCATTTGCTATGCTATAACCCCATTTTTAGGGTTGTAACAATGCATTTTCACCTACTACCCTTTTTTTGTTGTTTTTTTACCTTTTGGTATTATTTGATAATTTTCAATTTCTGATATCTTTTTAGGAATTTTTTGAACTATTTTGAGATGTTTTTAAAATTGTTTACTCTTATTGTGTTGTTTATTCAATATTGTTTTTTAAAATTATACTTTTCGTAAGTAAAAAATTTTAAAAAAATCAAAAACATTTCAAAAATTCTAAAGAAAAAAATGATATAAAAAATAATCAATTAATACAAAAAAAAAATAAAAGGTGAGAGGTGAGGTTGCATGACCACCCAAAAATAGGGCAGTAATATAGCAACCACTCAAGAAATAACATAATACAACTTGATCATTAAAAAATTTTGCCCCTTCACACATTTTGATCAAGATCCGCCACTGGCTTTTATATATATATATATATATATATATATATATATATGTCTTGTAAGATAAGGTTGGAGGGGTCGATTTCTCACTTTTTTTATTATTTTTTATTCTGGTTTTTTTTATTTTTTGACATTAATTAATTATTTTCTATGTCATATATTTTTTTGAGATTTTTTTTATATTTTTTTTATATTTTCGTGTACTATTCATTCATAATCTTTCTTATACTATTCATGCATAAGTAAAAAATTTAAAACATTTCAAAAAAATATATGACATAGCAAATAATTATTTAATGTCAAAAAATAAAAAAATAAAAACAAAAAATTGGCACCTCCAACCTTATCTTACATCTCCTTATCCGGATCCAGATATTTTCTCTAAGAAAAGGTTTGGATCTTTTTAATTTTAGCCATTTATTTAATTTTGGATAGTTAATAATTATTTGACAAAATACGCGTACTTTGCGTGTATTTAATCGTGATCGTCCAAAATTAATAAACGATTTAGATTGAAAGAAAATATATAAAAAATTCAAGCTGAAAATGCTTAGATCCAAATCCTCATTTAATGGAGCTATAGGATAGAATTTTCCTTGTATATACATATAGGGAAGGGAAAGGGACAACTTTATTAATTCAAAAATACGTTTGAACTAAAATTTATTAATTCAAAAAGAAGAAAAAATTAATTTTCATATACCTTCTTATATAAGACGTTGCCAATCTATCCATTTATGTGACAATATAAGAAGGAGAAATAATAGACTATTAACTTCACATTTTCATTCTCTTTAATTTGTATTTTTTGTTTTATATTCTTTACTCCCCATATCAAAGAAAATCAGAGAAATTTTGGAGGTTAAAATTTGAATAATAATAATAATAAAATGCATTAATTACCTTAGATAATCTGGAGGTGGAAGGACTGCGACATTGATTCTGAATATTAGAAGAGTTGGGTAGTTGAGAAGGATCGTTGGGGAAGTGAGTAGACTGAGACTGAATTTGCTTTTCTTCTTTGACTCTGTTGAAAATGAGAGTATAACCTTCTCCTGATTTCGGATCTTTTTCATCCCAAGTACCAAATTTTGGTACTGTTGTGGCTTTATGAATCTGTCCCACCTATCCCCATAACTATGATTAGCCAAAATTATAACTTAAAATCGTGAACTTCCAAGATCATTGGCAATAGTTGTTTTTGACAAGAGATTTGAAACAATGGGAAGCTTACAGAATAGTCATTAGAGTAATGGCTTCCGTTTCTCCTATGATCATGATGACTTGATGAAGAAGAGAAGCTACCAACACTACTTCCTCCTTCAGACATGCTCTTCTTGTTATCTGAACTCGCACGTCTCTGAGTAACAGAGTAATCAGAATGGCTTCTTTCGCTTACAGGGTCTGCTGTGAAGCTACCATGGCTTCCCCTGCTCCTCTGACTCTGCTGCAAATGGTGTCTCACATGGTGTCCCCCTTCATGGCTTCTTCTTACTAAAGAGCCGGTGTTGTGGTGGGAGAAGGTACCACCAGAAGAAGCCGTCACTGGATCATCATCGTCATCATCAATATTGTGGCCACCTCCTCTCATGCACATATTGAAAGCCTGTGGATTTTCCTCTGGGTCGTTTGGATTCATCATCAACCCACCTTTCTCTCTGCGGGCGTTCTCGAAGTATGCTGTGTATGGGACGTTGTCGGTTTCCCAATTGCCGAACTTCGGGACATGGGATTGCTGCTGCCGATCAGCCATTTTCAGAGAAGCTTGTGAGAGAATGAATTAGAGTTTATAAAATATGGAGACAAATCAATTTGCCACTCCTTTTGATCTAAATGCTCATCTTTTGGACGTAATAGACTACAAGTTATATTGCAAATTCCTTGTATTCAAAAAAGTTATAAAATCACAATCAAATCTCACACCAACCATCCAGATTAAGATATAATTGTGCGAGTCTAGGTTATTTGGTACTTAATTTTACCCATAATATGGAGCAAAAAACCAGCATTCATACGATAAACAAGTGAATTTAGAACCGGCCATGTTGCGTCGGTTATCTGTGACCTATCTTAATTGTCCGTGCGCACACAAATAATCATAATATTTTTAATAAAAAAAAAATATGAAAAGACACACTCTATCATGACCGTGCACTAATACAATTAGTATCATGTCGAATCCAAACTCATATGTAAGCAAAAGAATGTTCAATATAAATTAGTACAATACGTGAGCCAGATTTTGAAGCCAGGATTGATTTGTTTTCAAATTTGCTGGTCTCTTTGGAAAGCAAGTTGAAGAAGAATTAGTATGGCAAAGGTAAGTAATTTTGAGCTACGTTGAGAAAAACTTTAACCCAGAAAGGGATGAGTATTAAAGGTTATTATGAACACTTACCGCCATTGACGAGGAGAGTCTGCTATGGTTTCTGAGTTTTGCAATAGCAAAACCCTTCAGTCAGCGTTAGTTTTTGTAGCAGAGAAATTATTATAATTAAGAACTTAGGAACATGGAGTGAGGAATTGAGGACGAAGGTGCATGGCCAACAAATACTCGATAGTTTCAAAGTTTTCTCATGAAAGCCAAAAATCGATGTCTCTTTCTTGTAGTTGGCAGGGAGTGAATATTGGGACTTGCTTGACTTTAGTTTTGTTCTTCTCTAAGCAATCATTCTCCTTGTCATTATATTCATACAGTATCTCAATTTTACATATTATAGCTACGAGCACATATGATATAAATAATAATTTATTAATATTAAAAAATTAAAAAAATTAAAAAAATGTTAAAAAAAAATTAAAGGCGGTACGGTACAGTCTCAAAAATGAGATTGTACCATAGTGTTAGCCTATATAATGACATTTGCGATGCTATCTCATAATGAGTGAGTTCTTTTCACATAACGTAAGAGAGCGTCGTACTCAATAATGCAGCAAAACGTGTAGAAATTTTTTTCTTCTTCTAAGTTTTCTAAAGTTTATATTCAAAACAATATTTCATGAAATTTATTTATTTTATAATTTTAAAATGAGGCCTTAATACAAAAAATTATAATACACCATAATGAAATATTATCCAAAATAATTTAATAATGCTGAGAGGATAAAAAAGTTAAAATAATCCAGTTGATTTACCCATACGCTTAATGGCGATTACTTATTAACGGGCAATACTAGTTAGAATTTTTTTAAAACATATATTTTTTTAAAATTTTAAAATTTTTAATAATAAAAAACTAATTATAAATTAAAAAAATAAAAA
>JASKGM010000005.1:4199618-4254545 GCA_034509205.1 Ceratonia siliqua | reverse complement strand
TTGAATCACCTAGCGTTGAGCCCAAAGTCCTTGCTAGCTCGACAACATACTTAACCTGACTACCAATATTAGTATCACATCCTAATTCTAGATTCTCACCAGGTATGTGGCCATGTATGCTTATGAGTACAATATAAAGCTTCTTTGCCTTTTGATTGTTTGTCTATGTTCCCATAGCAACAACATAACTGTATCTGGGTAATCTGCCTATTTTAATAACACTGCGAATTGACGCATCATTTAGTGTATCTCCTTTTTCTCCCTTCTCCTCGCCAAGAACGTTCCAGTTGCGGGCTGCCTTCAAGATGATTTTCTCCTCCTTCCTTGTAGACTTGACCCCAACTTCAACCCTATAATACCCTTTCCCTACGAGTTCTGCAATGTAAACTCCCTCTGTTAGAGATTTCATGGGAGTTTCCACGTTGATGAGATGGTATGAACTTAGAATGAAACTAAACCTCTCGTGGATTATTTACTCCTGGGAAATCCCAACTTTTTCACACTCTGACTTAGTTAATAATTTTGGGCTCATTGTCCATCCTGAGTCCCATTGGGTCACAATTATTGGGCTTAATTCTAACATTCCAGTAACTCTATATAGTTTCCCCACCAAACCCAAGTTTGTATTATTCCCAATTTCCCTTGTCTTGTGTCCAGCCCTTGTATTTCTTAGTACCCTGCCCTTTTTTTCTTCGTTTTGGGCTCATGTCACTTCATGTGTTAGTTTTTTGGCCCCGACTCATTTTCTCTCAAACCTAATTTCCTCTAACCTAGTAATCCCTGCCTCTCTCTTTGCCTCATTCTCCTTCAACGATTGGATATCACCCTTCAACATCCCATTCCACAACACATTCGTTTCAACTACTACAGATAGGTCTTGCCCTCTTTCAATGGTAATTCTGTCTCCACCAGCAGCTTTGGTTCTTCTTCCACCATCAATGGTAGTTTTTTTTTTTTTCCATCTTCATCAGCACTTCTACCTTTTCCTTCACTGAATTTTCTTTTTCAGTTTGAGTCCTCTAAGACCTCCTTATGTCCTCTATACACTCCTTTATATCTTCCATAACCTCCTTTAACTAACCATATCCCTCTCTAACTTTCTCACTCTGTTTTGCCCCTTCTTCATCTTAGAATTCTCCATTCCCAGATCTTACAGCTCTGATACCAAAATGATGGAACCCAAGTAGACGAAATAAAAGGAATAACTTAAATGATGGTAAAGTACTGTTATATTGACTGAAACAGTTCACTAACGCACTGGTTTACTCTGGAAAGGATGCAAAACAACACTAAAAATGAAGGTAATAAGGATCGTTCACTAAAACAACAAAATAAGAACAAAGCACACTCACAAATAGCCACAAAAGAGCAATAATCCTAGCAAAAGTTAGGCCAAACTAACCATTTATGGATGAGGCCCAACACAGGTCACTACTCTCCTCCCTCCTCAATGGCCTTTTTCTCCCTTTTAAATTCTCTTTCCCTTCCTTTACGCTACCATGCAGCATGCCCTCCTCACTAGGAGGTTCCACTACATGCTCATCAAACGGGTTGATCGCCACGTGTAGCTGAAAGTTATCCATTTGATTAATGGTATTTTTACCCTTTTCTCTTCTAGAATATGTATTAAAAATGTGGGGTCTATCAGTGGTTAAGATGCAACCATTCGATCACACAACTAAGGGATGAGCTTATATGAATGTTATGGACAGCCATGAAGATGTCCTATAACCCTTTCCTTGGCACTCCAACATTGCTTGTACATTAGAGACACCCCATAGTCAGCAAAGAATCTCTTATATAATTCGACATGACTTGAGTCTGAAAGCACCTTGAACTTGAGGCTGACAACATAAGTTATGAACTGAAGTGTTGGAGGTTGGTATAGAAATGGCATCGACATATATGCGAGAATGAATATTATTGAAAATACTTGATTCTCATAAAGTGTGTTTTTCCAATACTAGTTTCTGTTAACATTCATGGATAACCTTCTAGCTTGCACTTAGCACATATTCGGTTAGTTGTATTTGTCACAAGTTTATAGCGAAACATATGAGATAGACTGTACTTGCAAAGTGTCATTCGTAAATCATTTGCATTCTCGAAAGCTTGGCCAATCCCCTCAATAGCATATGCCCAATAAGCATTAAGACTAGGAGATAATAGAAGATATAATAGGACTTTCAAACAAGAATATTTTTGATCAAAGCCTGCTCTTACGCTCCCCACTCTTATGGGGAGGATAACATTATAAATAAAAATATAAGGCAACTTTTAAGCTACCGCCTCATTTTAGGACGGTAGCTTATGAGTGGCAATATATATAGGGGAGTATCTCCCAAAACATAAACCATGAAGCAAAACTTCATAAAATATACCATCTAAGATTACACAACTACTAATTATAAAGACACATTAGTGGAGGCAAAGAACTTGCAAAGAGAAGAGAATTAATTATCAAGCTCAACTTCTAAAATGGTGCCTAAAATTAAATTTTTTGGATTGAGCTTAGATAATTTATCGCCTAAATTCTAAATGTTCACTCACCTTAACGTTGCAATTGAGTGGCCCAAATGTCCAACCTCCTTGTCCGTATTTACAATAATAGCGTTTGTTCTCTTAAGTCGCTCGTTGAAGGCCCATGCTTGGTATTGAAGGTCCTTGGTCCAGTGGTGAAAATTCTTCAAATCACGGTTGAGGCTGACGAAGGCATGCTGCCATCTTGGGTTTTTAATTTACTAATAAGATAATGATCCTCCCCTATTGCCCTAGGGTTTCAAACCCGGCGAGTTTCCAAAACCCAACACAGTCCCAAACTCAGCTCACACCATTTCTACAAATCACTCTATCTTCTTTCGGTTCTGGAGCTCAACTGGGCAATCGCAAAAGATTGAATGTTTTGCCGAAAGGATTCAGCTTTGAGCTTTTAACTTGTAAGTTCCTCTGCGCCATTTCTATCTTTGGCCTCAAACTTCATTGGGTAGAAAAATTTAGTTCAGAGAGTGTCCCAGCTTACTGGTTTAAGGTTTTGATTTAGATAAGGATTGTGTATACAATTAAGGGGCTCTGCAACTGTGTTCGTGTGTATCTGAGAGACCCAAAGATAGAATTATATGGGGAAATCCGGGGGTAGAAAAAAGAAAGGTAGTTCACACAAAGTTTCCGTTGATAATTCAGTTCCGACTGCTAATGGTGGAGTGGACTTGGACTCTTCAATCTTTTTGAAGAGAGCCCATGAGCTTAAAGAAGAAGGGAATAAAAAGTTTCAGAATAAGGACTATGCGGGTGCTCTTGAACAATATGATAATGCTCTTCGACTAACCCCCAAGACCCACCCTGACCGCGCAGTTTTTCACAGCAATAGAGCGGCATGTTTGATGCAGATGAAGCCCATAGATTATGAAACTGTGATTACTGAGTGCACCATGGCGCTTCAGGTCCAACCCCAATTTGTCAGGGCACTTCTTCGGAGGGCACGGGCATTCGAAGCTATAGGGAAGTATGAAATGGCCATGCAGGATGTACAAGTCTTAATGGGAGCTGACCCTAATCACCGGGATGCTTTGGAGGTTGCCCAGAGATTGAGGACAGTATTAGGTCCTTGCCAGGAAGCCCAGCAGGATCTCCAAAGTCGTCCCTCCCCTGCTGCCCTTGGTGCTTCTGCGGTCCGTGGTGCCCCTATTACTGGTTTAGGGCCATGTTTACCAGCCCGGCCAGTGTCAAAGAAGGCTGCAAATTCAGCAGCACCTAATAATAAGCCAGAGAAGTCCCAACCATTTTTACCTACTGCAAATGGTCCTGAGCCGAAGTCCCAGTTCCCAAAAGTTGTGTTGAAGCCTTCAAATGGTTCTGTAAAATCACCTAACCCAAAAAAAGAAAACCAGAAGGAGCAGGCGTCTCATTCATCAGCTCATGGACAGTATTTGGAGGTTGCAATTCGATGGAGACCATTGAAGCTTGTTTATGATCATGACATCAGGCTTGCCCAGATGCCAGTAAATTGCAGTTTTAAATTACTAAGAGATATAGTAAGCAAAAGATTTCCATCATCAAAGTCAATTTTGATCAAGTTTAAGGATAATGATGGTGATTTGGTGACTATAACCTCTTCTGATGAACTTAGACTGGCAGAGTCTAGTGTTGGTAGCCAGCTTCTGAAAGAACCAGAAGCAGATAAAAGTGATTCAGTTGGGATGTTGAGACTACATATTGTTGAAGTTAGTCCTGAACAGGAGCCACCTTTATTGGCAGAAGAGGAAGATAAACCTGTTGAGAGTGAAGGGTTAAAGGGAGATGAGAGTGGGTCTCACTCTTCCCTTAGTGAATCTGTCTCAGAAGCTCCTGATGCTGAGGATTATCAGATGAGGAAAGAAGCTCCAAAGGAAAAACCTGGAGCCACAGAAGACACTGAATGCAAGGAAGTAGAGATAGATGACTGGTTGTTTGAGTTTGCTCAACTTTTCCGCTCACATGTTGGTATTGATCCAGATGCTCATATTGACCTGCATGAGCTTGGGATGGAGCTTTGTTCAGAGGCACTTGAGGAAACAGTGACTAGTGAAGAGGCTCAGGATCTCTTTGGCAAGGCTGCTTCAAAGTTCCAGGAGGTGGCTGCTTTGGCATTCTTCAACTGGGGAAATGTTCATATGTGTGCAGCTAGGAAACGAATCCCCTTAGATGAGTCAGCTGGGAAGGAGGTAGTGGCAGAAAAGCTTCAAGTGGCTTATGACTGGGTCAAGGAAAAATATTCGTTGGCAAGAGAGAAGTATCAGGAAGCACTCCTGATCAAACCAGACTTCTATGAGGGATTGTTGGCTCTAGGGCAGCAGCAATTTGAAATGGCCAAACTTCATTGGTCATTTGCACTTGCTAAGAAGATAGAACTATCGGGCTGGGATTCTACAGAGACACTTCAACTTTTTGACAGTGCAGAGGAGAAGATGAAAGCTGCAACTGATATGTGGGAGAAGCTGGAGGAACAGAGAGCAAATGAGTTAAAGGATCCAAATGCAAGCAAGAAAGAAGAAATATCTAGAAGAAGAAAAAAACTGGGAGGTGCTACTGAAGGTGAGTCCTCGAGTATGGGTCAGGGTGATATTTCTGCAGAGGAAGCTGCAGAGGAAGCAGCTGTTATGAGATCGCAGATTCACCTCTTCTTGGGTAATATGCTTTTTGAACGATCCCAAGTTGAATGCAAATTAGGGCTTGGTGGTTGGGAGAAAAACGTAGATGCTGCAATTGGGCGTTTTAAGCTTGCAGGAGCATCTGAGGCTGACATTTCAATGGTTCTGAAGAATCATTGTTCCAATGGAGATGCAAGAGAAGGAGATGAGAAAAAGACCCAGAACCTACAACCCAATTTGACTGGTGAAACAGATAAGAGCAATGAGGCTAGTCAAGTGTGATATATCTATTGTGTCTGTTCGGTGGTGTCTGCAATTAAGACTCTGGACGAAGAATGTCCTCGTTCTGAGTACAAAGGCTGAATTCTGAATTCTTTTTAAATGGAATTGAAATTTTGAATGCCTCAACTAGATAGCTCCGGGGCGATTTCCTTTTCTTTTCTGATCAAGTTCCTCTTGGTAATATGAAGTTGATGATTTCCGAACATCAATTGCTCTATTAATGAGTTTTGAATAATCAACTTTACCAGCTTAAATATCTGACGTTCTTGTTCCCATGTTATCTTCATTGACAGTATTTGACAACTGCATTCTTTTTCTTGACAAGCTTTCCTTTTTACCTTCAGGTGCTCCTAGGATATTGCATCTGTTGCCGGTTTTATACCATCACCAGGAGGTTTTGTATGGTTATGCATTGAACTTGATTCTTTCAGTCATGATGGCTGTACTGGGAAGGGTGTAGCTGGTAATACTTCGGTGGGTTTGTTGTTAAAAATTCGGGAATAATTTTATTATAATAACATGTCCTCTTATGTATAAGTCATTATTAAAGCTTAAAGTGTGAAAAAAAGCATAAATCTATCATATTTTGTGTTAAAATTTAATTTAATTATAAAGAATGAGAGTGATAAGAATGATTATTTAGTTATAAAAGTTTTGATACTATGTAAAGATTAGGGTAATCTTACAGCTTAAATTGTCAAGTGAAGATTTATAAATTATGAAATCAAGGAGGGAGGGAGGGAGATGAGGGAAATTGTAGTATATTCACTTAGAACATTTACAAGGAATATACAAGTCTATGTAAACTAGAAACTATCAATCTACACTTACGGAAATAAATCATAATAAATCACTTCCCTAACTAAGTCAAATCAGCTATCTATCAGGAAGGAATCAAGGAGATTCAATCCTTATCTACAACAATTTACACTAGGCATTTAAGTCTTCTAGAAGACTTCTTAATCACTCATAATTATGTGATAAATATTTCCTTATTCAAATAAGGAAAAAATCTTTAACATTCCCCCTCAAGTTAAAATGTATATTGAAATAATCTCTACTTGACAACCAACTTCTTAAAAATTGGTTTAGATAATCCTTTAGTTAATAAGTCAGCATTTTGTTGTGAGAAAGGAACATATAAAACATATATGCTTCCATTTTCAATTTTTTCTTTTATGAAATGTCTGTTTACCTCCACATGCTTTGTCCTATCATGGTGACTAGGTTATAAGAAATAGCAATTGCTGACTTGTTGTCACAGTAAGTGTTCATACTTTCATTCTCCATTAATCTAAGTTCTCTGAGAAGTTGTTTTAGCCAAAGAAGTTCACAAATTACATGTGCTAGAGTTATGAATTTTGCTTCAGCACTGCTTCTAGCCACCATTGTTTGTTTCTTACTCCTCTGAGTTACAAAGTTTCCCCAAACAAAGGTACAGTAACTAGTGGTTGAATGCCTATATGTTATAGAGCTTGCTTAGTCAGCATCTGTGAAAGTTGCCACATTTCTTTATATATTCCTCTTAAAGAGTAGTCTTCTTCTAGAAGTCTTTTTAAGATATCTTAAAATATGATACGCGGATTCCATGTGTTGTTCATTGGGAGCATTCATGAACTGACTTATAACATTGACAGTAAAAGTAATATCCAGCCTAGTGTGGGAGAGATAAATTAGTTTTCTAACTAGCAGTTGATAATTCTTTTTGTCAACTAGAGTATCTCCTAACTCTTCACCAAGCTTCAATTTTGGATTCAGTGGTGTTTCTGTTGGTTTACATCCCAACATACCTGTGTCTTTGAGTAAATTCAGCACATATTTTCTTTGAGAAATAGAAATTCCAGTTCTGTTTTGTGCTATTTCCACTCCCAAGAAGTACCTTAAGGTGCCAAGGTATTTAATTTCAAATTCAGTTGCTAGAGTTCTTTTCAATTTCTTCATTTCCTCAACATCATCCCTTCTTAAGATTATATCATCAACATATACAATGAGGATTGTAATCTTACCCCATTTATATTTATAGAACAATGTGTGATTAGATGAGACTTTCCTTGATTAAATTCCGGTGGTAAGTCTATATATACCTCCTCCTCCAATTCTCCATTTAAAAACGCATTCTTCACATCAAGTTGTTAGAGTTTCCAGTCTAAATTAGCTATCAAAGACAAAAGGACTCATACTGTATTTAACTTTGCCATTGGTGCAAAAGTTTCTTGGTAGTTAATGTCATAGGTTTGGGAATAACCTTTGACTACCAACCTAGCTTTATAACGGTTAATTGATCTATCTGACTTATATTTGATAGTAAAAACACACTTGTAACCAACTGAAACTTTATCCCGAAGGAGAGTAATAACATCCCATGTCTAATTATTTTCCAAAGCTACCAGCTCTTCTTTCACTACATTCCTCCATTTTGGAACCAATAAGGCCTCATGAATGATTTTTGGGGTTTTAACTGTTTCTAAGTTTGTTACAAGGCTTGAATAGATGGTGAAAGGTGGTTGTATGCCACAAAGTTGGAAATTACACGTTGAGTGCATGATCTAATACCTTTCCTGATGGCTATGGTAACATCCAGATTATCATAATAAAAAATTAAGTGGGGATTATAGAGTTTAATACCCGAGTTTGGTTCATATTCATGGATTTGCTCAATTTCCTGAGGTTGTTCTACCCTTTGAGAATCATTGCACCGTGAATAAACCTAAAGCTTAGGTGATTGGATTTGTGGGCCACCTTCTTGGTTATTCTTTATTATTGAATCTCAGGTTAGAGATGAAATGAGTTTAGCCCGTGAAGAAGGTTTGGGTTATATTTGAATTTCAGGTTGTTGTTACTCATTTTGAAGAGATAATGAAGGAGAGGTTTCAATGAGTGTGGTGTCCCAAAAATTTGCATCCCTATTTTATTTTGATGTTGTTATTGCTTCAGTATTCTTCTCCCCTAGATGAAAAGTTTTGGGAAAATAGGCTTGGTTTTCAAAGGTGATATCCATGGAGGTGTAATATTTTCTGGTTTCGGGAGAGTAACATTTGTATCTTTTTTGTGTGGGGGAGTAGCCTAAGAAGATGCATTTTCAGGCTTTTGGCTCAAGCTTGATTTTATCCTTGTCATGAATATGAACAAAAGAGATACAACCAAATATCCTTAGTGGAAGAGAAGAAATTGATTGTGTATGGGTATAAGTTTGAAGAAAAAGATTGAGAGGTGTTTGATGCTTTAGGACTTGGGATGACATTCTATTTATAAGGTAGCAAGTAGTTAGAACAGCACCCCTCAAGAAGTGGTGAGATACATTATTTGTAAACATTAGGGCTTTAGAGACTTCAAGGAGTTCGATTTTCTTTTTGCAATGTCATTTTGTTGAGGAGTGACAACACAAGTGCTTTGGTGTATGATACCTTTTTGAGAGAGGAAGTTGCCTAGTATGGATATAAAATACTCTTTTCCATTATCAGTTCTAAGAATTTTAGTATTTGTATTATACTGATTTTGGACCATATGAAAAAAATTCTGGATAACTTGTTTAGCTTCAGATTTTTCTTTTAAAAGGTATACCTAACATACTCAAGTATGATCATCAATTAAAGTGATAAGCCACATTTTTCCAGTGAGGGTGTTAGCTTGTGAGGGTCCCCAAATATCACTATGAATTAAGTGGAAACGAGTGGAAACTTTATAATCATGAGAAGGAAAGTGAGTGTGAGTGTGTTTGGCAAGTTGACAAAATTCACATTGAAAAGAATCACCTTTATTAATCAATGATGGAAACAAGGTTTGCAAATATGAAAGACTTGGGTGACCTAGCTTATTGTGCTATAGTTTTATTTCCTGTTCTCTAGAAGAAGACCCACAACTCGCAATTTGAGCTTGTTATTCACTACGCAATCATTCTCAAAGTAGTATAGCCTTTCACGTTCTCTATCATTGCCAATCGTCTTCCCCGAACTCAGTTATTGAAAAGCCCTACAAATGAGCTCTTTGGTAAACTTATTAATAGATAGGAAGTTACTGGATAAATTTGATTGAATTTCAAATGAAGAAGTTTCATAGTTCCAGTTCCAACCACAATTAAAAAGATTCCATTGGCAACTTTGACCTTAAGGTTGTCATTATTAGGATGATAGGATGAAAAAAGAGATATATAACCTGTCATGTGATATGAGGCACCTGAATCAGTTATCCACAATTTATTGTTGGTATTGCAAGTATTCAGTGCAGTCAAGAAGTTACCTCTTTGTGTAAGTAATGAAGTTTTAGGGCCTGTTGAAGGTGGAGAGAGAAGTTTATATAGTTGTTCTAATTGTTCTTTAGATAGAGAAACCTGAGTATTTCTGCTTGAGGTTTGAACACCTCCCCCTGCCTCGAGTTTTTGTGTAAATTTGAAGGCCAGAAGACTCTTGACTTCCTCCTTAGTTATCCTTTTTATTTGTTGGCTTCTCATGGAGTTTCCAATAGCGATCTTTTGTGTGATTTGTCCTTTTACAAAACTCACATCACAAATTTTTCCTTTTTGAATTTCTTGTTTGTTCCTACCCACCAACTGCAAGTGTGGATAACTTAATTACTGGGAGCTTTCATAAACTCATCATGACTTTCTTTCAGTTTGCATCTCGACGCACCTTAGCAAAAATTTTAGTGATGGTTGGATGAGGCTTAACTCCCAAGAGGCGACCACGGACTTCATCAAGTTCAAAATTTAGTCCAGCTAAGAAATCAAAACTTTTCTCTTGTTCTACATGTTTTTGATTTGGCAGCGTCACTTGAGCATGACCAATCAATGTGTATGAGGAGATCAATTTCTTGCCACAATCGAATTAGAGTAATAAAATATTGGGTAACATCCATTTCATGTTGTTTCAACTCATGGGATCAATTCTTAAGAGAGAAAAGTTGAGCAGAGTTTTCTGAATCAAAGAAAGTTAAGAGTCAAGGCATCCCAAAGTTCATTGGCAATGGATTAGTAGAGATAGAATCCCTTGATATTTTCTTCCATGGAATTCATGATCCAAGCCATTACTATGGAATTATGGGTGTCCTATAAAGCATACGATGGGTTTGTATTAAATGGTTTTTATTGAGACCTATTCACATATCCAAGATGCCTTCTCCCTCGTATTACCAGTAAAGTCGAGTGCGATCACTGAAGAAAATTCTGGTGGTAGAGTTTTGTGGTGGAGATTTGAAGGGAGGAGTGCTTGGAAATGATAGGAAAAGACGACGTAGTGGGTGAGCTTGTAGGGACAGTGGGTTGATAGATTTTTAAAGATCTGTTTGACCCTACGTCCTTGCATTCACCAGACATGGCCTCTTGATCCTTGCTCTCTTTGTCTCTACCAACCGGGCTCTGATACCATGAAACCAGGAAGGAGACAGATAAAAAGAGAGAGAGAGCACTGCGATAAATAGGGGACAAAAGTTAATGCTGTTATAGAATGATGTCAAAGAATTTTTTTTTATAAAATATCATTATAAAATACAATATTTTTATAAGTATTAGAAATAATTAATTAAAAAAATGTTTTTACCCCGAAAACTCTAATAGGGGACATAAGTTAATGGTCTAACGATTGATTGTTGGTATTATTGAGTGGAGAAGCATAAGATGATGAACAGATTGGTTGTCACTAAGTGCAATGGACAAGATTTTGTAAGTGTCGCTGATGATAATGCAATGACATGAATTTAAGTAGGTAAGTATGAGTAAGTTATGTTTAGAGCTATTTAATTTTTACGCCAATGGTATTTCCTAGTAGGGGAAAGATGGAGACTGCCACTACTAATTTAGCATTTAAACAAAATGTACGTTCTTATACATTCCCACTTGTGCTGGATTTTTAGTCTTTGAAAGTTGCTCATAAAACGACACTCTTGTTTTTGGGAAATGTGCTAACTTGAGGTTTTATTTAGTTTAAAAGGAGAAAAAGAGAACCTTTCAAATGTCTTACCCTTCGTTTATATTTTATTTGATTCTATTCAGTTTTATTAGGTGTTGAAGCATTTTTATCTATTAAGATTTATTCTTGGATACCAAACTATCATGACACATACTAGCAGCCTATCAAGATCTGGCCTAATTACTTGTGACCCATGATCTAACTAACTAAAAAGATGAAAATATTCCTCTTCAATTGTCACAATTATAGGAATGTCATTCTTCTTTTCTATAAAAGTTACCTCCCACACAGGTACATGGACTTTACTTAGCATTTATTACACTCTTAGTTCAGACTAAACTAACTTGTCCATTAGAGTCCGGGTGTTACTGACCCAGTCTTTAGCTCACGTGTACAACTATATATAACTGACTAAAGGATCAATTTAACCCTACGACCCAACCTATGTCAACGAGCCGACCTACTATGACCCAATCTCAACATAGGCATCGTCTCAAACATTAGAAAGTTGAAAACCAAATTTCAAAAATATCATATTTTCCTAAAAAACAAACGCACTCTCATTGATTTTCATGTTTCATGCCAATCTTTAATTAGTGCATGGTAGGTTACTTTCTTTTTTAAGTATATATCCAGCACATGGTAGGTTAAGTGAGAAAACGCATTTATTAATAATACAACTCAATTAAGTTGGAGGCACATCATATAATCATCCCACAAGAGTACCTATAAGTATTAACTTTGCCTAGTCAATTTCTTAAACAAAAAGAAATTACATTGTTAATTTAGTTGCTAGAGTAGCTTTTGACTCAAAAAGTTGGCACTTATTTTATGCTGTTGCCTTTAATAGGATTGCACATATGGTGGCATTGTCTTATCCAGCAAAGCCGCAACTTCTGCGATGGTGCTTGTAATGGGAATGCATCTGGTGTCCTAGTCATTGGCCCTTGTCATTGGAATGCTTATGTCTGCAAGCTTACCTAATTTCGTATTCTAATCAAATCTTCACAACCAAATACACGCTGACCTGGGTTGCCCTTAAGATATATAGTTGATAGCAGATTTAGTCTTAATTAACATATAAATTGATACAAACATATTTTTATTTTATACACAAAAAATCTTCACAATTCCCTAGTCTTTGGCTAAATTATTCAAAAGGTTTTATTATTAATATGATATTTTTTAAATTTTGACTAAATTACATGTAATCCCCTTTAATTATATATAGGTTGTGAACAATTTAAGCCCCTTTTAGTATACTGAATAGGAGAAAATTCAATCATAAATAAAATGAATAATATTGTATAAGCTATTAATTAATAAAATTTTATACTATCATATGTTTGTTATAAGAACATATAATATGCAGGATTATATAACATAATATTCTTTTATGTAATTGTTAATAAAAAATAATATCAATATATATAAATAATACTAAATTCATGTTATAGTACAAAAGTAATGGCAACAATGGTGGTGGAGGTGACGGCGGCAGTAATGGCATAGATTGTGCTGGTGGCTGAGATAATAGTAATAGTGGTGGCAATGATGATAATGATGATGGTGGCGTTAAAGTAATGATAACAATATAATGGTACATTGATAAATAAGTATAAAAGTAATTTTTTTTAAAAAATTCAATATAAAATTTTCTACAAAATTCTTTATCATGGTACCCACCTTCCTTGGGTATATAATGTTATGCGGTGATCAACGTATAAAATTTCCTAACCGATAAACTTATACAAGTTTTAGTATGCACCTAGGAATATTCATGGGCTGAGTTGGTTTG
The DNA here is from genome assembly GCA_034509205.1 of Ceratonia siliqua. Classification (NCBI taxonomy): domain Eukaryota; kingdom Viridiplantae; phylum Streptophyta; class Magnoliopsida; order Fabales; family Fabaceae; genus Ceratonia; species Ceratonia siliqua. The sequence goes on along the minus strand of JASKGM010000005.1, from coordinate 4,241,439 downwards.
GGTTTAGACTTAACTCAAACCCAACCCAATAATTTTTATATACTCTAGAACCTAAATCAACACAAAACACAAGACTTATGACCCGATCAAACAAAATCATGAAAAATCAGTTTGGGTTGTAGAATATTCAGCTGGTGACCTGATGTTGAGGTTCTTGCTAAGTCGCTTAATTTAGGTTGCATTGATTTTGGGCGTGCTCCAAGCTAGGCTGATTTAGGAATATGAGGGAAATTTTGTTAAAGAGAATGATGTTTCAACTTTCAAATTCTAATTTTATGTGATATATTTCATATATAATATAATAATAATAAATAATTGAGTTGGGTTGGGTTAGATTGATTTATTAATTTTGATAACCCAAATTCAAACAAACCCAATATTTACTAAATAATTTCAACCCAACTCAACCCATATAAAAATTTAAACCAACTTAACTTACTGGTTTGGTCGGGTTAGTTTGGGTTTTGAACGGTCCTATGCACACCAAAAATCATATAAGGATGGCGTTGACACCAAAATTATAAATTGTTAGCCAAATTGTCAATTATTGAAGAGGAAGCAGTCTTATGGAAGTTACTAAAGTGATGGTCAGTAGGCCCAAATTTAAGGAAGATTGGCAGTAATAGGTGGTTACTTAGTTACTTTATAATTTATAATAATTACTTTATTTTTATTAAAGTAATTATCCTTTGTGGTCTATAAATAGGAGTCGCTTAATTTAGGTTGCATTGATTTTGGACGTGCTCCAAGGTAGGCCGATTTAGGAATATGAGGGAAAACTTGTTAAAGAGAATGATGTTTCAACTTCCAAATTCTAATTTTATGTGATATATTTCATATATAATATAATAATAATAAATAATTGAGTTGGGTTGGGTTAGATTGATTTATTAATTTTGATAACCCAAATTCAAACAAACCCAATATTTACTAAATAATTTCAACCCAACTCAACCCATATAAAAATTTAAACCAACTTAACTTACTGGTTTGGTCGGGTTAGTTTGGGTTTTGAACGGTCCTATGCACACCAAAAATCATATAAGGATGGCGTTGACACCAAAATTATAAATTGTTAGCCAAATTGTCAATTATTGAAGAGGAAGCAGTCTTATGGAAGTTACTAAAGTGATGGTCAGTAGGCCCAAATTTAAGGAAGATTGGCAGTAATAGGTGGTTACTTAGTTACTTTATAATTTATAATAATTACTTTATTTTTATTAAAGTAATTATCCTTTGTGGTCTATAAATAGGATATCAATTATCCATGTAAGGCACTCATTCATTCAATCAATTAAATCCATATCATTTTTATATTTATTTCACCCATAGGAGTTTTATCCTTTATTTTATGCCTTGCCAAATGGGAATTTATCTTTTTTTGCACTTTTATTTTCATGTTATGTTGATATAGAATTCTGAACTAAAAGTTAAGAAAATATCAAGAGGGGAGTAAATTGGTCTTTTAAAATTTTTTTTATTACTCAATGCCAAATTGATATTTTTTACATATAAATGAGTATCAGTTAGAAATGATGAAAGATAGAAGTTTTGAAAGAGTAGTTCTCAGACTGTTTTGGTTGATTAAAAGTTATTTTAGTCACTTGAAAGTACTTTTAGGTACCTGAAGATGTTTTCAAGATTTAGGTACTTGAAACTTCTTTTAATCACACCTAAAAACAGTTTTAGTGACCTACTAAAGGATTATTAGATTTAAAACTATATTTCAAAAATTAAAACCAGTAAAGAGAAAAGGGGAAGAAAATCAACACATGAGGTTTATACTGGTTCAATTAACATTGTGTGAGCCTACATCTAGTCCCCTTGACTCCTAAGAAATTTTTTCATGAATTTCAAAACATAGTACAACTTAGTTTTTCTTGATCATTGGCAACATGTGGTTTTCCTTGCTTACCACAAAAAGTTGAGTTTCCTAAATGCTCATCTACAACGTTAACAATGATTTCACTCTAAACTACAAAAATACAACTCAAAGAATAAGATGAAGTGATACTTTCTAAAAAGAGCAAATTCATCCATTAAGCACACTTTGATTTTCTAAAAGAATATCTCTTAGAATAATAGAAGAAAAATCAGATGAATGAAGAATTCATTGATTTAAGCATCTCAATCTCAGATGATTTAAAGATGAAGCATAATGAAAGGGATGAGAACTTCAATACACTAGTTTTCTCTCTTGGTTATTCGATGCTTCTCAAAGCTTCAGATATTCTATATTTATCAACATCTTCTTCGTTCTAGTTGTTGGAGAACTAAAATACTTTATTAGATATTAGGGAATTTGCTTAGCTAATCTTGGTAGGCTTCAGGTCTTTCTTTTTGTGCATCTCTTTGTTGATAGATGTGTATCTTTATTGTGTAGACGAGATCTTTCCATTCTCATGTAGCTTCTTCATCTTCAACCTTGCAGGCTGACTTTGTTCCTTCAATTGAAAGCTCTCTAACTCTTTTCTCTTTGTGATGATATGTTTGCTAGTATGGATCATACTTTAATTTGAATTGCTTTTGTTTCTTGGTGTGTTCCCAAATGAGAACTTCAAACCTTGACAACAAAGCCAAAATCTGATATGTTACCAAATGAGAACACACAAATATATCTTTACAGTATAGTGGTGAGTATTTTGTAAAGGTGAGCAAGGGTTGTTCTCTCACAGAGGATTAGGTTTACTTGATAAGTTACTTATAAAATTAAAAAATCTATGAATGAAATATAGAGGGGTTTTGAAAATAAGAAACTAAAGATAAATATGAAATAAGATAAACAATTGAAAAGAAACAAAACCAAAAATGAGAATAAGGTGAGAGACTTGGTTGAGGGTTTACTCTTTACCATTGGATAACGGCAAGTGATCATAGACAATCACTCATTATGATTGCAAACTTAATAATGCTCCCAACTTACTATCCTGTCTCCTAACTATAGATAGCAGGAGCCCTGCTATCCCAATCTTTCCTTAGTTATTTGGTAAATAAAGAACGCTCCCTACTTACTCCTTATTCAATGAACAATCTAGAAAATTCTTTATAGATTTAATCCAATGAAAGCATTAAGATGAGAAAGATAGGTTAATCTTGACAACAATCTCAAACACTTGGAATTTTTAACCTATGTTACATTCCACTTCATAGTTGTCATGATATAGACATCCTTATAACCACAAATTGCTATCATGAATAAGAGAATCAAACGATTACGTATTCAAATATCCTATTCTAGCATTAGAAGATTAGTTAGCTCATTTAGTAGGCCTTCTAAACAAAACCAAGCAATAATCATGAACAAATCAAGTAGAATAACATAAACAATCATTCAAGAAGAGTTTAGGAACATTATCAATAGATATAATCACAAAGTTATGCCTAAAGCATTGAGTTCACCCTCAACCAAGGGGTTTAGCCAACTATCATAAAAAAATCATCCAATATACAATCCAAATCCATTATGAACACAAGAACATATAAGGAAAAAAGGAAAAGAGGAAGATAAAACTATTTGAAGATCTCCACGCGGATCAATCTTTGCCGAATCCACCCCTTGAAGCTCTTTTACTCAAGTAAACTTGTGCAAATAAGGTGTGAGAAGTGTTTTTAAAGTGAACTACATGCGCAGGTACTATAGCTTTAGCAATTGGGCATTGCAGCGCCTAACCTTTATTTCAGAATTGGGCGAAACAGCCATGGGTGACCAGCCCTGGCATGTAGGCGTCATATCGCCCACTCTTCATGGTGGCTCGATTTACGGTGCTGGGTAACCAACGCCATGTCCTTGATGTATGGCAAGATTTTCCTTAGCTTATAGACACTGCAGTGCTATCTTTAGGTGCTGATAGGCTAAACTCTCAGGTCTAAAAGCATTTTTCTTCTCATTGGGGTCATGTTTTGCCTCTAGATTACTCTAAACCTTGTTTAACTTGCATTACTTCACTCATAATTGACTTTCCACCTCAAAAACACCTACAAAGGATATAACAAAGCTAAGAATGCAAGAAACTCAAGAATAAAGCAATAAAATGTAAGAGAATTCACTATGAAAACATGATAAATTATTCACCTACCAAATCTCCCACACTTAACCATTGCTTATTCTCAAGCAAATTAAAACAAACACACTTCAAAACAAACAACAATGGACTCAATATACCCTTACTAGCCCTTGACATTTACATTTCACAAACTCCAAGAAGCTAATTATCAAAGAACCAAGAAAACATCTCAAAATATTTCCAAGGAGTTAAAGGGAAAAATCATTATTCACAAATCATCCAATCAAGTGTGTGTGTGGGCACCCTATATTTTGCAATTGTAGATTGCTATATGCAAACAAGCAATAATCATATTTATGTCTCTTATTTTATTTTTGTTTTTCTTTTGTTTTTGTAGCTAGTAATAAGATATAGGTCATCTTTTGACGTGAGGATTTCATACTTTTGGTACAAAATCCCAGTTACTTAGTAAATCACAATCATTAGCATGCTTTGTATGCTCATAATCCAAGTGCAGTTTGATGTGAACGCTCTCCACTTTTGGTGTGAACACCTAGTTACTAAGCATAATGGAACATTTTTGCATAGCTCTACCTTTATTCTCTTTTGTTTTTCTTTTCATTTTTATAACTTAAGGTAAAAAGATTTTTTCTCATTCATTTGCATACAACTTTCCCAATGACAAAGCATAAGGTTCAAGTGCACTAAAGGTTTGAACAAGAGAGCTATGAAATAATAATTTATTCAAAGAATTGATCAATAATTTTTTCAAAGTTTGCTCCATTCCAAGAAAACATAACTTACATGTAAGTAGTTACTTCCAAGTATCAAGAGTCAACAACACGCGTACTAGTCCAGGTTATTGGAAGAAATAAAGCATAAACCACTCCCCCACACTTAATTCTTACATTGTCCTCAATGTAAGTCTAGATAACTAAGATAAAAGAACTATGTGTAAGAGAAAGGCATAAACACATAACTAAGAAATCAATAAAACATAAAAAAGGGAAGGAGAATCAGAAGGATCTCATCTAATTAGGGCAGTGGCTCTTCCTCCTTTGGGTTGCCTTTCAGAAGAACTTGGTTTTTTGTCTTCAGCCTAACATAGAAATTTGTTGCCATCAGGGTATGCAGATATCATAATGATGCCGCACTGCTTCATGGATGTCGAAGCACCTTTGCAAGATTTGAATGATAACTTCCCTCACACTTGCTCTTTTATAACCCTTTACCTTTCGCTTAGAAGTGCCCAGTTCTTAATTGTGTAAATTCAAGCATGATGGCATGAAGGAGAGGTAAAAGTACCTCTACCTTAGGAAAGGTTGGTAAGAATTTTTGGAGTAGGAGAGGAGGATGGCCAAGACGATTCTCCCATTGGGTGTTTCCTTTTTGTTTCTCGGTTAGAGGAGGTTGTTGATTATATTCTAAGTTCATTTCTTTCTCAATTCCAGGCATTTCTTGTTCAGACTCTATAATTGTATTAGAGGTTTTGTTATAAGGAGTGGGTGAACATTTTGTCTTCACTCAAATCGACCCAAACAGGAGCAGATGATGGATGAGGATAAGCATGTCATCTTAAATGACCACTACATCTTTGGGTTAAAGCCCCTGAGTAAGGTACACCATGGGTTTTTGCCATTATTGAAAAGAAAGGAAGCTTTTGTGAAAAAGAAAATGGCAATTTTGCATAGACAAGGACGATGGAAGAGAAAATGAATGGACGTTAGAAGAAAGAGAAAAAGAAATTAATAAGGTGTAAGAGACGAAACATGTGTGGTGGATTTTGGGAATTGGAGAGATGTGAAAATTGAAGAAAGAGAGAAGCTGAAAAGACAGAAGGGAAAGGTGAGCAGAAAGGCAAGAAAAATGACTCCTCAAAATACACCATTTTAATTTTTTTAGACTTTTAAATTCACTCCCAGTTTTTGGTACCTAAAATAAGAAGGTACCTTAAACAAGATTTAATCGCCTAAAACCACTTTTAGTCACCTAAAACTCCAAGCATTCAATTTTTCATATATAACATGCATCTATTTCAAATATCCACATTCGATCATCACATAGATGAATAAAACATGTCAGTACAGTCATGTGAATTCATGAATCAGTAACCAGTCACTTTAAACAACATTTAGTCACCTAGAACATCTTTTAGGGGGCCTAAAACCTAGTTTAATTACCTAAAAATCTAACACAAAATTAAAAACATTTCATAACACAATCAAACTTTCTAGACAAGAATATTATTAGAAAATATTCATATAACTCAAATATTATGTTTATCAAAATAACATATAAGGTTTATAAATGATACCAAGCTTTATTCCAATCCCTATGTCCTCTCAATTTCTTTTCTCAAAGTAATGAACCTTGCTTCCAGCAGTGGTTTTGTAAATATGTCAGCAAGTTGTTCTTTAGTATAAATATATTTTACTTGAATATCTCCTCTTATGATATGATCTTGAAGAAAATGATGCTTTATATTGAAGTGCTTTGTACGAGAGTGATGAACAGAATTTTTGGTGAGATGTATGACACTTGTATTGTCATGAAAGATAAGAACATCTTTAAACATTAGTGAATTGTCCTCAAGTTGTTGCTTTATCCACAAAATCTAAGAACAACAACTTCCCATTGCCATATATTCAGCTTCAGCAGTAGAGAGTGCTACTGCTGTTTGCCTTTTGCTATGCTATGACATATGTGAGCTTCCAAGAAACTCACAAAAGCCACTAGTACTCTTTTTATCCACTTTGTCACCTGTAAAGTCAGTATCTAAATATCCCACTAGATCAAAATAGTTAGTTTTAAGACACCATAAACCAAAACTTTGAGTTCCATTGAAATATTTAAAAATTCTTTTAATAGCTACTAAAAGAGATTCTTTTTGTTGGGTTTGGAATCTAGTACATTTACATACACTGAATAATGTATTAGGATTGCTAGTTGTTAAGTATAACAAGGATCTAATCATACCTTTAAATTTCTTCTAATCAACAGCCTTACCATTTTCATCTCTATCAAGTTTTGCGGAAGGATTCATGGGGGTACCCATGGGCTCGGCCTTGTCTATTCCAAACCTTTTTATGAGTTTCTTGGTATATTTTTCTTGGTCAATGAATGTTCCTTGTTCAGTTTGTTTCACTTAGAGTCTAAGGAAAAAAATTATCTCACCCATCATACTCATTTCAAATTCTTCTTTCATGAGATTTACAAACTCTTCACATAGTAAATTGTTAGTGCTCCCAAATATAATGTCATTAACATAAATTTCTACAAGTAAGAAATCATCATTTAGTTGTTTAGTAAATAAATTAATGTCTATTGTTCCTCTTTTAAATCCATTTTCCAACAAGAAATTACTTAGCCTATCATACCAAGCTCTAGGAGCTTGTTTTAACCCATATAGTGTCTTCGAAAGTTTGAAAACATAGTCTGGGCATTTTTCATTTTCAAAACTAGGAGATTGTCTCACATAGACTTCCTCATTTATATACCTATTTAAGAAGGCACTCTTTACATCCATTTGAAAAAGCTTAAATCCTTTGAAAGAAGCATAAGCAAGAAGCATACAAATAGACAGCGTATGTCTCATCAAAATCAATACCTTCTTTTTGGGGTGAAACCTTGAGCTACTAGTCTAGCTCTAATAACATTTCCATGTTCATCAAGCTTATTCTTAAACTCCCATTTTTGTTATAATAATAGTATGACTAGAAGGTTTTGGAACAATGAACCATTCCTCATTCCTTTTGAATTGATTCAACTCCTCTTGCAGTATCCATCCTTCGTCTTTTAGAGCTTCTTCAATGCCCTTTTGTTCAAAATGGGATATGAATGTTAGATTGTTGTCATATTTGTAGGATGATCTTGTTCTTAGTCCTTCGTTTGGGTTACCAAGAATGAAGTCCATGGGATGGTTTGCATCACTTTTCCATTGTTTACGAGTCTTTAAATTTGCTACAGCAGGCACACTTCCTCTTCTTTAAGTTGGGTTCTATCTTCCTCTATTTGTTGTTCATTCTCTCTTGTTTCCGCATTGTTATCATTGCTGGATTTTTCAATAATTTCAGTTCTGTACAAAATATCTTCATCTGCATCAATCTCTAAATTTCTACTTGAGAGATGGTTAGACTCATCAAATATAACATGCATTGATTCTTCTATAATAAGAGTTTTCTATTGTACACCCTGTATGACTTGCTATTGGTAGAATACCCAAGAAAAATTCCCTCATTGGCTCTAGCATCAAATTTACCTAAATTATTCTTTCCATTATTGTGAATAAAACATTTGCAGCCGAAAGCATGAAAATATGCCACATTGGGTTTCCTTCCTTTTAAAAGCTCATAAGGTATTTTTCTAAGCATAGGTCTACTATGACATCTAGAACATAATAAAATGTATTTACAGCTTTAGCCCAAAAGTACTTAGGAAGAGAATTTTCACAAAGCATAGTTTTACCCATGTCAAGTAAGGTCATATTTTTTCTTTCTACCACGCCATTTTGTTGCAGTGTTCTAGGACTTGAAAATTTGTGAGAAACATCATGGCTATTGCAAAGATTTTCAAAAAAGTATTTATTATGAAATTCTCTTCCATGGCCACTTTGGATTTTCAAAATATTTAACTCATGTTCTTTTTGAATCTTTTTGAAAAGGTCTCAAAGTCTTTATGTGCATCATCCTTATGTGTAAGAAATAATTCCCAAGCGAATATAAAGTAATCATTTACAATGACAAAACCATAACTCTTTCCACCAAAGCTGTGAGTTTGTGTTGGTCCAAAAAGATCCATGTGAAGAAGTTCAAGAGTCTTGGAAGTACAAGCAACAAGAAGGATGTTTTGGTTTGCTTCCCCATTTGGCATGCGTTACATATATGACCTTTTTCAAAGTCTAGCTTGGGTAACCCCTCAACTAAGTCAAGTTTAGAAATTCTAGAAATGAGGTACATGCTAGCATATCTAAAGCATTTGTGCCAAAGCCATGAATAATCTTGTATGGATGAGAAACATTTAATTACTTTTGAAAATATATTTTCAACATCAAGCATATACACATTTTCACATCTACGACCAATAAGAAGAACACAGTTATTGAAGATATCATGCAAAATACAACATTTTGACTCAAATTCAACTCTATGACCATTATCACATAATTAACTAATGATAATGAGGTTATGTTTCAGATTTTCAACCAATGCAACATGATTAATGCAGCATGTATCATGTAGCATAATTTTTCCAATGCCAATAATTTTTCCTTTACCGTTGTAACCAAAAGTGACAAAATCACCATCCTTTTCTTTTAACTTGATAAATTTTGAAGAGACTAGTGTCATGTGCCAAGAACATCTACTATTCAAGTACCAATATGAGCTAGTTGACCTAGACTTTAGGCACACCTACAATGATGGTCAATCAGATTTAGGTACCCAATCTTTCATGGGTCATTTGGAGTTAGTTGTTGAGGTATTTGCATTCTTGGGTATCCACATCATATCAGAACAACTCCTATTTCATTTCAAATAACATGAAGAACTTATATGACTAGATTTGTGACACAAATAACATTTTCTAGTGATAAATCTTTGCTGTTTTTCTTTTAGTTTAATAGAAGAATTTTCTCTATTTGAAGATTCAAGACATCATGCATTTCTTTGTTGTGATCTATTGCACATACAAACTTGTTTTTTTATCTCAAAATCTAAATTTGTTCATAGATTTTTCATAATATGATTTTCATACTTGTCTAATTCTTCTTTCAAGAAAGTAACTTTTTGAGAGAGAGACATATTATCTTCTAGTAAGTTTTTAAGTTCAATTTCCATATTTTCCTTTTCCCTAGTTAATTTAGAACAAGTAGCAATATCAATATCAATATCAACTAGTTGTTCACTTACTTAAGCCTTAAGATATTCACAAGAAGAAGATTCATATAAATCATTTATTACCTCATTGTCATTACTTCCAAGGGCCTTGAGTCATTGGTTCCCTTCTTCTTCATTTTGTTCCTCCTCATCTATATCTTTGTCACTCCAATTAGCCACCACATCTTTCTTCTTTTGAGGCTTTTTTCCAGTGTTTTCTTGAGGTTGGGGCATTTAGAATGTACATGTCCAGGTTTATCACATTCATAGCGAGTCATATTGCTTCTGTTGGTTTCTCCTTTTGATTTTCTTGGAATAAATTTCTTGGTCTGACATTGTTGTTAGAACTTTTAGTGTTCATTCTTTTATTTCTATTTCTTCTTCAAGTTCATTACTCTGCCTTTCACTTATCTTTAATTCAAGTGATTTATAGTCTTGGTCTCCTCCTTTCCGTATCTTTGTAGATGTGACTTGTCATATGCAGTGAGTATACCAAGCAACTCATTATAGTATAAGGAGTTGAGATCACCACTTTCAATAGTATCCACCTTTGATTGCCAAGGATTTGGTAAGACTCGCAAGGTTTTTCTAACTTGGTAACCATCTTAGTATGGTTTAGCCAAAGCTTTTAATTCACTAGTAATTTTGAAGAATCTATCAAACATGTTTTCAATTGATTCTTCATCCTTCATTATGAATAGTTTATATTGATGTAACAATAAGTTGATTCTAGTTTCCTTCACCTTGTTGGTTCCCTTATGAGTTACTTCAAGCTTGTCTCACATTTGTTTTGCATTGTCACAGCTTGATATTTTGTCATACTCTGCACTAGGGTTGTCAAATGGGCCGGCCAGCCAAAATTAGACAAGTTGGAAAACTCAGCCCACCCCATCCCTATGGCAAGCTAGCCCACTAAAAATGCTTAATATATAATAAATATTAATTCTAGTTAAATTTAACAAATATAACTTAGTGGAGTAGTGGTAAAATTTTTAGGATGTGGGTGTAGGGACCTGGGTTCAAATCCCCATAGCCAACATGTTCGCATCTTTGTTCCTAATTTATTTTGGCTATTACTTATTGCCTTATTGGCTATAAATTGCTAATGCCTAATGTGCCTTGCTGCCTACTACTGGTCCACGTGTGAATGTTAATTGGACTCGTGGTGGCTGGAATGTAGAGAGATAGTGAGGAGAGGAGTGGAGAAGAGAGAAGAAAAAAAAAAAGAGAGAAAGAAAACGGGTCAGCCCACCAGCAACCTGCACTGGCCCGCTGGCTTACCAAAATGGCAGGCTGGCTAACCATTAACCCAACCCACCATTTTAATGGGTTGGACGGGCCAACCTGGCTGGCCTAGCCTGTTTTGATAGCTCTACTATGCACCACTCACAACACAGAACAAAATGTTAATAGCATGTGCATTTACTTGTACCATTTTAATATCATCCTCTGTTCACTCATTTTTTGGTTTATTAACCTTTTTGTCGTGTTCCATTTTCTTTGGAACAGAAGGCCTGTTCTCTAATTACTTCCTAGGCAGAAAAATTAGAAGCAAAAATGAAAATCTTCATTCTAGCTTTCTAATGACTAGAGTGTTTCCCATTGAAGTGTAGTGGACGATTGATAGAGTGCCCTTTAAAGAAGTATAGGCCCTCAATATGGAGTTGAGACATTTTCCATGAACAAATCTTTACTCAAGTAGTTAAGCATTATTAATAAGACATGTTTTGATACAAATGAAAGTTATAAAAATACCAAGAGAGGAGTGAATTGGTCTTTTAAAAATTTCTTTGTTAATCAATACCAAATTGATATTCTTTATATATATATATATATATATATATATATAAGTATGATTTATAAAGGATGAAAGATAAAAGTTTAGAAAGAATTGTTCTCAGACTGTTTTAGTCGACTAAAAGTTTTTTTAGTCACCTGAAATTACTTTTAGGTACCTAAAGGTGTTTTCAAGATTTAAGTACCTAAAACTTCTTTTAATCACACCAAAATTTAGTTTTAGTGACCTACTGGAAGATTATCAAATTTAAAACTAAATTTCAAAAATTAAAACTAGTAAAGAGAAAAGGAGAAGAAAATCAACACAGAAGGTTTATATTAGTTCAACCCACATTGTGTGAGCTTACATCCAGACTCCTTTGACTCTCAACAGATTTTTTCACTAATTTCAAAATAGATTACAAACTAGTTTTTCCTGATCACTAGCAACAGGTGGTTTTCCTTACTCACCACAAACAAGTTGATTTTCGTGAATGCTCACCAACAACGTTAATAGTGGTTTCACTCCAAACCACAAAACTACAACTCAGAAAGAATAAGATGAAGTGATACTCTCTAAAAAGAGCAAATACATCCAGTAAGCACACTCTGATTTTCTAAAAGAATATCTCTCAGAATAATATAAGAAAAATCATATGAATGAAGAACTCATTGATTTGAGCATCTGACTCTCAGATAATTTAAAGGTAAAGCATAGTGAGAGGGACAAGAGCTTCACTATACCAGTTTTCTTTGATGCTTCACCAAAGCTTCAGATCTTCTATTTATCAAGGTCTTCTTTGTTCTAGTCATTGGAGAGCTGATATACTTTATCAGATATCAAGGGATTTGCATAACTAATATTGGTCGGCTTCAGGTCTTCCTTTTTGTGTATCTCTTTGTTGATCGATGAGCATCTTTCTTGTGCAGATGAGATCTTTCGATTCTCATATAGCTTCTTGATCTTTAACCTTGTAGACTGACTTTGTTCCTTCACCAAAAGCTCTCTAACTTTCTTCTTTGTTTGATTATACGTTTGCTATTGTAGGATCATACTTTAACTTGAATTGCTTTTGTTTCCTTCAAGTGATGGTGATGTGGCAGTGTATGAGTGGCTTTAATAAAATGAGGAAGACTTCTCCAACAAGCTTTGTTCATCTTTTCATTTAATGTTTTGTCCTTTCTCCATCAATGCCTTTTACTTCACTTTAAAGCTTGTCATAGCCACAATAAATGCTTTGTCTTTTTCTTTTTTGCCTCTTTCTTCATTTAATGTCTTCAACTTTCTTCACGTGACTTCGTCTCTTTGTCTTCATATTCTTTTTTCTTTTTTTGCTTCAGATGGATTTTCATTTTGACCTATGTGATATGAAAAATAGTAGGGCTACTCCTTTGACTTTTTAATGTTGTTTCCAGATCATCACATTTTCTATCCAGCGTGGCATGCCATTTTATGGTTGCTTTTCTTTGACTTTCCAGCATGACTTACATGTATGTTGTTTATAGCTCCTTGTCTACAATATTCCACAAGAATTAAATAAGTGTAATATACTCCATAATATTTTTTTAAAAATAAATTATACTTTAATATAAAATTGCATTTTATTTTTTTGTTAATTTGTGGGACATCATTAAAAACAATTTTATCATATTAGGGGTGTGAAACTTTAGAACTAACACAGACCAATTAGAATTCAACAGGACACACTGTGGGAGTTGTTTCTTTTTGCACACAACACAAATTCAAGGGATCAAAGACGCTTCTCTTTAGTATGTTTTTCGCTAGAAAAACATCAAAATTTTAGCATAAAAAATGGTGCAGTGAGTGTGGAGCTCTCTAAATTTGAAGTAGAAAAATTGAATCTCTTCCCCAAAAGTTTTAAGAAATTGAATATATAATATAATATATAGTACTCTAAATATAAAAATTTAGACTAAACCGTTCCAAAAGTTGTAAAAAATTATTTATATAATAAAATATGTTGTATTTTAACTAAAAATATTATAATCTAATCCCTATAATTTCTTTTTCATAATTATTTTAACTTCCTCAATAAAAATGTTTTAGCTCCGCCCCTAGTAATCTTGATGTGAACTCTGATTTTAATAGGAGATAAATTATACATGATTTATAGTTAAAATATGGTTATGTGTAATTTATGCTAAATAATATAAACAGTAGATGGACAAAGGGTAAAATTGGAACGAAATAATACTTACAGGTATAAAAAATAAATCTGTGAAGTATATAATTAATTAATTGTCATACCATCTATGGAAGATGAAAACAATTTTTATCATTTTTTAATTTACGAGGAAAAAGAAATGAAATAGCAGGATAACCAAGCTTAGATAGGCATTGGTTGATCACATGTTGATTTTTTTAAAATAAAAAACTATCAAAATTCATTATTCTACCTAGAGTTGATTTTTCTCCTTTGTTATGATAACTTGATAAGCTCTTAGGGGCTGTTTGTTTGGCTTATCAAAGAAGGAGTTTTCTTCTTCTCCTGTAGAAAGAATATTTTTTTTAAGGAGAAGTTCTTTTGTGTTTGGATGCAATAATTAAAAAGGACTTTTGTAGAAATGTGAACAACTTTGGATATGTAAGTTTCGCTCTCTTCTTATTTGTCTCCTTATCAGGAGAAGCTACAATTTTCAGCTTCTCCTTATAGGAGGTTTTCTCCATTTTCATTAACTTATGATTTTTCTATAAGTCCAAACAAACAGGTATATTTTTATCAGAATGCATTATTTTTTGAAAAGAAATAATTTATTTTTAGAATAAACCCAAACAAATAGGGCCTTAGTGATAAGAATATATGCTTAACACAATCAATTCGAAATGGTCCGACTTGGTCTTCTTCGGACCTTAAGAAAAATGAGTCAAGTTTGGGTTGATTCATTTTTGTTTAGACCTCTATTTAAAAGTCTAAACTATAAAGTTTTAAGGTCTAATTACGAAAATTAACAAAAAAATAACCATAAAAATTAACAAAACACATATTTTAAATTATTCAAAACAAGTATGTATAAAAAAAAAAATCCATACTAAACAACAAGTACAAATTAAAAAAAATAATAAGATCATAAATTATCCAACTTAACATTATAAATTAAAACATCTATAGAGCATAATCTTCAACAATAATATTTAAATATTCTCTAAATGAAATTGTACTTATTTGATCTTTTAGATCATCACCATCTTTATATATCATCCAAAAAGAAAAAAATGTTAATAAATTATAAGAATTTAAAATAAAAATAAAACAAACAAATCTTAAAATAAATCAAAACTTGTTGATTTATAAGAGAATCAATAAGAGTCTCAATATTTTGAGGAAGAAAACAACTTCTACACTTATTGAGAATACGAGAACCAATACTAAAAAGTAGATTTAGAGACTATTGTGATAATTTAAATGCTTAAAATATCATAAACAATCTTTGAATGATAAGATAATTTATTTTATGATCTTTTTAATATTATAACACATTTATATATTATTTAGGATAAAAAAAAATTTGAACTGACCTGACTTGACCTGAATAAATTTTTTTAACTTTGAGCCTTATAAATTAAGACCTTAATCCACCCTAATTCTTACAAAAGCGAACCGGCCAAGAGACTCAAAACATTGACCGTGCTACACATGCTATTCTTTGGCCTTTGCTGTCAAACAATCCAACTTAGATTCTAGTAATTTTAGCAGCTTAGGCTTGGAAGTAGGCAGATTTGGTGAAGTGGGGTTAGCTAGTGGTCCCAAACAAGCATTGACTCGTTGAAATTACCTTGCAGGTTTTATGAATCAGAGTAAACAGTGAAACCATAATTCATGGGGTAATTTTATGAAGAATTGGTTATTAGGCTTTGGTTATTTTGAGATTTTTACTTTTCATTTATAATTTAAATAAATTATTAAACTAAAATTTTGAAACAAGTTTAATAATAAAAATTCAATCTTTAAGAAACTGAATTTTCCGTAAAATTACCCCTTTTTATCTCTTTTCCTGATTCCACTGGTGGCTAGCCCTTGAGTTTTGAGTTTCAAATCGACCTAAGTTGCGTTCCTACCAACTTTAGATTCTTAATGTTATTAAAATTCTGGTTCGGTTGCTGTCTAATGTCAAGGGTTTTATAATATTTTATGGAGTGCCTTTCGGTTCCTCAAAAGGAAACTTGGAATTTACCAATGACAATGAAAGACCTTTATCTCTTCCATCAAAGCATGGTTAATATATATCAAAACGAAACCATGACCATCAGAGTGCAAGGGATAATTATGACATGAAGTTATCAAAGAAATTTTATCATATATATAAAATACAAGAATTAACCTAATAGTTAAAGAGATATACTCTATATTTTAATTACTTAAATTTAAACTTTAGAGTTAATACTTAAAAAAATGTATATTTTTAAATATACTAAGTCAATGTGGAGGGTACATTTTTAAAATTATTTGAAAAAGAAATTAATTTTGATTTACGTTCAAATTGATTCAAAAATACTCTCACCGTATAAATAAAAAAAAAGAAAAATTAACAAATTAAATTATGCTGTAATATTTTGCCTTTATATTCCGAATATACAACAAAATTTTCATAATAAAGGAGGAATTTATTTTCATTTAGTTCAATTTCTGGTCTGGACATTACTGATAGTAATATTAAAATTTTTTTATTAAATATAGTTTAATCTATGAATAACTTTCCGGATAAAAATTTGTAAGCAGAAAACGAAGGAAAAAAAAATCAGTAGTACCTTGGGCCTAGGGTAGTTTTTTATTTTTATTTTAATTCACAAGTCCTTTCTTGCTATTGCATGACATTATTATTAAGAAACATAATAATCCAAAATGGAATAATGAGACAGTTTCTTGTAAAATGGGTAAGATTTAGTTACTTTCTAGAAAAGTACATCGCACTCACTTAACCACCACAGAATCACACACAAACTATTACCTTGAGCTCATTAATAGCTTAGTTATTTCAACTATACGGTTTATACTATATATACACTACAGATAAACTTCTTCCATACCCATATATTTAACATGGCAACGCTAATCAGTAGGCTTAGCTCATCAACAGAAGCAACACAGAACATCTGATGCTTCCGGGCTCAGTCAGACAGTTGCTACTGGACCCAAATTAACACTGGTCTCCACGGCCTTCATGGCTTCAAATCTTGGTTCTTTAGCCTGGAATTTGAGACCAGCATAGAGCTTCATGTAATCATCAAAAACAAATTTTGGGTACACTTGGCTTGTCTCATCTTCCTTCACCAAGGATGGTGCGGGTGAAATAATGGCATCGTTGCCTGGGTTGTAGAATGAGGCTATTGACATTCTGGTACCATCTGTTTGAGCAACTACACGGTGCATGACACTTTTGTATTTGCCATTGGTGATAACCTGTTATAACCATAAAACACCAAACTATTAATTTTGGTAGTCTCTTTGAATCATTGAATGGAGTTATTGCATTTCCAAGACTATCAGCTGCAGAGAGTGCCAGCTCTCATTGGAATGATTTTTACCCATCAGATGTACGAGAATTTGTTGAGGTGAAAAGTGGAAACTGACAAAGATTAGGCTGGTCAATATATGAAGGGATACTTGAAAAATGGAGCCGTGTTGTATCTGATACATGATACTTCAATTACAAGACAGTTTAATATGTAGTGTGTAAATTGTTTTTGTACCTCTGTCAGTTTACTTCTTAAATTGGAATGGTTTTGGGCCACAAGATGTATGAGAAAAATTAGGCGGGTCATTATATACCTCAAGTTGGTCACCAAGGTTGATGACAATGGAGTGGTGCATTGGTGGGACATCAATCCACTGGCCATCCTTGAGGAGCTGAAGTCCACTGACCTTGTCATCTTGGAAGAGTAGGATGATGCCACCAGCATCTGTGTGGGCTCTAAGGCCCTTGATGAGCTCTGGTTTGGGACAAGGAGGGTAGTTGCTAACTTTGGTGCCAAAGTTTGGGCCCTTAGACCCGTAGAAGACCTTCTTCAGGTACCCTTTGTCCAGCCCAAGGTTCTCACACAGCAAGTCAAGAAGTAGCTCGGCCAGTTTCTCCAATTCCAAGGCGAATTCCTTCATTGCCTTCCTGAAATACTCAGAAAAGAACACAAACACATGCTTGTGTCAGACAAACTTGTACCAAAATAAACAACGTGACTGACACAAAAACTGTCAGAAGAGTGGCATTTTTCAGGCACAAATGCACAAAGATGGTCTCCAACAAATATATGGAGCTTTATTGGTGCTTTAAATAAGATTGAGCATATGATTTGGAACCTGTAATCATCATCAAGATCGGGAATCTCTGAAATGTTAGAAACAGGAAGATGGCGCAAAAAGAAGGTGCTTTCCCAGTCCAAGTCATTGATTTCGGACTGAGCAGACTCCAGACCTTTGCTTGCCACCATTTCTTTGAACCTCTGCTCCATACACTTCTTGTAGTGCTCTTTTGTCAGCCTCTCCACAGATTCCATCAACTCAAGAGATATCCCATGGTTCACCAACTTGAGAAATAAACAGAGGAAAACCCAAAAAAGTTACATCTTAGCAAAGCCTTTCTAAACTGAAACATGTGGAAGAAAAGAAAAGGAGAGGAAGATGAGCATAGCGAATTTAGATGTCTAAAATACCTCAAAGAAACCCCAGTTCTCGCAGGCATCATTTATTTTCTCCATGGTTGATCCTCTTGCTTCTGTGTTAAGCTTCCCCATGTCAACAACTGGAAAGGTCTCCATTTGTTTCTTTCGCTCCTTTCTTTTCTCTCTCACTTTAATGAGCTGTGTGAAATGTGAGGAGTGCGGTTCTCTGGGGTACAATTTATAGGCCTTCAATAAGGAAGAAATTTAATGTAATTTAAAAAGAGAAAAAGTTATGATGATGATGTTGTTGTCTTCTTCATGAGCCCCTCACGGACTCTCCCGTTTTGACATGGAATTTCTAGCGAGTAATTTTACACATGGATGTGCTATAACCATGAAGTTGAAAATTTGATGATAAAATGTCATATTTGGACTTGCAAATTACCATAAAACATGTGAGGTTTTCTTATTATTATAATTTTTTTCTCTTTCAGTCAAAGAGTTTTGAGAGAATAAAATGCTAATAAATAAATAAAGCTGAACATAACGTGAGCTCTAGTGGATATAATGGTGAGTTTAAGCCTAAAGCAGTCTGAATTTGGAAGAGATATTCTCTAGAACTAAAGCCGGAGAGGATGCTTTCACCATATCTATAGTACCACTTTAAAGAATATAGTAATAAACTAAGTTGGGTGGGAAACTTTAATCTCGGGAAAAGGAAGGGGGGAAATAGAAAAATAATGGGAAACCAAATCTAATCTTTAAGTTTAAAAGACAGAACAGCACTCGTGGAGTATGTATGTGTGCACATCCTGATGGACCCCTCCCATCTTTTGTCACTGAGAATGTGGCCATGATCTTCGCAAGGGTTGAGTCATCTTAGTTTTTGGTAGGGAATGGGACCCTACTTGGGTGGCTGTTCACCCTCTTTTGGTTTCTTAAGAATTGACCCAACCTCACATCCACTGGTGGCTGCTACCTTTTCTCATGCACGCGCTCCTCTCCTTATCATTCAGTTTTTCTTTTAATTATTATTTTTACATAAAAATAGTCGAGAACCTAATAAGACATTTAAATCTTTTGAAGATAATATAACATAGTCATATTATTTGAAAGAAAAATGCAATATGTATAAGGCCATAATTGAAAAAATAAATAAGGTTTTTAATTTAATTAATTAAATAATAACGTGAAAGAATATTCAATCCCCTAATAAGAGATCAGAGAAAGACTATGGACATATTAAAAAAAAAACTAACTAACCTTCACTTAGAGGACGTAAGAAGCATAAAATCCGAGCTTTCATGTTCACCACAATCTTAAAAATTGATGAGAATATAACTATTTTTTTCCTCTTAGATATCTCATTCTCTCGTCTTTTCTGAAAGGATCAAATCTCAGTAATAAACCTACAAGGAGAAAGACTTAAAGGTAACCTAGGCATCATAATACTAAAATCAATTGCCTCTTACTTGCCTTTTGTTTTTACAGAAAAAATTTAGATGAATTAAGATCACCTATGAGATACTTTGAGTTAAATAATTGCAGTAGCAATCAAATATTCTAGATATCCTGCAAGTTGAAATAGCACTTACAATAAGATGATTAATTATTAGTAGCATAGGGATGAATCAATCTCCACTTCAAAATATTTTCATCTATATATAATTAACCTCAGTTGTTATAGGATAAACATGAATCAAATTTTTGCAAGTTGTCAAGTCAATTTGATGAAGCATTTCTTCCCACCCGAAAATATTCCTACTCAGGAAATTTACATGGACACCACCTCTTCAGATCTCAAAGCGATCTTGCCTATAAATGGATGAAAGAACAAATGAAAGTGTTACTAATTAAAGATACTAAAAATATTATATAAAAATTTCTAACTAAATGATGTAATTATATCAATTTTGGTATCCCTCTAGAAAAAGATATTGGCGAATGTGGTACGTAACGGATAATTATTTGATAATCATATGAAGATGTAAGAAAAAATAAGACATCTTCCTCAATAAAAATACGTATATATGAAGGTGACCTTTGATTTTTTGTCTTTCACTGCATGAGATGCATGCACAGGAGCATGCATGTTCAAGTTGGTTTTTTTAGTATTATCATTTAGTGGAGTGCTAAAAACAAAAAAAGCAGTACAAAAAACTCTCAAATCAAGCAATTAATATTATGATGCTAAAGGTTATAAATTATTAGCGAAGGCACAACTTTAATAAAACTAACGTCAAGAGTGTCACAATTCAAACATGAAGAGAATGAATAGAATTATCTATTAGGACCGAGTTAAAAAGTATTTTTTAAGTATGGATGATCAAAATACAAGCCCGCACAATGGTTGTGGGCTGACCTTAAGGTACAGCCTTAATTTACACAATTTGATGAATTATTTTTTTGTTTGTTTTTAAGAGCTCGACTCGGGTGGATCCTAGGACTAAATAGAACAGGACTAAATGTCCTTTTTAAAAATAAAACTCCATTTTATTAACCTAATTCCTTAATTTGAGTAAAATTGATATGAACAATTTTCAGAGTCTAACTCATTTTGACAGTATAAGAAAGATAACTAATATATAATTTGCCAAAACAGAAATTACATAACCAAAATGAGAAGACAAAATTGACCAATGACCTTATTTTGGAATAATCGATATTAGGCACCAGCCAACAAGATGATGATAAAAAATGACACAACACAGCCATCCCTCATGGGCGGATTGGGGCGGCCATTTTTATGGATAATCAACATTAAATAAAATACCTATCCTATTTAAACGTTTTCTTTTTTTGATAATTAATGGATTTATTATTTTCGGTCAAAGTAGGAAACGTGAATCCTTAGAAGTTATAATTAACTATCATCGAGTCCTTTTACGATTAACTGAAAGACATATTGATACACGTATAAATAATTATGGTAAAACATTGACGTGGTGTTCTTGTATAGTTATTTTGGATATTTAATATAATATGCACGTTAGTTATATTTGTTTTTCTCCCAAGTGAGGAATGATAATAAGAGGAGATCCACACTACAAGAAAATAGTAATTTTGCCATGGCACAAAATCATGTTAAAATGGAGATTTTTTTGTGGCTAATGGATTTTTTCATTGAATCATATCTGTAGCAATTCAAGCCGTAGCAAGGCTAAATGGCCACGAGATTCAAAACAGTGGTAAAGTTTGCCACGAAACTAATCCATGGCAAACAAGTGTAAGTGTCATGGTAATTTTTGTGGCATAAATCATGGTTGCAAAAAATTAGTCACAGTTTTTGCCACGATAGAGAAATCAGAATTTTTTGTCATGGTCTTCTTGTACCGTGGCAATATACCCTTAAAAAATTGTCACGGTATCTAGATCCCGTGGCAAAAGACCTTGAACATTTTGATATACGGTATTGATTTTTCATGGTAAAAACTCAGATTAATTTGCCAAAATTCGACTATTTTGCCACGGTTTCAATATTCTATGGCCAACTACACGAACAATTGGCCAAAATTGTTGTGTTCCAAGCTAAATAACCCCTCTATTTTGCCACAGTTCCATATTTCGTGGCAAATGACCAACGTGAATATCCTACATATTTTATTCTATTTTTTCCTGTAAACTTGATGCAAATCAATATATCACATTATACCCAAGCTCCAACTTCATTTGGGAACAAACTTAAATAAACAAACATTAATCTCACTTAATAAGTTGATCTCAATCAAGTATTCATAAAAAAACATTGATCTCAATCAAAGCAATTTGTTCAAAAAAAGCATATCTACATCTAATACTAGTCCTTAACATCCAGCCCATGATCATCATTTTCATCATCATCGATGTCTTTAATAATATTGTCCTTTGACAAGAATTTTTCCATTATCTACATATTGCATTCTAGTAATTTGAGTGATAGTACCCTCCTTCTCTACAAGTGTGCCCTTCACACATTGTAACTCTTTAGTAAGAGCATCAACTCTTTGATTCATCAAGTGCAACTCTTTTGGTGTGCATCCACTAGACTGTTAGAACTACCAGCACTCAATATGGAGGCCTAGAGTCAAATCTATATGCATGACCCCTTTTATTCTTTCCTCCAATGGCCTTCAAGAAGAGTGTCGAGTCATCAATTGAAGCTTAGGACTCATCACTCTGAGATGCTTCTTTTAACGTTTCAAAAGCAGCCTAAACAATGTTTTTTCACAACTAAAGCAAAACGTTAATTAAATAAATTTAACTTATTGTATTAAATATAAAAATTTATGAACTGCATGTGATGGTTCTTACATATGCATTAATTGCCTTTTCATGTGTCCACCTTGGTGGTTGAGATGGATCCTTGCTTTACTTATACTTGATTTTATTGAAAACCTCTGTTTGAGATAGATATCTACCTAACTCCAATGCTAGTATAGTATCACAAAGATAAGTGTGCTTTTAATAATTCGGTAATTGGATATTACCATTCGTCTTTTGTGCTCTGATACTGATATAGAGGCACCTCCATGCATACATCCTCCAATATCAGAAGCTCTATTTTGCTTGTTCTTTTGGCATTTATCCTTATATTCATGCTTCTCCCATTCTGCTCGTAGAGCCTTTAAGACATCATGCAACAGCCAAGCACCAATATTACACCTTTCGAAGAGCATAACTTTCAATGCATCATGAACTAAATTAGCATATTTGTCATTTCAAACCTTTCGAACATTGTCATTGTATTGTGGCTCCCACTTATATCTCTTCTGCAATACTTTCAACAATACAATAGATTAACTACATAAAATTTAATTTAAAAGGAAAATATATTAAATAACCTTAAATTCCTCAAACTACATGTCTTTCACTTCCTTATCCAATTTGGCCTATCCTAGCCAAATCTTCTTGTATTTCCCTTTGCAGATGATAGAAATAGTTCCTGCAGTGTCATGAGAAATGAAATTATACAAGAAAATAGTTAACATATATTTAATACATATAATTGAAAGTATTGTTGTAATAAATGGGTATGAAGAACTTACTCCCTTCCATGTGGACGAATCCATATCCGTCCATTAGATGAATCAATCATACCAAGAATATATAGAGGCATAGAAGCAACTTCTTGGTTATGAGAATGTTGTATATTCTGAGGTATAGAAGTTTGTACATAAGTTGAGGGGGAATATCATCAGGTTGTGAAGTGGAAGATTAAGGTTCATGTAATGGAGCATCAAGAGGTGTAGTTGGCTGTATAGGGAGAGTGTGTGGAGTTGATTTGCCTTTCTTCTTGGCAGCATTAGATTTGTCACCATAACCATGTGGTGCCTCTCTAACATATGTCAAAAGTAGGGAAAAGAAAAGAAAAAGCAATATAAAAAGTGTTGTTAGTACAATATGAGGACCTAAGAAATGTGAGTTGAATAGGGTGTTATAAGGTTTCAAAAACTTTTTCGAGTAGGTAGAAAATCTTTCTTGTTTGAGTAACTTGAAGAACTAGGTTGCTCCTTTTTAATAACTTAAGAAGTATATGATCAATTCAGACATATTCAAATGAGCAAACTTACTTGAAGTATATTTTCAAAACTTGATCACAAATGTGGTTTGCCAAATAATAATTAAAAGTTGTATAAAAATGTTGCTCTTTAAGAAATAAGAACACTTTGAGCAACCTAAGTTAAGAAACAATGCAACCTAAGTTAAGAAACAATGAGTAAGTAAAAAGTAATTAAGAGATAAGGGTAGGAAGAATCACACCAAGATGTATAGTGGTTCAAACTCAATAGAAGTCAGATCCACTAGAAGTTAGATCCTATGTTCACTCCCCAAGCACATAGCAATGGAAATTTACTATATGGATAATCACAAATTACAGGCTCAAGCTTATCACAATCTTTTATAACCAAAACCCTAGTCAACCTTCTTTTTCAATGAGTTTTTCCTATAAACCTAGCTCAACTCACCCACAGCATTTTACACCCCTCATTGGGTAACCTCTTAAGTGCCAGGTTTTTCACTCAAGAACCTAGCAAATTTTAACACAGGCTCAAATACTCAGAGTTTTACACCACAACCCGGGTAACCTCCCAAACACTAGATTTTCTCATAGGTAACCTAGCAACTCTTATATATATTTTTGAATAATTACAAGTAGGCTCAAGGCTCCCTCAAGATAGTATATCAAGTAGGGCTTGATTGAGAATTGTATTCAATTGGTTAAAGCACAAAGTATAGCTTTTGGAGGTTGGCTTCATTAAGTTTTCTTTCACTTCTCTTGAAGTTGCATATTTATACTTGAGGAAATCCAACTAGCTATTGAGTTTCATAATTGTACTTCATCTAGCTTCCCAACTACTTGTCTCTTTGATTTAATGATTTCATAACTCCTTGGCTATTTGAATTTTATCTCTTTGATCTTGGGCACTTTGTTTTTCAAACTTATACACTGCTTTTGATCCATTTGCATGGCTTATCCTTTATGTTTTATCTTCTTGGTTTTGCTAGCTGCACAAGCAAATTTAAATGGCAG
The DNA here is from genome assembly GCA_034509205.1 of Ceratonia siliqua. Lineage (NCBI taxonomy): Eukaryota > Viridiplantae > Streptophyta > Magnoliopsida > Fabales > Fabaceae > Ceratonia > Ceratonia siliqua. Next base: position 4,216,659 of record JASKGM010000005.1, on the reverse strand, counting down.
ATACTTATCTTTTCAAAAGTTACATTTTTGAATAAATGTAATATCCACTATGACTTTTCCAAAAAGGCTTCTAGAAGTGTTTGTACTTTTAAAAACAAAGCTTTAGAACTCATTTATTTTCCTTTAGCCAGTACTTTTTTGTTTCAGACTTGTATTTTATTTACCAGAATGCTACAATACTATTATTAGAAAATTTTATTTTATTTTAATTTCCTGTTATACTGCTTGCTTCATTTCTTATGCGAGGTTACAGCTCATTTAAGACATATTCCATACTTGTTCTTTTTGACTTGAAAACATAGCTGCCTCGTCAAAACAATTTTAATCAAGATATTTTCTCAACAAGTGCAAAAAACTATAAACATAACAAAAGATAACTTTTAGTGAGGAAAAAAATATATTTGCCTACATATGAAATTAATTGCTTTCAAGGTAATAATTACTAGGAGGATCCTGCTTTGTTTCAAGCTCATCACTGTTGCATTCTTCTTCTTATACCTCTTCAAGTTCATCAATATTATTGACTTTATTAGCATTTTCAACATCCTCTACGTTAATTGAAAATGTATCTACTTCTTCACCAACACTAGTGTCATCCCTTAAATTTTCACCAATTTGATCACTAACAATCAATTCAGGCAACCGAGATACTTCATCCTCCTAGAAGGGAGAATTTGTTGTGGCATCCGGGGCATCAATTCTATGCCTTGCCTTTGTTTTAATCACTACCAACCACCCTTGTTTATTTAAGGTTGCTTTCAGTTAAGATGTGTAGTATACTTGTTCCACTTGTTGAGGAAAAATGAAAGGATTAAACTTCTTATATTTCCCTATTCGCTAAACTTCCACTATCCCATATTTAGAGATCATTGTTCCCCGAGTTAATGAATCAAACCATTGACAATTGAAAAGGAATAATCTATTAAGTAGGACTCCTAAATACTCTAGTTGAATTATCTCTTTAAGAATACCATAATAGGAAATGTCTACTTCACCATATTCTGTTCCTTTAAGACAAACTTCACTATTGCACACCTTTCGTCTCTTACTCAGTGCTTTTGTATGAGATTTGTATCCATTCACAACATATGTATGCCATCTTTTTACACGCTTAAAAGGCCCCCAAGCCAAATAATGCAAAAATTTATCATGTACCATGTTTTTAGGGTTATGTACCTAAGCATGGTAAACAAAAAGCATTACATCAATAAATTACATAGCCTCTAACTATGTAGTAAACTTAAAGTTAAATACTTACATAATCTTCAAGCGATTTTACAAATTTAGACTCTATGTTTGTTAATATTATTGTTGGACATAATAGGATTTCCTGCTTTTAAAGACTTAACATATATGCTGCAATAAGGCAAAATAAACATTAGATGTTGTTGTTTAATAGTTAAGATTTAATTATGAAAGATACAACTTACTTCATAAAAGGTTGAATGTCAGGACAATTAAAAAGAACATATAATGTTGCAGCAACCATTTCCCTATCATCTAGATAATGATGAAAACGTTTTCAGAGTCTAACTCGGTTCAATCCTAGGACTAAATAGGACCAAACTAAAAATTCTTTTTAAAAATAAGACACTATTTTATTAACTTAATTCCTTAATTTGAGTAAAATTGATAAGACTAATTTTCGGTCTAATTGACATATCTAAATCTATTTAGAGCTGACTAATATATAATTTGCCAACAAAAATTACATAACTGAAATGAGAAGACAAAATTGACCAATGGCCTCATTTTGAAACAATCGATATTAGGCACCAGCCAATAAGATGATGATAAAAAATGACACAACACAGCCATCCCTCATGGGCGGATTGGGGCGGCCATTTTTATGGATAATCAACATTAAATAAAATACCTATCCTATTCACATATTTTCTTTTTTTGTTAATTAAAGAATTTATTATTTTCGGTCAAATTAAAGTAGGAAACGTGAATCCTTAGAAGTTATAATTAACCATCATCGAGTCCTTTTACGATTAACTGAAGGACATATTGATACACGTATAAATAATTATGGTAAAACATTGAAGTGGTGTTCTTGTATAGTTATTTTGGATATTTAATATAATATGTAGGTTAGTTATATTTGTTTTTCTCCCAAGTGAGGAATGATAATAAGAGGAGATGTTTGGTATGTTAGTATTTGATTTTGCTACAAAAGATTACTATTAGAATATGTTGTTAAATTAGTCATTTATCTATATGTTCACATTTTAATTCTTTTTTCTTTTTAACATGGTTCAGAAATAGGATCCATCAATGAATTGATGGAGGTTGCTAGTCACATGTTACTAGTATAACCGAGGTCGAACTGGTATAAATTAAAAATATTTTTTAATTTTTAATTTTATATATTATGTATAATGTAATATATTATACATAATAATTAATTAAATAAACAAATAAATAAAAATAAAAATAATCAACAAATAAGTAATAAATACCACTATACTTGAAATATCATTAAATATTTATCTTAATTTTAAATGGTACAATGTGTTCACATTAAAATTAATGTACATACAAAAAATATTTTATACAAATTTTTATTTCTATATTATTTTTATTGTAAAACTCAAAAATATTTTTTATCTTCTCTCCCTTTTTTTATTTAATTTTTAAAACAAAAGTACAATAAGCATTTAATGCTCATTTTCTTTCACCTCTCCATCATAGCAACCTTCTCTTCTTCTTCTTCTTTTTTTTTTTTTTTTTTTTTACTTTTGGATTAATTGTACTTTTGATCTACTTAATTTGTCAAAGTTGTAATTTTGATTATCTAGTTAAAAAAAAAGTCACAAAACTTCAAAATTTACACATAACTGATTAATTAGCCAACTTAGCCTCCACCCCAGTCCAAAATCCCCAATTTCTCTCCCCTTCAATGCCCAAACGTCACCATCATTCCTTCCTTTTGTTGTCATCTCCAGCGCCACTTTCATCGTCATCTCCGGTGTCCCTTTGTGCCCTAAGTGAAAGTGGCATCCTTGTTCATTCAAAAGAAAATCTTTATCTGGAGATCTTTTGCTTGTCTATGTTCATAGGAATGATAAAGTTTCTGGTTTATACAAATATATCAGTTTGGATAGCATTCATTGGTTTTTCAAAGTAGGTTGTTCCTGCTTTTATACTCGCGAGATCAATTTTCTGGGTTAAGATTCTGCCCATAGAATTTCTCTCTTTATTCTAAGAAACTACACCCGCACCCAGAAATTGCGGTTTCAATTTATCTATTGGAGAAGGAATATTCACTTGGTGGAACTCATGGTCTTTGGCTCATAAAGGGGTTCTGAATTAAATTTGGTTATGCTCTTTGTTATTAGATTTCAATTGAAGTAATGGGAAGTCATATGAGCAAGAAGATCCTTGAAACGTCGTCTGCAATTAATTTCATAATTCAATTTAGATTCTTAATTTAATTGGTTTGAATTTGTTTCGAGCAATTATCCTGGTGGGATTCTGGGCTTCCACTTGAAAATTGTTAGCTTCGTTTTTCCAATGTATTTACCTAGAAATAAGCTTCTAATTGGAAGTTTTCTCTTTGAGCTTGATTTTTTTTGTTAATATCTTTGTCAAGGTAGCATCATAGTGATGGCAACACTGGAAAGAAGGAATGACAGTGAAGTTTTGGCATTGGGAAGGAGAGAAATTTAGGGATTTGAGGTTGGCGTGGAGGTTGAGTTGGTAAATTAATTAGTAATGTGTACTTTTGTATAGTATATGTGGCTTTTTTATTGTCTACATCAACAGTAGCCGTTAAAAAATGAATGGAAAGTTAATGAGGCACCAAAGCTATAACTTTTATGAAATTAGCGGATCATATTGTTTAGATCGAAACTAGGAGGACCAAAATTGCAACTTTGGCAAACTAAGGAGACTAAAAGTACAATTAAGCCTTTTCTTTTTATTCCCATCAGTGGCTTTTCACCTTTCCCTATTTTCTTTGCTAGATCTTCACTTTAGTCTTCAACCGGATATTGCAGGTAGGTGAAATCCAATCCCTCTATTCTCTTTCTCACATGCTTCTTTGTTTTCTTTGTCATCCCACTTCTCTAGCATAGAGAAGTGGGAGTGGTGGTTGTTTGAAGGAGGATAATATCAATTTCCTTTCTTTCAATCAACTTCATAAATGTACAATTGGGAAGAATGAATGCTTACTGAAAAGTGGTCATGAAAGGTGGTTGTGAAAGGTAACTACTTTTCATTTGAATGCTTACCCAAAAGCATACCTTTGGACACTCCTAAAGAACCCAGGAGTAGTGAAGAAAAGCTTTGAATGCTTGCAGTGGCTGGAGATGCTTGCATCGTACATCTCGCCAAGGTGGTCTGCCACGAGTTCCCCTTGGTCTCCATGGAGGTTTATAGGGTGGTCCAACTTGCTTAACCTCTCAATTGTGGATGACTTGCTGTGGGGGGTGATGACAACCTTCGATTTTGTCGCCCTGGTCTCCACACTCTGCTTCTTCTTTTAGCTTAAATGTTTAAAAATCAAAATCTAAGAACTGGTGAAATTGGCGACCCGCCTGATTTCTTGATTTTTTCCTGAGTCAACAATAGGTCACTGCACTACAAGAAAACAAAGAATTTCTTACGGAATTTCTTACGAAGTTATGTCCATGAGAAAAAGCCTAGTGAGAAATCAAATTTTCTGAGAAATCAAAGTTTCTGAGAAATCAAAGTCTCGGATGAAGCGAGTCGTGAGGAGCTTTCTCACAGACGTATTTTGTGAGAAATGGCGATGAACTCCAAGAGAAAAGTGACAAATTCATGACCCATTCTCATAACTCTTGCGGAAGTTCTCACAGATTTAAGGCCTTGAAAAATTTCTCATGGACCCGAGTCTGTGAAAAATTATGTGAAAAACTTTTCCAAAAAATGTTTTTTGAATAGTTTTTCACAAACTGTGGTAGTGGGAAAATCCGAGAGAAAACTCCAAAATTTTGTATAAATATTTTTTCACAAACATTGGCTGTAAGAAACTTCACGAAAACTGACCATTGAATGCTAATGTAGAATTCATTTTTAGGTTTATCCATTAACCTATAAACTTTCAGAAACAACATAAAAAAAAATAAAAATAAACTAAAGTGGATCAAATTAAATATATTATTAATAGATTAAAATAAATAAATATATATATATATATATATATATATATATATATAAATTACATCAAATGTAATGCTATTATATGAAAAAATACATCAAATGTCATCACTTGACGCATTATCACTGTCATTGTCATCAATACGAAGGTTCAGAGGAGGGGCAGCAGCATAGGTAACAGCAGGGACAACATTGGTAGCAACTATCTCGGATAGTTGCTTCAACAACTATGTGTGAGAAATTATGCGTGATTTCCATTAGAAATTCTCACAAATTTTTTGTCTGTGAGAAATTACACGAAAAAATTGTTGATTTCTTGTAGTGCCAATTTTCCATTGGTTATTTAGACCCCCAATTTTAATGGGTCTACTGAACCAGCCAAGTGATCGATTTTCAATTTTTCGAGTCCGACTCTCCAATCTGGTCTGGGTCTTAGAACCATGGTTTTTAATGTTCACTTTTTGTTTTATTAACATCCTAATTGAAATTGTATTGATAACCTAGTCACAGATTTTAAGAGCTTATTCCGCATATGGATCTAATTAATGTTGTCAACACCCCATTTTGGACCAGCATGACACCAAGCCCATTTGCTCAGCCCCTCATTTTCAGTCCATACCCGACTACCCGGTCCACGACCCGGTCCATAACCCATAACCCATGAACCACTACCTAAGCCCCTTTCCCTCTCTGATTTTCCTTCATTTTCCGAGGCACCCATTCCCTGCAACCCCTTCTCTTCACCACGAAATCACTCACTCTGCGCCCTGATTTTCTACGGTCTACTCACAATCACGCAGCAGCACACCCACTCTTCAGCCATTTTTCTCCCTTACCTGCTCTCTGATTAAACCACTCGGCCACCCCAGTTATCGGTTGCTTCACGCAACCTCCACCCAATCTCTGGAACCCTCACAAAATCACGCGATCGCAGGAAATCAAGGGAGATGGAGTTTGCCTGGCTATAAATCAGAACCAACGAAGAAACAGGAGAGGTTGCGAAATCGAGAGCGTCTCCTAGGAACCTCTGGAAACTGAGAACGAAGGGGAGACCAAATAGCAGAACAAGTATTCCAGGGGGTCACTCTAAAACTGAAGCTCAACCTTAGGAGATACAGGGAGCAGAGAAATCATTTGCCGCAATTCTAGACCAAGAAGGTAACTCGGAATCCCTCAGTTGTTGATTTTTCTTGTAAGCTTGGGGGACATTGATTCCGGGGATTTACATGATTAAGTTCATGGTTTGACTCTGAGTTAATGTATTTTACTAGTTAAGTTTGGCTGGATACTGTAAGATTATTTCCCATCACTGCTTCCATTTTTGATTTAGTTACTGTATTGATCTGTGGATGGAATGTGAGTTGCTAATTCGAGATTTCTCACTTCATTTTGCTTGATTCTGATTTGAATGCCATCGGTTAGATATGAGTTCCAATCCATACTTTTAAAATTCGGGTCGTTGATGATTGAGGGGTTCATTTCTGTTTCTGTAAACATTCTGGATTGAGTTTGTGAGTTGCTTCAACCAATGATGCAAACCTTACTTCCTCTTTGATCTGAAGTTCATTCTAATGTGGGTTCAAATGAAAGGGTGACTGGTATTTCGGAATAGTAATTTTGGATATGTTTTCATAAGGTTAAGGCAATTCTGATGAACATCTGTGAAATTCAAGATTAAATCTTTTGGGAGAAATGCTTTTTTTCATTGAAATTTTATCCCCAAAGGACTTCCTTTCTGGTGAATGATGCTGAATTAAGTTGATTCTGATGTGATGTTATTTTAGAATGGGATAGTGGTTTGAGTTCACATCTTTTTTTTTGGTCTTGTTAACTTTAGTGTAAGTTTATCTTGGATGTAAAATGTGGTTTTGGTTTGAATCTGGTGTGTACTTGTTTACTGTTTCAAGTCTTTTTTTTTTTTTTTTATTTCATGAGTCAAGATGATATTTATTAGGGGGTTCTTACATGTTGGTTGGAATTTAGATTTGCATTTAGGATTCAAGCTGATTTTGTGATAGGTTGAATTTCATTTTGGATAAGTAATACTGACTTACATGTTGAACAAGATTTGGGTTCGTTTCAAATAGGATGTTGGTTTGTACACCGGATCAAAGATTTAGACGCATTTTATTGGGTCAACATGATACTGTTTATTATTTAAGTCTGTTGCCAATTTATTTATGGTTATTGTTCACATGATTGCTTGAAAACATGGAGTTCCCATATTTACTTCTGTGATTAACCTGTCTTCTTTTAGAGAGCTTCTTAGTTCATGGATAGGTGTATATTTCTCTTGATTTTCCCAATCCTAGAATTTCCTCCTTACTTTAATTTGGCTATATTTCATTTTGTTGGCATGATTTTGTAAACTCCCTTTCCCAATGTTGGTATAAACCTTCCCTTTCCTTTTTTATATTTATTTTATTTTAGTTTATTTTATTCTATTTTATTTATTTTATTATATTATAAGTAAATAAAATAAGTTCTTCTGTAAATACTTTGGATTTCTTTTACCGAGAAAATATTGTTGAAATAATTGGGTTTCAAGGGCCCATTAGAAGAAAATTAATTGTTGGGATTCAGCATTACTTAGAATTGGGTTCCAAGGGCCCATTCAAATAAAAATGGATATGTGGATTTAGTGTCACTTAGGATTGGGTTTCAGAGGCCTAATGGACTGAAATTGGTTATTAAAAGAGCCCACTTTGATTACATTTTTTTTTGGTAAAGATAAAAAGCCCCAATGGCTTACCCAAATTGAAACATTTCAAAATTCTATCAAAAATGATTTCAATGATCACTTTACTCCTTTAAAGACTGTGGGTGAGGACTTAGTGCCTCCACATTGTCTTTTTCTTAGGCTTTGGGGTGAGGACTCAGTGCCTCCACAGTGGCCAACCCTTAAGACTTTGGGTGAGGTTTTATACCTCCACATTGTCTCCCCTTTTTGACTTTGGGTGAGGACTCAGTGCCTCCACATTGTCTAGACTTTGAGTAAGGATATAATGCCTTCGCATTTTCTATTTCTTTTGATAGTGGGTGAGAATTAAATATCTCCGCACTGTCATTCCCCTGACTGTCGATGAGGATTCATTGCCTCTACCTTTTCTACCATCTATCTAAGGAAAGCGATCATATATCCTTCATTGTCACAATTTCATTTAATCTCGAACTATGTGGACTTTGATCATTCTCAGGGTATGTAGGCACTTACCTAGTAAGACAAGTTCGGTTATTTCATCTTTCATCTCTTTGATATCTTAATAATAAAAAGGGGTAATTAAAATTAAATTAAATGATGCACAAACGAATTAGGGTAACTATCCTTAGGGATGGACGTTGTAGGGTGCCTAACACCTTCCCTACTCGTAATCAGACTTCCGAACCAATTCTTTGATTTCAAGGGCCAGTTTTGATTTTTTTTAAGGATTCCAATTAGCCTTATAATTAATTGATGGCGACTCCGTTTTAATCTCTGTATTTTTTTCCTTTTGTCACCTTATGGTCATGACGGTGCCTTTTCCCGGCCGTCACGTTGTGACAAATGTATTTAAAAAAATAAAATTTTCTAAGTATTAACTTTAAGATTTAAAACTAAATAATTAAGGTAGGGATCTAAGCACACTTTCTTAATCACTATGCCAGCCCTTTGAGATTATCAACATCCTATCTAAATATGAGAATGTAAGATACTTAAAAATTTAATGTCTACACATTTTTTACATTTTACAGTAATTAAAATATGCAAGTTGAAGACGTTTGAGAAGGGAGAGTATCTAAATGCACTTTACACATAAGAAATTACAGCTAGATATTGAAGATCATTAGTTATGTATTATTTCATCATGGAAACCAAGCATTATTCTTAACAATTTTAAATAAATTTAAGTTTTATAAAAAATTTTATATGTTTCATGTTTACACGTACCTTAAATTGATGATATTCAAAATATGTGACAATTTAGATACTGAAGAGTTCATAAAATATTGAATACCAATATATCTCCTGCCACAGAAAAGAGAAAGAGTGAATATACCAATATATCAATATGTACATATTATTCAACGGGGTAAAATATATTCAACCTACTTAAGTATTAAGGTATTACATCACCCCATTTTACGTCTAAAATGACACTCTTTTTCATTTAACTAAACTTAGTTTAAGTTGCATTTAACCATGATTAACATGATTTTTTGACTTGTAGCAATTAAATACTATTTTTATATAAAAATAAGTTAAATTTACGAAAAATATAAGATAAATGTCTTTTAGTGAGCCCTCTCATATACATTTATAGGGACAATTTGAAAGTCACTACAATTAAGAATTTAATTTTAAATTCCTATTTTTTAATTTGAGTTGTCTGGAATTGAACTAAAAATAGAATTCAATTCTTCATTTAAAATAAATAATATTCTTTTATCAATTTTATCATTTTCTCACAAAAATCGCATCATTCACCGACCTCTATTTTTTGTTTGTCCTTAAATAAATAAATTCATAATTTTGTTTTATCCTCCTCTAAGTTCATAATGGTACTGGTTAGGTTTCATAGTATTTAATCATATTATCTATAAATCATCAACAGGAAAAAAAAAGCATACTTAATAACTTCTCTATTTAATAATTCATAATTCATAATTTTTAAATTTCTTTTTCAACACCTCAAAAAGTAATAATACTTTTAAAATATTGAATAATTATTTTTAATAATAATATTTTGAATTTTATTTATTTTATAAAACTATTATATTAACAGTAAAAATATGAGGGATAATTCCATTGAATTGTCTCTAAATATAATATGTTTCATAACTAATAATGTTTCATGTTGTTCACTTCCTTTCTAGCATCTCAAAAACTTGTTCAAAGTTTAAAAGAGCATGCTTTGTACTTTTCTGATTTGTCATTGGAATTTAGTATCTTACTCAAAGTTTGAAAGAGCAAGTACCTACAGATTAGTCATATTTAAAATTAAATTTTTTTTTTTACTTTGAATATATCTGAATTTGTTTCAAAACTTTCTAAAATTTTATATAATACGTTAAACAAAACAAAACAGGACTTTATCTAGAATGTATTAGCACACTACTATTTGGAAGTTTTTTTTTCTTGACTATGACAACTTCTGATTTACAATTGTGGCTCTTTGGTAGCTAATGGGATGTTATATTTTTAAAGAGTTAGTTGTTCTAATTTTTTTTATCTATTGTACAATGGTAAAAGATACTTGTCTTATATTTCTCATGAAATTAACTCATTTTTGTATTAAAAATGCCATTTAATTGCTACAAATCAAAAGCTCATGTTAATTATAGTTGAATGCAAGTTAAACAGAGTATTCCATTAGTATATTTTAACTTTATTGTTAGTTAATTTAATCAAATAAATGAGTGTCATTTTATATATAGAAGAAGGTTGACTGTAATAATTTAATACCTCAAGGGAGTTGATTATATTTTATCTATTCAATTTATTATCTAACTTGATGATGAATCCAACTGGGCTTAACTTTATCAATTTTTAAAAGATTTAAATCGGAAATCTAACAATTTTATATATAAATTAAAATTGGAAATCAATCCTAAGACAAAGTCTATATTATATCTAATCATTGTAAAGCTAGTTATTCATTTATTTTGGCATTCTTTTTGGCAATGTTTTATTCTTCATTATAGCAAAGGCCACACCATTATGGTCATGATTATCATCCAAACCATAAAAGCAGAAAGGCATGCCACAAAAGGGAGTTATCGAACGTGTGGGCAATAAAAGTAACACTTTTGATCACCTTCAATGGCACTAATGAAGGAATCAACGTGCCTCAGTTCGGCAAATACAAGACATGCATTGAGAGATTCCGGAAAATGTTTGCCACATAAAAGACCTCAACACCTTCATTAACATGACCCGCCATATAACCCTTGGTTCTGTACCACTAACTGATGATCGCCGGAAGAGTCAAACATTGATAGTGTGCTTCTCACGTGTTGATGCAGAGCTTCAAAGTTGCTATAATGGTGATTCTGTAAGATAAGAACAGGACAGTCAGCGTTTAGACAGAATGACTCTGTTAAAGACTTCGACAATCACATTAATGAAGGCAGGAATCTATGAAATTGGATAGAATTGAGAGTGTTTGGAGCGCCAAGAGTTTAGAGAGTATAAGAGTTTGTGAAGTAAAGTGACGATATCTTAAACTAGTGGTCATGCAATGTTTGAATGAGTCTCTAAGGTAGTGAGAGCTCTGAGGGTGTTCAGGTAATCTCCTTTGACTATATAGGATCCAGCCTAGCAACTGTTTAACTAAAATCCAAAAAATGCATTAGGCTATTAGGACACCAGTATAAAGAAGTTTGAATTTTCGATCCTACGTGGTAAATGCCTTGGGAGGGTCTATTTGTTTTTTTTTTGGGGCATTCATAGACAAACTAATTACATCAAGCACATAAGCCAGTAGTTCTAGAAGACAAAGGTAAGCACACAAGATAGCAATACAATGTAAGCCTGCGCTTCTGAGACAAACATAAATTAGCAATGCAGACAAAGGCAACACACTTCCAAAACACAACCTCAAGAGATGTTGCAAGAAAATTTACCACTCACCAACGGAAATGCAACTTTAAACATAATGAGTGGTCTACAAAAAGAACCTTGTGTACACACGAAAAAATGGTTATTTAAAATTTTTTTTTGACAGTGATAATAGAGACAAACACTACAAAAAAAAAAAGTCTATTTTGAGGCGAAATTTAGTGGTGGAAAAGAAATCCACCTCTATTAGAGGTGGATTTAGAGATGGCAATCCAAGTTTTTTGAAAAAATTGAAATTAAATTTAGAGGTGAAAATTTTATGTCTCAACACATTTCGCCTCAAAAACCACATATGAGAAGACGGATTCTTGTTAATCCTAAATGTTTTTTTTTTTAATTTAATTTTTTCTCTTTAAGGGAGAGTTAGAGGCGAATTTATTCTGCATCTAAATATTTTAAATATATAGGCGGAATCTGAGACGGATTTTGTCTATCTCAAATTGAAATATTTACCCCACTCTTTCCCCTAAATATCATTTACGTGTTTTCCCTCCAAAATCCCTAATTATATTTCTACCCCCAAATTCCCAAATCCCTTATCCCAACGTCCCACCACAGCCACTCACTGGCGTCCCACAGCAAGTAATATTCCCGCGTATTATTTGATTTTCAGGTTGTTGGGATCTGTTTGATATTTTATTTTAAAATTGTATTAAACTCCAAAAAGGTAATTTATTTGCTTTTTTAATCTCCGTCTAATTGATTTGGGGTCTTCAGGAACTTATATTAATTCGGGGATGTGCTGCTATACCGCGTTTCTGTGATTTTAGGCTTCAATCTATTCCTGTGTAATTTAACCTTCACTTTGAGAAAAATGGTGCGTCATATTAATATACATTGCATAGTTTCATTACTTTGCTTTCATTCAATCTCTTTCCTTCCTTTGATCTTTCTCAAATGGAGCTTTTGTCTATACTTCTTTAGAAGTGGATTGGAAATCTTTATGCCCCATTATGGAACTTTCGAGAGCAACCTGTGAATGTGTAAAATATTGGCAAGATCATCTTGTCTGGTTAGAGATTGCTTATTGCTTGACAATCTGACATTTATTTTCTAGCTGGACAAGTGTTTATTATACAGTTAAATTACGTTGACCGCTTTCAGATTTGCTGAAATTATAACTACCTCCCTGATTATTTCAGAAATTACACCCACCTTTCTTACTTTGAATTTATGCCATTAGACAGATACACTTCTGTTTAAATTTTTTTGACACATGTACCAAATCAAAGACAAGCGAGGCTAGTGTACTATAGTTATATTCTAAAAAGGTGGCATGAAGTGCCTCTTGCCTTGGATTTTCCCATGGCTAGGTATTTATGCTTCTCGTATCTGGCAGTCCCAAGGCAAGCCTGAGACAGGAACTAATCATGATGCTTTCTTTGTATTAATTTGTTGCTTAAAATGTCATCCACAACGAATTTTTTTGAATTTTTTTTTAAACTTATATATATTGAAGATGAATATGCCGTTTCCTTATAGCTTTAAAAATTGATAGGCCGAAGAATTTTGGGATTTTTTTTTTAATGCCATAAGATTTCTTGTTCCCTTTTGTATTAAGTTGAGTGTGGGTGGGTTGCCATGGGAAGACTGCTGGTAAGAAAGGTCAATTGAGTCATTTATTTTCTTGTGTAACTCTCCCCATCTAGTGTCAATATTTTCTCTACTCCATTTACTTTCTCTGGCCCTTTTGTCTCTTTTCAGTATGCTAGTACATTTTGTTCTGAGTTCAAAGGTATTATATTTGTCATTGACCAAATGTCTTCTAATTCTGTTGAGAGAAAGACCAGAACTGGTTTCTATTGATATCTCTGCCACCAAGATAGGATAAAACGTTTTAGCTATAAAATCCTCTTCCTCTTTTTAAAAGTCCTTTTTATGTTAATGTTAAAACCATCTCAGGCCATTAACAGAAACCACGCAAGTTTTATTCCAAAACTGAGGGGAACTCAAAATGATTAAACAGGAAATACAAATATTGCATTTATATTTGACCTTCAACTCAACGTTATTTAAAATTATGGTGGAAAATCACATTATTATGCTTTTTTCTATGTTTAATAGGTCTTATCCTTACTGTAGTATGCTGGTAGGCTAATGCTTTATTTCACTTCTAGTCTTTAAAGAACTTGTTCAAAGGTAATATTCCGACAACTTAATATGATAGGTGATAGTAGTATGTAGGGAGAAGAGTTTGGTATCTATGTTGGTGCAGGGACTTTACTTATCGTCATTTTTCTTTATTTATCCTGTGGGATTGAAAGGTTGATGTAGTCAAGATTTTTGTAGTTCGAACATTGGAATTGGATAGTTATCAAGGGGAATAATATTTGATGATGGCACTTACATAAGCTGGGGAAGTTGAGATTTTTATGACAAATTGTTTGTGGTGGTATCAGCCTTGAGGGAGCAGGGCATGCTGCATCTATTTTTTATTGGTATAGGATGAAGCACAAAAAATAGATGATGAGATACCCCAACTGTTACCAGCAATGACTAATGATGTTTTAGATCAAAGCCTAGTTGATAGAGAAGGTCTTCCTAAGGAAGTTGATCATTTATAGCTGGATGAAATTAACGAGAAAAACGATGATGAAAATTTGTCCACAACAAGTGATACTAAATCTAAGGAGGAGTTTATAGATTCAGATTCTTACTAAGTCAAATTTTTTTATTGTAATTGTTAGTCTACGAAATTCATCTAAATTAGACTAGATAAATATATGCAAATTGTGTTTCTTTATATTTCATACTTATGCTATTTCTTCATATTCCGAAAATGCAAATTGTTCTGTATCTCTAATTATTTATTCAATGGTTTTATTGCATGCACATAGATGGCAGGTCGAGGTCGAGGAAGAGGTCTAGGACGTGCAGGAGGCACTAGTATAGTACCGTCTACCCCACGAACTTCCACCCCACATACTTCCTTGGCTCCATCTATTCCCCAGCTGGACTCTGTCCCCACCTGTTCACATACCCCACTTAACCTAGCCTCAGCCATAAACTCGCATCAGCCCACTTCTACGACACTAGCTACCCCAACTCTACCTAAGGCTATATATGGGATTCTTGATCTAGTGGATGGGCACACATGGCTTAAGCCTATCGAGAAATTGGAGGAAGAAACATTATAAACCATTCAAACTTATTTGGTTCTAGTCAATTCCTATTGATTGTGAATTTTGTACTAATACTTTTTATATCAACTTTTAGCTTTGAGCCCATAGATAAAGTAGCAACTGCTATATCTGACATTTTCAAACGCAAGTTTGAGGAACCATGGATTTGGTTGACCAACGTTACTATGGAAGGTAAAGATATGTGGTTCGAAGAGTTCAAGGTAAATTAGATTTTATTTCTTTGATTTCAGTAGATATGTGCTAATATTATGACTCTTTTTTGCTTTTATGCTAATGTTTCAATTTCCCTAAATGTAGAAGAAGTATAAATGGCTCCTTACTGATGATAGGAAGTTTAGGAAGAATTTCGACACGAGGGTGGAAAATGCATGAGAAATGCAATGCAGAGAATCAAAGACAAAGATGCAGCGTTCCTGGATCCCGCTGATGTTAGAGAAAAAATGTTCAAGCAATAGGAGGATCCAAACTTTAAGGCCACAAGTGAGTAAAATAGTAAAAATAAGCTTTGTGATGCTGGTGCTTCACTCAACATTGGTGATTTTGTTTCTGTATTAGAGCACAGGAAGAGACTGGTAATTACCTTCAAAATCTTTTTCATTTCTCTTTAAGTACTCTGAAATAATTAATTTTTCTCTTTTAGTGTTTTTAAGCAGAGGATTGAATTGCAAAGGGATCCAACTTCATTTGAGTTATTCACGTAGATTAAGCGGTGCAAGAAAAAAGATGCTTGGGTATATAAAAAGGCTACATAGTGTGCTGTAAGTATTTTTGAATCTATTTTATCATTTAATTAATTCTCTTGTTGATGCAATGCTGTGAATCTAACTGCTTTATAGTTTGGTTTATTTTTTTAGGAAGAATTTACAAAGTGGAAGGAAGAGATGATGAACTCACAGGCATCTGTAGATGGGGTACTACAGCTCCTGACCTCTCTGTTGCATCTAAAAACTAGCTTTGCTTTGATGTGGCTGGAGGCCTCAATAAGAAGAGGCGCATGTTTGGCCTTGGGAAGTAGGCCACTTATTATGCTAAGGATTCTTTTGGTAATGCTGACCAAGGTACTTCCCTATTTGAGATTTAGAACATGCACCAAACAATCGATCATTTGTGCACGGAGTTAAAGAAAAATAAACAGATGATGCATATTCTCTTCAAGCATTTTGGGATTACTCCTTCTACTGAAGCCGGTCCATCTCAACCTTTAGTTCCTACTCTAGCTTCTCTTTCTCATGCTCAACCTTTAGCCACAACCAACTCACCTGGCACCTATGACATGGGTGATGATTTAGATAATGATCACGGTGAGTAGAGGATACTAGTTATTTAGAACATTAAATTATATTTAAATTTGACTTTTTTTCAAGACGTACTCATATTATATATATTTGAATTATTTTTTAATTATTTTTAATGCATTTATTGATTTTTTTTTCCTTTCTGCGCCTTTAACTTAGATTGTTGGAAAATTTTGGCAAGAAATAACCTGAGGGAACAGTGAAAAATTAGGTATGGAAGGCCCAGATTTTTTGAATTCAGAGGGGGAAATAGAGGCAGAAAAAATCTGCCTTTATTTCCCTGGTTCAGAGTTAAATTTAGATGCAAATTTAATCCGCCTCTTAATGTAGAGGTAGATTTTGAGGTGGCCTTTATCTGCCTCTTTCATATTATGGGATGCCTATACTTGTTAGGTTAAAGGGGAATTTTTTTTAGGCAAAAAAAATCCAGCTCTCATGTTGACTTGGATATTCTGCGATGCCCATTTTATTTAGAGGCTGATTTCCCTCATTTAGAGCCGGATTTTGGCCACCTTTTGTGGTGAAAAGTTTGACCAAATAGAATTTGGAAAAAAAAATATTTCGAAGTAAGCAACCTTTTACATATCACTTCTTTTTTTATATTCGTTTTAAGTGGCACCATGTTGGATGCCACATGACACCAGAGTGAGTCATTTACTAGGAAAACAACTCACGTTCAATTTTTTTAAACAATGCACATGAGTCATCTACAAAACCTAATCCCGAATAAAAAAAATGCCCAAAACCCAAAACCATATGATCCTTAAACCCATAACTTAAACCCTAATACCGTAAACCGTAAACTGTAAACCTAAATCTGACCTAAACCCCAAACCCTAAAATCCTAAACTCTGAACCTTAAACCCTTAAATCCCAAA
>JASKGM010000005.1:4179293-4199518 GCA_034509205.1 Ceratonia siliqua | reverse complement strand
CTGCGGAGTCTGCGAGGTTTGAAAGACCTTTTACTTTCCTTTTCAACCCTTACTACGCCGCTATTGGACAAGTTTAGTAGATCCACGATTCCCTCGCCCTCGCTTTTAACATCTCTCTCACTGTGACTCTCTCTCTCTCTCTCTGTTTGCTCTAATTATCCATGGCGCCATCTTTTGCACCTTACCCTGCCCTCGTCGCCGGAGGTTCCCCTCCTGACTCTGTCTCCGGTCGACTCGCCTCCGTCTACAGTGAAGTCCAAAACAGTCGTATCGACCACGCGCTTCCTCTTCCCTCGGTTCTCAAAAAACCTTTCAACGTAGTTGATGGTCCCCGAAGCTCCGCGGCCGGGAACCCAGGTCAGTCTTGTCCCTGAGTTTCATTTAGATCCATTTCTAGTTCCGGTTGATCTATTTGTGTATGCATTGTTCGAAAGCTGGCATTTTTATGTGAAAGCTTGGTTCTTTCTGACGGCGAAATGCTTGTGACAGATTGGGTTCTTTTAAGTTAGCTAAAAGTTTTGTTTTTGACGAATGTTGGATGGTAAAAATTCAGATTTGGATTTTCTGTCGAGGTTTCTGAATACTGAGAATGGTTGTATGGTGATTTTCGCAGATGAGATCGCCAAGCTATTTCCACATTTATTCGGCCAACCTTCGGCAATGTTGGTGCCGACTGAATCAAATACTCTACAGCAGGGTCAGAAGTTGAAGATTGGTGTGGTTTTGTCTGGAGGTCAGGCTCCTGGAGGTCACAATGTGATTTGTGGAATTCTTGGTAAGGATCTTTTTTAATTATATTAAATGAATAGATTGTGCCTATTGGCTACGTATACGTACAATATAGTTAAACTAATAGTTGCATTTTTTTTGAAGATTACCTGCAAGACCGCGCAAAAGGAAGCACATTGTATGGTTTCAGGGGTGGTCCTGCTGGCATCATGAAGTGCAAATACATTGAATTGACCTCAGACTATATTTATCCTTACAGAAATCAGGTCCATTTCTTCTTTTATAATTGCATATTTTTGGAACATAATGCTTCAAACTTGTCATAATTTAGTTGCACAGAGTTTTAAAATGGTTTCTTACTCTTTTACTTTCCTGGTTCTTATGAAAGATTGTTAGTTGAAGCTTTAGAACTTCACATGTTTCCCTGTTACATTGTCAGTTCACAACTGGTAAAGCCCAACTTCATTTCTTTCAATACTCTATTGGTCTATGAAAATGAAATAGATATTAAACTTTAAAAGTTATATTGTTTATATATCTTGACTTCCGATGCTGTAAATGTGATGCATTTGACATGTCTACTAATGCTGGCTCATGCATATCAATGTTTTAGAGCGTGCTACTATTACTCTCTTTACCTGAACAGTTATCACAAGTTTTGACTTCTAACGTGGATTATATCTGTTGGCAGGGTGGCTTTGACATGATTTGCAGTGGGAGGGACAAGATTGAAACTCCAGAGCAGGTGCGTCATAGGTTTGCTATAAAATTAGTTAATCTGAGCTCTTATATATCTTCTTTAAGTCTGAAGAGTAATCTAGTTTACATGCATAGTTCAAACAAGCTGAAGAAACAGCACGGAAGCTGGACTTGGATGGGCTTGTTGTTATTGGTGGAGATGACTCAAACACAAATGCATGCCTCCTTGCTGAGAACTTCAGGTTTGTCGTAATGGAATTATATTTTTGACATGATTGATGTTCTAAGAAGTTTTGTTAATGGAAAATTTGCATGTTCAGAAGAGAAACCGTTTTCAATTATGAGTATATAAGTTTTCCTGTTTGTTTAACTGCTGTTTGCATATTTTGGATTGATGCAGGAGCAAAAATATGAAAACTCATGTGATTGGATGCCCTAAAACCATTGATGGTGATTTGAAATGCAAAGAAGTTCCCACAAGTTTTGGCTTTGATACTGCATGCAAGGTAATGAAGCAATGCAATTGATAAACATAAATTATCTGGGAGCCAGTTGCTCACTTTTATGATTGGCAAAGTGAATATCCAAGTATACCAAGATGAAAATGGATGGATTGCAGTTATTCCACCTATACAGAAACATTTTTTCATGGAATATTTTTTTTCTACAACCATCATCATTGGATCTTTAAATTTCCCATGATGCAATGTCATAGGATTATTCACCTTTTTCATTTTTGACATTTGATTATAAAGATTTAAATTATGTTTTAGAGTTCTTTTTCTTTCTCTTTCTTGGTCGTACACCACTGCCCACGTTTAGCTCTACTTGATTTAATAGAAAGTGAAATAGCATAGCATTATAACATGTTTGCCATTCTTGTCCTTCGTTGGTGCTAATTTTTGTTGGATACTCTCTTAGATACAAGTTGATGGGTACATGACTATACTGTGTTCACATTGTTATGTTAATTTTTGCAGATATATGCAGAAATGATTGGAAATGTTATGATAGATGCTCGATCAACCGGAAAATATTACCATTGTAAGTATATGCAAGTGGGAAAGTATTTAGGACTAAAACAATTGGAGATTGGTGACTTTACAGAGTTGCACTGATCAATATTTAATGCATCACCTCGGATATTGATTGCTATACTACCCTGTACTGCTGCCTCTGCTTCTCATATCATATATAATGGACCATTTCACCTTTCAAAAGTTTGCACTTTGGTTCCCTTGTTATCACCTGTTCTTATTCATGCAACTGAAGATATGAGGTCGTAATTTCAACTGATTTGTTTCAAGGTTGTAAATACAACCTTAAAGATGACAAAACCATGTTCCAAATTTTAAAGGGACTTTAATCATGATATATGGCCATTTATTTTGTGCAAATTTATCATACTATCTATCCTTGCCTTCAACCCTATGTTTACTTTGAAGCAATATAATTACAACATGCCTATATAATATCTCCCATTCTACTTTTAACATTGAAATACCTAGTTCTTACTTCTTCCTTGCATTATTTCAAATTTTTTTGGAATGTGAGTTTTCTAACTCTGTTCTCTTTCACTGTATTAGTGATTGTGCCTTAATGTTGTGTAAGGGGTCATTTACCTCCAAAACCTGTATTCATTGACATTATTTGCCTATCATCTATGCCCCCAAGATTAATATTGATATAAATTGTTTCTTTAATTCTCATGGAGGACTTACTTTCACTCAATGCCTAAATAGTACATTTTATGACCCGAAGTAAAGGAGGTTATAGTTTGTATGGCAATATTATGCATCAAATTTTCTTTTTCCTATACTCTCTATGTGTTCATTATTTCAACAGGTTTTGGACAATGAGTAACATGTTTGGACATCTGTCTGCAGTTGTGCGGCTCATGGGGCGTGCAGCTTCACACATTACACTGGAATGTGCTTTACAAACTCATCCAAATATTACTATTATTGGAGAAGAGGTTTGTCAAAATTCTAATCATTTTATCTAGTGCTTGTACAATCAATTTAAGAAGCATCTGTTTAATCTTGTGATTAAAGCTTGCAAGCTGGCACTCCACTGCTCAATATTTTTCTGGTTTATAAATTCCAAGTGATTTTGGAGGCATTCGAGAAATTGTACAGCATTTGAAAGCAAAATCACACTATGTTTCATACAATTTATTTTAACCTGAGAAACAGAATTGAATGAAAGACATGATGCAAATATTTGCCTACCTTCCTCCCTCCCTAGCAAAAGACACACTTTCTTGTACAGCTTTCCTACTGAGATTCAGTGTTGATGATTGGCCAAGAGTCTCTATCGATATAAATATCTTATTGCAGGTTGCTGCCAAGAAGCAAACACTGAAAAATGTCACAGACTACATTGTAGATGTTATTTGTAAACGAGCTAAAGTTAATTATAACTATGGCGTCATTCTGATCCCCGAAGGTCTCATTGATTTCATTCCTGAGGTATCTATCACTCTGCATAAAGGAATTTATTCAAGCAGTTTTCTCCTTTTATGCTTCTGTAATACTATTTGATGTTTCTTTATGTACAGTCAGTAGGGGAGGAAGCACAGATTTTTGGATGATAGTCATTTGTTTATGTAATTGTGCAACTTGCAGGTCCAGCATCTTATTGCAGAATTAAATGAAATTCTGGCCCATGATATTGTGGATGAGGGTGGGTTATGGAAGAAGAACCTTACTGATCAATCATTAAGGCTTTTTGAATTTTTACCTCAAGCAATTCAAGAACAATTGATGCTTGAAAGAGATCCGCATGGAAATGTTCAGGTGCTTAATGGTGCTATACTGCTATTCTTATGTTTATTTGGCTCCAGTATGCCATTTGATTTAATATCAATGCATATGCTGGTTTGTTCCCATTTAGGTTGCGAAGATAGAAACAGAGAAAATGCTTATTCAAATGGTTGAAACTGAGTTGGAGAAGAGGAAGCAAGAGGGCACATACAAAGGCGAATTCAAAGGGCAGTCACACTTTTTTGGGTAATTTTTCTAATCAGATATTGATACTTGGAGTTACAAGTCCTTATGATATATACAGCTATGATACCCAAAAAACAAAAAAAGGTTCTATGGACCAACTTTGTAATTTGCCTTTTACATGGATTAAATATTTCATTCAATTACATATTTGCTAAGTATATTACTATCTTTTACTTAATTTATTAGAGTTTGTAGTTACCCACACTTGTTTTAAATATGCAGCTATGAAGGGAGATGTGGTTTGCCAACTAACTTTGATTCTACGTACTGCTATGCACTGGGTTATGGTGCTGGGGCCCTCCTTCATAGTGGGAAAACTGGATTAATATCATCAGTTTGTGCTTATCCTTATGCTCTTCTTATTATCTTATAGATTTATCTAGATTGATGTTGATAATTGATTCTGCTTTGAAATTGTATTTGTCTGATAATGATGAAATCACTGGCTCAATTGTTTGATTTGCTCTGATATTTTCATCAGGTTGGGAATTTGACTGCTTCAGTAGAAGAATGGACTGTTGGTGGAACTGCACTCACCTCAATGATGGATGTGGAAAGGAGACACGGTACGCAATGTGACCCTTCGGAGCCTTTCCGTTTCCCCCAATGGCTAATTGTGCATTCATGAAAAAACATTTTGTCCCCCGTGTTGTCGCAAAACTTAAAATACATGCTTTACAACCTCGAATTGACAATAAAATGCATTTCAAATTAGTAATGTTCTCATCTTTTATGTTTTGTTTTGTATTTTCAATATTCACATGGACTTTTTCTTTTGACAATCTCTAGTTATAGAAAATGATAGAAAATTTGTATGGTGCATTTATAAATGCTTTCTCTGCTGTCTGCTATTTATGCTTGGTTAATATTCTTTGCAGGCAAATTCAAGCCTGTGATCAAGAAGGCAATGGTGGAGCTTGAAGGTATATATTCATCTGAACTTTAACATTTTAGGCCTAATAAAGACTCCACTTGGTGATTGAAGATTAAAATAGATACGTAAAATAGTAATTGAGCTATATTATTAACCAGCTTGCAAGGAGAACAATGAAATCAAAGGAAGGGTAACTTCCTCTTATGGGTCCATAATGTGTAGTAAAAAAATATTAACTAAAACCTTTTTTTCACCAGTCACATTGACATACTTGGCCGCCCAAATCTTAGTAGATGGATCCAGATTGTCAGTCCCTGTTCTTCACCTTAAATGTGGATTTTGTGATATCAGATTCTATAATGATTTCCAATATTCTTAGACACTGAATCATATTAAATTTTCCAGGTGCACCCTTCAAAAAGTTTGCCTCTTTGCGGGATGAGTGGGCCCTGAAGAATCGCTACATCAGTCCAGGTGCATATTGACTTTTCTTTGGTTTATTGTTTCATGTGCCTTCATCTAAGTTCTGTTCTTTTACTTAGTTTGTGTTACCCTTTATTTTGACTAGGAAAAGCCTTAGGTTAAAATCTGCCTTTATATTGAACTGGGCCTGTCTACATTGTGACATCTGTTCATTGCTCATGATGATGATCTTAATTGTAGGTCCAATTCAATTCACCGGCCCAGGATCTGATGCTGCTAACCACACACTACTCTTGGAACTTGGTGCTCAAGTTTAGGCATGTTATGAGGCTTTTGTTTTGATGGTGGGCAGTTAATATATTCTTTGGGAACTGTTGCAAATATAATTGAAGAGGATTAGTTAGGGAATTTGTGATTCTGACCTTTCAACTTTACCAGAGAATAATTCATGAGTTGGTTGATGTGCATTAATGGTAAACTCTTGTGTTGCACCAGCAATGATAATTTTCATGTTCAAGTTTATCATCGATCGCATAGTTTAAGTTGAAGTTTCTATGTGCCTAATAGTGGTGTAGTCAATCAACTTCCAGTATGTCTGGCGCAATTCAAAATTCCTAGGTTCACTAGCTAGTGAAGTTTAACTAAAGTAGGTGTTTCAGCCGGTGAGATCCATGTTACATTCATTTTAGTAAGTTTCCGTTGTCTCATTATACTTATCTTGGGTAGGAAGGAGGATACGCAAGAATTTAACTTTTTAAATATGAGATTATAGGGGTCTAAGGGGTTATTTGTTTAGGTTTTTTAAAGAATGTATTTTTTTCTTTTCTTATAGGAAAAATGATTTTTTTAAAGATAATTTGTTTTATATTTGGATGTAATAATTTAGAAGGGTTTTTGAAGTATGGAAAATAATTTTAAAAATGAAGGTTTCTTTTTTCTTTTTTTTCTTATAGGAGATTTTCTTTATTTTCATGAACTTATTCGTTTTTTATAAGTCTAAATAAACATGTATATTTTTATCAGAATGATTATTTTTTTTAAAAAAATAATTTATTCTCAAAATAAACCCAAACAAACAGAATTTTTTTAAGAACAGGTTTTTCATTATTTTTGAAGTGTATTTAACAATAAAAAATTAACATTAAACTTTTCATAACATTACGTTAAATTAAATATAATGGTCGAATATATATTACATTTTATTTTAAATAAAAGATTAACAAATGATTTTAAATTTAAATTCTCTAAAAATTAACAAACAAAAAAAATCAAATTGGAATCTAACTTATAATGAGATATAACATAAGTATCCCTTGAATAATGATTGAACCACATGCATGCATTATGCAGTTAGTCTCACTTTGATGCAAAACCAAAAAGGGCAGCCACTTTTCTCTTGAAGGCATTGGATGCCCTGCTCTTCCTATGCAAACTTCCTTCTTCAACTGTTCTTCCCACCTCATGAAACAGTGCATGAGAGTGACAAACTGTAATCATCACTATCTCTCATTGCCTCTGAGATCTTTCACCATGATCATTTATCCTATCTTCAAACTCAGAAAAACCCTATTTTGGAAATGAGAAATGAAAGATGGAGAGGCTACTATTAGTGCCAAAACAAAAGTGGTTATGAGTTATGATTGAGAGGATGACTGTAGAAAATCACAGGTTGAGTGTATATCGCTAACTACCAAATGGAAAAGGGAATGTTATCTTTTGGCTTTTGCCCTTAATTCCGTGATCCTTATTCCTTCCTAGAAAATATATGATTGTGAATCTCATAATAGTGACTCTTCTTATTGTTTTTTTCTCCTTAATTAATTTGTGAGGTAATGTATTCATGGATAATGATTAACACAATACATATAGACCCAAGAACGGAACAATGGGGGCAGGGAAATTGATGAAGCCCCAGGCCCCCAAGTTCCATAGGGTCCGAACCCAAAGGTCCTCTGTCCTAACCATTGCGCGCTCTTTTGGTGCTCCTCCTCTTGGATCCTTATCCTTGTTTCTACGGTATAGCGTTACGGTCGCACCTTATTATTTATTGTTGTAATTATATAACGTGATGATTTTTTTAATCCTTTTCCTTATTTTTATGATATAGGAAAATTGAGTAAGTATATAGTAGATAATGATACAGTTGCACCGTGTTATTTATCGCTATAATTACGTCACGTGCTTCTTTTACACAAAGTATCATGTGGTACAATTTTATTGACAATAACACAATGCGAACATAATGCAGTAATTTTTGATGGGAATTGACCTATGACCTCTTGCCTTTTTAAGAATAGTGGGTCCTTCATTTTTTATGTGTAGATTGAAATCATATTTTCACTTTACTATTTTTATATCATTATTTATTTATTTATTTAAATTAATTTAATAAAAAATAAATCATATAAGTTAATTTTTATAATATAATATTATGAGACAAAATATAAAAAATAATGTGAATTTAGTAGCATGAGAATAACATTAGTGAGGTTAATTATTGTTATAGGAAGTTTATCTTATAATAATAATAGTATTTTATAACTCTCATCCAAAAATTTTAACCACTCCTTAAATAATAAAATAAGATAAATGAGAAAAATTGATTAATAATACATTATTAAAAAAATTGGAGAGTTATTAAGTATTATAATTGTGTGAATAACATTATTTTTATTTTTATGATTGCACATTTACTACCTCCAACCAGTTTTATTGTTGGTTACAAACTTCTTTATATTTTTTTATTATTGATGGTACATATTTTAATTATTTTTTTAATTAAAAAAATTTATTCATGTCAAAAGTAAAAATTTTATTAAAACATTTAACAATTTGATGTTAAGAATAACAAAAATAAAAATTTTTTAATGTTTAACTACATTTTATTACAAATTACATACTGATATCTGACACTAAAATCGTTTTGTAGAATTTCAATAACAAGATAATGTTAGTAGTAAAAAAAATTTGTTTATGAGATTATATTCATATTCATTAGCAAAAAAAAAATAAACATATTTTAAATTAGTTTTGTGTATGATATATTATTTTTTAATTTAGTGAAAGTAATATTGTGGACATAATGAGTAGAATTACTATATGAGTAAAGGGAGACCTAGAAAAGTGTCGTTATAACAGTGACCATTTAATAATATGGAATTTAATAGCTATGAGCAATGTTATATGTGTGTATAAATTGTTGATATAAATTGATATGATTTTAATTAGCGTTAGATAATCTTTTTTAATGTTAAACTCAAATATAATTAATTTAATAATTTTATGCATACTTTAATTATATATTTGAAGAAAAGTTGTGTAAAGTTCAGTATAAATTACTATGATTTTGCATGTGATTGAATAATATAATACTTAATTTTGTTTGTTATTAAAATAATACATAGATTCTTTATGAATGTAAAAAAGTCTAATTTATTTTTATTTTGTTCATCTATTATATTAGTGTTAATGATAAATTAATTTTTTTTACTTATTTATAAAGAAGTCAAATATTATTTTAAAAATAAAAATAATACCAAAAATAATATTATCATATCTCATAAGAAATTACAATAATTTATCCTACAATTTACTCATTTGATATCTTCGTAATACCTAGGGGAGAAATTTAATTTTTTTAAAATTTGTATTTTAAAAAATAATTTTAAAGAGTTTTAAAAAAATTAAAATTAAAAAATATTTTATATCAAAAATATTTAAAAATAAATCAAAAATAAAGTATAAAAATAATAATTATTATTATTTATTATTTTTTTATATTCTTTTAAATTATTTCTTAAAATAAGAAACTTAAAAATTACATTACAGAAAAAAAAAAGGAGGAGTTTAGAATCCCCCTATTAAATTATAATAATCTAGTAAATTATAATTTAACTTTTTTTTTTTTTACACATTCTAGACTATTTTTTAGGCTGTAATTTTGATAATTGCATTTTCCATGTAGGGACAAAAGTTTTATATATAATTGGGAACAGACACACTAAACAAAGCCAGAGACAGAGGAGAAAAGGTTGGAGATTAGTGATTGCTGGAAGTTCTTGGAAACACCAAGAAAAGTTCATAAATTAGATTTAATTAGGTTGAACAAGTTGAGTAACCAAAAAGTTGATGATTTTATTATAATCTTTTTCCTCTTTTCTCTCAGCACCTAATTGATGGGAGGGAGGGAGACATATGAGAAAGTGATTGGAACTTGATAATTCTATTTCTATATATATATATATATATCAAATTATTGAATGATTTGAAGCACTAAACCCTCTTATTGGTAAGTCAGGATCATGAATCATCCTCTTTCTTTGGTGCTGCTAACAGCCTAGCTGCCAGCCTGTTGCAATCTGTGTCCTTTGTTTCTTCTGCTATTAAGATATCTGCTACATATTTTCATATTATAAAGTATTTCCTATTTACTTAATAAAGTTCTTTATTGATATTATATAATAGAGTATATTATTTTTTTCTTGTTTAAAGATATTTTAATTATATTAATATTTTTTATCATAATAATATATATGAATTTTTTAAAAAATATAAAAAAATATGATAACTTAATCTAATTTTAAATTTAACTTTAATTATTTATAGGTTTAAGATATATTTTGTAAACAATTAAAAAATTTATGAAATTCAAATCATTCATTTATTCATTCTCTCTTAGTAATATTGATATAAAAAAAACACAATAAATAATTTAAAAAAAATTTATAATTAATAATAAATTAAATTAAATATTCAGAGATATTCAATAATTTTTAAATTTTTTTATAATTAATAATAAGTAAATTTAAATATTTTTAATAAATATTTTAGACATATAAATTATTAACTAAATTTAAATTTAAAATTAAGTTAAGTTATAATATTATTTTAATTTTTAAAAGATATTTTTATATATTTTTATAATAAAAAAATATCATATAATCAAAACATTTTTTATAAAAAAATAATGTATTGATATTATATAATATGTCTTGGTATGTCGGCATTTTATCAAGCACTATTCACTATTAAATAAATGTATACATTTTTATTTAATAATAAAATTCTGTCACATAAACAATATCCATTATAAATACTCAAAAAATGATATAAAAATTAATTTTATTATATACTTTCAATAAAACAAATTTATTCGATACTTTTAGGTGAGATTTAATAGTTTTATCAAGTGTTATTTTAAAATTAATTTTAAAAATATTTAAGACATTATAAAAGAATAAATATTATATTATTCTTAGAAATATTGAAATGCATTAACTTAAAAAATGAAAATTCTCTTTATTTGGTTTCACAAACTAAACTCCAAGATTATTTTGTTTTTTCTTGTCAGGAGTAGGCGCAATCAAGACTACTATGATATTTTTTTTTAAAAATAAAATATTCGTGGTTTAGAATTATAACAATTACTGTACGGAAAGGGCAGGAGAAATGGATTTAATGATGAGGCCATCATTGTATATTCCTCTTTTATAATTAATATTCTTTCTCTGATGATTCTCATCGCAATTTAAAAGCTTTTTAAACACAAAATTCAAAATTTTCTCCCAGCAAAATTTTAATTTACAATGTACTTCCTTTTATTTTATTTCATGTTTAAGATAGTGATAAAAATTAAAAAATTTATTAAATAATTTTAATTTTAATAAAAAATAGTTATATTAAATTAAATTATTTTTATTAAAATTAATTTAAAATTTTATTATTATTTTATTAAAGATAATAATAAATAAGAATAAAATTAAAAAATAACAATTAATATATATAATGTTATTAAATGTGAGACAGTGATACAAGGTATAAACTATGTACAAGATATTTTAAATTTAATATTTGATATTAAGTATAACATATATTAATATATCCTACATATAGAATAAGATTATGCACTATTTATTTTAGACGAATAACTTCTCAAGTATTTAGAATGGTCTATGTTACTTTAAGAGTAACTATATATTTAAAATATCATTTTTTTTAATTTTTGTATAATTTTTAATTTAAGAAATAATTTTAAAATATATAAAAAATAAAAAATAAAAAAATTCATAATATAAGTATTCAAAAATAAATCAAAAAAGTAAAAAAAAGTTCTTTTGATTCTTTTATTTTTATAAATTCTTTTAAATTATTTTATAAAAAAATAAAATACTTCTCCATGAATATCTTAAAATATTATAGCAAAGCACATCTAAAATATAGATATTTTATGTATACAAAAGATTTTTTTAATAAATAATAATATAATATTAAAAATCAAATTTAATCATGTAACATAACGGCATGTCATCCATCTTAATCGTCCATTAAATAATACTCTCATCTTGATGTAATGGGCACACAATATAATATTAGAAATTAAATTTAATCATTTAACAATAATATAAGATACTACAGAAGAAGAGGTTAAATTCACAATAAAAGTTACCATTTCCCAAATATAAAAAATCCCTTAAAGGCTTTCACATGGGATAAATGGTAAATGAGGATAGGATGAAAGGTCATTTCAAACTGAAGTTTGGTAGTAGTAGCTAGTACTATACTATTAGTCTGTTTGTAAGAATTTATTTTAAAGATAAGTTACTTATTTTTAAAAAATAAGTCATTCGAATAAAAATAGATATGTTTGTTTAGATTTATAAAAAATAGATATGTTAATGAAAATAGAGAAAACTTCCTTATAGGAGAAGTAAAAATTTTTAACTTTTGCTGATAAGAAAAAAAATAATAAGAGAGAGAAATCTTCATTTCTTAAGTTGTTTATCTTACTTCAAAAGTCATTCTAAATTATTGCATCCAAACATAAAATAATTTTTTCTTAAAAAAAAGTCATTTTTCTTAGAGAAAAAAGAAAAAACTCCTTCTTTGATAAGTCCAAATAAACAGACCCTATATAACAAATATGCATTGGGAAGCAAGCCAAACAAAACGAGTAGGATAAGGGTAAAGAGGATATATAAAAACAACACATATCCCGTAGGCTATGGATAAGCTGACAAATCAAATTTTACTAAACAACCAACAACTTACTATCATTTTTTAGAGGGACTTTGCTCTTTTTTGTGCTCCTCAATTTCAACCTATCATTCTTATTAGATCCAGAGGAGATCTGGACATGATCGTTCTATTATGTTCATCGTAATTATTTGTATAAAAATAAATAATCATGATTAAAAAATTATATTTTTTAAAAATATAAATAAAATGGTTGTCGTTTAATCAAATCCAAATCCCTTATTAGATTACGTTAAGCTATGTTGCATGCAGAGTGTTTTTTCACTCGGATGTTGAGTAAGGTTCATAATATTACAAGCCCCAAACAACTGAGTGAGGAGGCAAAAATGGATTTCATGCAAGAATCCTAAACGGTTAGGATCATAGTAGAAAAAAAATTGTGTATAAAATTTTTTTTATTAAATTATAATTATTTAATACACATTAAATAATTACTATTTAATAAAATTTTATTATTTCTTTATTATTAGAGATTGAGAAATGTTATTTTTATATATTTTTTTTATATATTAATATATTATAAAATAATAATAAATATAATTAATAATATATATATATATATATATATATATATATATGTGTGTGTGTGTGTGGGGGAAGCATCGGGTCTTGTATGCAAAATTGTGGACATACAACCTAAAATTTAGAGACAAGCAACAAGCTAGCTAGCCAGCTAGTAACCTACAGCTACACCTCTGCAAGGAAAAGGACAAGGACAAGGAAATAGATAATTTCAAACCCCTCTTATTATGTTAAAAACAATATATTTTGATTTATAAAAAATAAATAACAAATTCATCTGTACATTTAATATATGATGTTAACTTGATGTAACATTAACGTTATGCATCAACCATTAGATATTATTTAAAAAAAACAAGACATTCTTAGGTAATATATGGTGTTGAGTTTATATGAAGTGGTTCAAAATAAATAATAAAATTATTAATGAATAAGCTTGTGAAAAATAAATGTCAATAAATTTTAATAAAAATATATCTAATATATTTATATTAATAATTAATTGAGTATATTATTATACATTTTTTATGTTTAATAATATAATATTTTATATTTTTATTTTTAAATAATATTTAACTTTTTATAAAAATATAAAATAATTTATTTATTCTTAATATTATTATGATAAATTAAACATTTTCATACAAAAACGATATTAAAAAAAAGTTGAGTTCCGTCTATTTATTTTTGTATGGAAGGCTCTCTTTGGTGTGTGGGGCCCGGTTTCATTAATGGAATGATGTTTGCTTTTGGCCCCACACGCCTCATCATTTTGCCTCCAAACAAGCGCCATTAACGAAGGCCAAAACTCTCTCTCACACCCTCAATTCTTTCATTTCATGGCTTTTTGCAAGTTTCGGCTCTTTCTCTCTCTAGATTCCGCGGTCCCCAAGGGCCACGCTAGCCTACGGCCACATGCATGTCAAATCCTTTCGCTGGGGTCCACCGGGGATGTCAACTAGTGCGGGTCCCACTCTTGATTTTACAACAAAGGGCTTGAACTGGAGCCCACCTACGTTTCGGCTTCTTCTGGACATTTATGCCGGTACGTGACAACGGCATTAACCGTCTGATTTTGATATATTACTTTTCCACTTTTCCTGATCTGATGGCGGAGATTTGTTATTGTGGCCTTTGATTATCCTGGGCCTCCCCATCTTTGGACAACGAAAAATAGTAAATTAAGGTCCAAAAATTATGTTAGTATATATTATTTAAATAGGTAAATTTAACATATTTTAAAATATTAAATAAAAACTTAATCTTTATGGTAAAATCTGTGAATTGAGGTGTAAGAAATAAGAATATTCTCTTAAACACTGTATTGATAAGGGAAATTTAATTAGCTGGAAGTTCATGATTAACACGTGGATAGGATCGAAATTGCAAAAGAAGATATTGAGAAAAGCATGCGAAATACCATAGAAAAAGTCAAACACTTAAAAATTGGGTGCCCTCACTTTTTTTTTTTCAAACAAATAAATACTGCACACTCGTTTTTATTGGAGCGTGACACAATCCATACATATGTAAAAAGATAAAATAATTTACATAAAATAAAATCTGCTAACATTTTTAAACATGATATTTTAGTGATGTTTTAAAATAAAAAAATATCATATTTCATAAAACATTTAAAAATAATTCAATATTGTTTTAATCTAATTACTATCAATCCCTTATTGGATAACGTCTTAAAATACAGGGTTTAATGATGTTTCAATTTTTTATATGATTTTTTAATATTAAGTCTATGGGATTTGGATATGATGCATTGCCTGCAATTACAATGTGACTATTTAATTTTTATTGAACAGTCACCATATGTTTCTCACTTTTTTTTCATTATAACTTTTTTTTACTGTAACTAAATCCACACACTTTATTGATATTAATCACCATTTGGGTGGAAAAAGATTAGATTGAAAGTGGCCAAGGGATAATTGGGATTCAACCCTTTTTATCTGGTTCCTTACAAAACACTCCATTATTTTTCTTGTGCAAACATTAATCTTTGGTTTTATTGCCTTACAACATATTTTTCATACATTATTTTTTTTATTTTTTACTTTTTATCACCTTTTTTATTTTATATTATTTGAATTATTATTTATATTTAGTACTTTTTTAAAATTTTTTACTTTTTCTTTGAATACTAAGAGTACATTTGATTTTAGTGTTTTTTATTTTTATTTTTATTTTTATTAAAAATAATACATAAGAATGAAAACATGTTTAAATAAAAATTTAAGAAATACTTTTTTAAAAATGTTTCTTAAATTTTTTGAAAATTTAAAAACTTAGTGTTTCTTGTTGAAAATTTTAAAAATATATGATAATATTGTAATTAAGTTAAAAATAATAAAATTACTAAATATAAAAAATAATTTAAATAATATCAAATAAAAAAAGGTGATATCAAATAAAAACAAAAAAAAATACAGCTGCTCAGCTCCTATTCTTTAATTCTTATCAGCTATCTGTTTCGTGGCACCTAACGTTGGATCACCTATTAGTGTATACGTCGGTTTCAAACAGCTTATGTATGAGATACGGTGGTTTCTCCCCTACTCATATTTTAATTTTTAAATTTTTAAATTTTAGTTTTTAAAAATTTTTGTTATAATTTTTATTTTAAGAAATAAGTTAAAAGAATTTTAAAAAAATAAAAAAAAGAATCAAAAGATTTTTTTTAATTTTTTTAGTTTTCTTATTATGTTTTTTGAATTATTTTTTGATTAATGTTTTATGTAAATTTTTTTTAATTTTTTTCAAATTCTTTTAATTTATTTCTTAAAATAAAAAAAACTTAAAATTTAAAATTTAAATTTAAATTTAAAAAAATAAATAATTTACTCTGAGTAACATAAAAAGCCCCATGAGATATTGAATTGGACTCCAATAACATTTTTTAATTATTTTTTATTTTTCAATTTACAATATAGTCATGAAGTTTTACTCCACACTACTTACTCCTAATTAATTACTCACAACCATATCAAACTGTCAAACCATGTGCAACCCACAACACAAGTACAATTTGAATTTGAATGGAGGTAACATGGTTCATATTTTCTAAATTGTAATTATTTATTTATTATTAGATAATTATGATTTAATTATATATTATATTTTTTATTATATTTTATAATAAATTTGTCTTAACATGCCAAATGCCAATGGTCCTTCTATGCATAATGGACCCAACTCCCACCATTTGAATTAAGCTTCATAAATTATTAATATAGTTATAACTTATATTTAATTTTGATAAAAAAAAAAAGAAGAAGAAGAAGTGAAATTCAATTATAAATAAAATTTGCATTACTATTCTACTAAGTAGTAAGTAGTAACTATCTGTTATTTATTTATTTTAATTCTTTTTTAATGCTTTGTTGGCTCATTATTAGCTCTGAACTCTCCTAGCTCACGCTGCTTTAAGAAACAGAAACTTCCCCACCTGTCACCCACCTCTCCAAGACGCCATAACTCTAACTTCCTCTTCCTTCTCCACCTTTCTCTGAAACATCCATGGACGCCAAAAGGCTGAACCCAGAATCTCAAACTCTATCTCCCAGTAGCAGTGGGAGAAGAAGAAGTGATTGTAAATCACCCGAATTCGAGTTCTGGATGGTCCGAAACCCGTCTTTCCCACAACCCAACCTCCTATCCGCCGATGAACTCTTCGTCGATGGAGTCCTCCTGCCTCTCCGTCTTCTCTCCGTCCATAACAAATCCGACCTACCGGACGAAACTCTACAGCCGGAGTCAGAAACGCGCAGCTCCGAGCCACCAGATCCTGAGCCTGGACCGGAGTTATCAGCGGCCATAACTGAGTCGACAACGACGTTTTCGGGGTCGAAGCGGTGGAAAGACATTTTCAAGAAGAGTGACAAGAAAATCGCAGAGAACAACAACAACCAAGAAGAGAAAGATAAAGAGAAAGAGAAAGGGAAGAAGAAAGAGAGGAAAAGTGGGAGCGGTGCCAGTTCAGCAGAGTTGAACATCAATATATGGCCTTTCTCACGAAGTAGGTCCGCCGGGAATGCCAGCAGCCGTCCCAAACTGTTCCCCGGAGCTCCGGGAACCCAGAAGGTGAACAGCGCGCCTTGTTCCAGGAGTAATTCAGCAGGAGAGTCCAAGTCACGGAAATGGCCCAGTAGTCCGGGTCGGGCAGGAGTCCATTTAGGGAGGAGCAGCCCAGTTTGGCAGGTTCGTCGTGGAGGATCCACCTCAAAGAACTCAGAACCAGTTGTTCTAAATTCCGCAAAGGGGTCAAAAAGAGAAACCCCCACGAGTCGCCGGAGTAAAGTGGTTTCCAGCAGCGGCGGCGGTAGTGGCAGTGCAAAAGCCAGGGTTTTGAACGTAAATGTTCCCATGTGTATTGGTTATAGACACAATTTGAGTTGCAGAAGCGACGATAACGGTGCCATTGGTGTTGGTGGCGCCCCCGACGGCGGTTCTAATATCCGTGGCGGTAAAGGTGGAGGTAGCGGTGTTGGTAACGTTTTGGGAAGTGGTGGTAATCTTTTTAATCTGCGCAGCCTCTTCACTAAAAAAAGCATAGTAACGTCTCACTAGATTAAATAATTATTTACTACAAAGTTTGATTTTCCTCTTCAAGTGTTCTCATTAACCTTACTTTTGTTTTTTTTCTTGGCTTTATATTCCAATGTAAAGAAAGCTTTGTGTTTATGTTATTGATAGTGTGTTTCTATGTGATGGAAAAAGTATCTTTCTGACTTAAAAGATGAGGAGTTAGAAGTAGATTGATAGCTGGGTGGAATGTTATGCTTCTGCGTGTATTGTAAAATGCATTTAAATTATTAAAGTTGGGTTCTGACTTTCTCATCTTTCCTCTTTATGAAACTTGGCTTGCAGTCCCTTGTTAGCTCTTCTTTTTTATTCTTTCTTTCCTTTTTTGTTGTCTTTTCCATTCTGGGTTTACATCAGCAGAGCCAGAAGTGAGGGTTTTCTTTTGTGGTTTAGAATTTAGATGAGGATTTATCAGATTAACAGTAAAGGGTGAGTTGTCAATTCTGTTTGATTCTTTTGCTGTAAGGGCATATGATACATAGCTTTTGTGGAGATGACTCTTCATCTTCCAACCAATTACTTGGAAAAAGCTGTGGCTTCCAGTGGACTAACTGTTCATCAATGGAGTGGCCTATTATCAGCATTAATTCTTTTCATGAGATAAGAATGGATTCTTTTTCTGCTCTTGTTGCCTCATGTTTTATGCTACACAAAATTTTGGGGAGAGTTTGATGGGCTTAGTTACAGCTTGTGAAAGTGCATATTTAGCATCATAAGCACTTAATAACTTTTTTTTTTTCTTATGAATGAGTTTAAGAAATTATTTTACTTATCCAAGTAAGTCTTTGCAAAATATTTTCACAAGACAGGAAACAGCTTGGAAAATGGTAAGACGCATGAATAAGAGGCCATTTGATGCTTCTGGGCCCTTGGAGCCTGCTTTTTTTTTTTCCCTTGAATTGAGAATTTGGATGCAGCCTCTTGGGACAAGCGGTTTTCGGCCAAAAAAACATTTTCAGGAACTATGTTTTGTAACTTTTAAAAAAAATAACTTCCAATAAAAAGAGAGAAAACAACAAATTTATTTTTGATAATTCAATTTTTGTCCAACACATTCTTCAAATGGCCATGGCTCTTTTCCCTACATTTTCCTCAAATTACAAATACAATCCCTATCGTAGCGTTGCCGTCGAAGCGCGTCATCTAGCGAGACCGGACGATTTGGAGTCCGTCTTCATCATTTTCTAAAGCAAAGGGAAGGATATCTTATCTGCAGCGGAAAAAAAGGAGCAGATGGGAGGGGGAGATGGTGGCATTGATGGGGAAGAAAGAATATGAAGTTTTACTTTTTTTCATAATTTAAATAATTTTTTATCATAAAATTTATATTTATAAAATTAAAAATAATATATTTTATAATTTTAATTTTAATTTTAACAAATAATTTTCAAAAATTATAATAAACCTTTTTATTAAAAAATAATATAAAAATAATTTTGTCATTTTATATGTATAAAAGTATTTTTATATTTTTTATATTTAAATATTAAATAATTATTTTTTTAATTAATACTTATACATTATTATATTTAAATGTCAAATATCTATTTTTTTTAAAAATTACTCTTTTATAAAAAATACTTGTTAAAAAATACAAGTACATATTAACGGATCCTAAGTCATTGTTTTAGTAATTATATAAACTCTTAGATATATATTTAAGCTATAAAAGAATTTAATTTAATACAATAATGAGATTTAGTTGTTTAGGATGTATTGCCTAGATTACAACTTATAGAAATTTAAGAATGAAAATTATCATTCTCTTTGTTCCTATACATGCACTTAAATAAAATTTAAATTAGAAGAATTCGCTAGATTTAAAATAAGAAGGATAAAAAATGAAGAAATTAAAATTAGAAATATATTTAGTTTTTTATATTGTCTATAAAATTCTACACCAATTATAATTTTTATTCTTTCATTTATTTTTAATTAACTCTTTCTTTTTTTAGTCCACCTTATCTAGATTCATATGGTCATTGATTAGTAATCACTATTCTCACCAAAAACTCTTTTTATTATCTTTTTTTGGAGTAATTAAAATATAAAAAATTATTTACAGAACTTAATATCTTTTTTATCTGGAGATTTCAATAATTTACTAAACGAACTTACGACCACATTATGTGGACTGTAATAGGTGAGCTCACCACCACATGAGAGCAAAAGAGAGTATAAACAAAAGTATTTTTTCATTGTAAAATATATAAAATTAAATATAAAAAGCAAATGTTTTTTTAACCTTTCAATAATATATACAGAATTAATATTGTTTTTTAATTTTATAAAAATTATATAATTCAAAATTTTAATAATTAAATAATCTCTTTATAACT
>JASKGM010000005.1:4160935-4179193 GCA_034509205.1 Ceratonia siliqua | reverse complement strand
AGAATTAATATTGTTTTTTAATTTTATAAAAATTATATAATTCAAAATTTTAATAATTAAATAATCTCTTTATAACTATTAAAAAAGGTAAAGAGCCAATTTTTTTTTATAAATTTACATGTATTTTTAATTATAATTATTAGAAATAATCTTAACTAAGAATAATTAAAAGAATAAATTTATTAATTATAATTTTCTTGTTTATAAATTAAATTAACTAAAAAAATATTACTCAACTCTCACTTTTTGGTTATTGAAGAAGAGTAGCAATCTATTATCTTTATTATCTTTTACACAAAAATAGTATCCAAAAGATAATAATGAAACTTGTATCAATCCTTTTTTTGGTACATAAACTTGTATCAATCTAAATAATATATATTTAAATTTAAAAATACAACAAAAGCATATACTTGTGTGTTTTTTATAACAATATAAGCATAACTAAAATGTTTCTCTACTCTACTCATAAGAATTTGATCGGGTTTTTAAATTTTTGACATTAAGGCATAAATATTTTATTTGGCAACTTTAAAATTTTTAATAAAACTAATTTAATATTACATAATAAATTGAATTCCCCTATTATATTAGTTACCCAAATAGTATTAATCTTGAATAATAATAAGAAAATAGTTCATTAATATCAAATTTCCTCTAAAATTCATCAGAAGATCATTGATATTCTTTTAATTAGAATAAATAAAAATTACCATACGTCAAAGAACAAGTCATTAATTTAGTCTACTAATGAGGAGTTTGGTAAATTATAAGAAAGAGAGGAGAATGATGGAATTTCAACCAGTGCTTTAAAAAATTTCGAAATCCTCTTCTTTTATATTTTGAAGTTGTATGAATTTGTAGTATTTTGGAAGATAAATTAATTAAAAATTATTTTAAAAATTAAATTGGTAAGGATTAAAATGAAAATGATATAAGGCAAGAAAAAATACATTGAAATGATTTTTTTCAATAAAAGTAGTTATAATTTTTCAAAATTTTACTTTGTTAAAAAATAAAAGTAAAAACTAGACTATTATATAGAAGATTCAATGAAAAATATTTAAAATATAAAATTTGTAGTAAAATATCAAAATAAGATGAAAGGATACAAATAAATAAATATTGTCTTTAAACTTAATATTTCAAGTGAACAAAATAGCATGTGAGATTTTGGAATATTCAATTATAATTAATAAGTAACTAATCCTCCCTTTGAGTTAGGGCATAGAAAATCTTTTATTTATTTATTTAAAAATAGTCATAAAAAAATTGGATCCATTTAAAGTGAATTGATGCTTATACGAAAAAAATTAAAAAAATTAAATGGGACTTTAAATTTAAATAAAACCATGTTAATGTTTTATACAGTTTATAAATAACATTTATGTAAATAAAAATAAGAATAGCATAAATATTATTTTTAGTAAATTCATATGTTAAAAAATATATATTTATTATGAAAAGAAAGACATATCGAAAAACGGAACAAACGTACAAAGCATACGATTAACGTCGTTATCTGTTTTACTCTGTACGCGCTTGTGAAGAGCGTGATTTCTAAGAGATTCGCGAGGCGTATATTGTCTTGTTTCTCTCTCCTCTCAAGCTCTCCGTTCCCCTTCCCCTCTCTGTCTGCGCGAGTTGCGAAGGCAAAAATCAATGGCGTCGCGGGACAAGAAAGCTTCAAAGGCCTCTAGCAGTCGTGCGGGAAGAATCCGTACACTCTCCGATCTGAACCGGCCGTCGGCAGACTCCGACAGCGACTCCGATGTGCCTCAGGAGTATTACACTGGTGGCGAGAAGAGGTTTCTTCGCTAATCCCTCCATTCTTTTCTTCGTTTTCTTTCTTCCCCTTGTAAAATATCGCTTTCTGAATTTTTGTGTTGTATTTGATTCCTGGGTAGTTATGGAGACCTCCTTAGCGTTCTTTTATGTGATGTTTTGCTCCCTTTGAATGTTCAATAACTTTGTTCGAATAATACGAGGAACATGGTAGGAAGAAGTTAAAGTTCCTTTTTTTTTAATGAAATCTGGTTCTAGTAATCGAATAATGCTTGAGATGTTTTAGTCACATTCCGTTGGAGGTACAGGTGTGTGCATTTCCTGTGTACTGGTTAAGCAATCGAGAGTAGTCTTGAGGAATAAAACAGGAAACTGTGGGGTATAAGTTGGATAGCTCGAGGCAGTGATTCATGAGATGGAGATATAAGATTTGAGGAGGAAAGCTAGTGCTTGGCATAGAAAGCCATGGTAATATAAATGGGCGATGATCAACTGGGGACATGTTTGTAAAACGTGAATTAGCATATAGGAAGCTGTTATATTCGGGCTAATTAAAATGTTGCAAGGAGATTGGCATCCTCTTGGTTTTTCCTTGCTGATATAAGTAGCTCTGTCTTGGACTCTTAGTGTTTTGTGTCTGTTACTGATTGATACTGAATTAATCTATTTATAAGCAGATCACACTGTTGATTTCCAGCCAATTGAGTGCATATTTTCAGCAATTCTGACAACTTTTTAGCTCTGATTTCCATGATATATCTTGGTATGCATAAAGATGTTCTGTTAGTTTACCGATTTTACCCTTGTTATGATGATAGTTGATTTAAATCATGCTGCTATCATTTTGCAAGATTGAATTTATGGGAATAGGTTTTCGGAATCACTTCAAATTTTAGCTTGATTTATGTATGACTGAGATGAAAGCTATGATTAGTGCTGGTATAATTAAGTTCGTCTTCTCATGATTAGGTGCCAGTATTGTTCAACTTCAGTTTGTCTTCTTACATTGTAGACTGTGACTTTATCTAAAGAACTTTGATGTGTGATAATTGATGACTTCTTCTCTCCTTTTGCTGTTTCACATGGAAATTTAGGTTCACTTGATTGAGTGCTGGATTGATAGATTCTTCTTTTATTTCTCCTTAAGATTTTTAATCTAGATTGAAGTGTTCCTTTATCCTGCCACATGTGCAGACTGCATTGATATAGCAAAAAATGTAGCTCAGGTAGAGATTAGCAATCAGATTTCAGGTTATTTATTTATTTATTTTGTAGAGTTTTCATTAGAAGTGTTTTTATTTTGGATATAAAAAATAGTCCTCGAAAGGTGTATACACTCTCAAGACTAGCACATCCTGTAATCATGCTTTGTGAACTGTACATTTAATGTGTATAGATTGTTTCCTGATGTTACTAGATATACATCAAGGTTTATAGATAAAGACATGTCTGTTTTTAGTTGATATTATGATTTGGGACTTTGCTATTGGGTATTTGACATTTGTTTGTTATATCTCCAGTGGAATGCTTGTCCAAGATCCTTCCAAGGGTAATGATGTTGATGCAATTTTCAATCAAGCAAGGCAACTGGGAGCCATAGAAAGGCCTTATGATCAACTTCAGGATCCACCAAGGCCGACAAGCTTTACTGGGACTGGCAGATTACTGTCAGGGGAAACTGTACAATCTGCTTCTGAGCCACCTGAGTCCGTTGTTCACAACATTGTTTTCTGGAGTGATGGCTTCACTGTAGATGATGGACCTTTGAGGAGGTTGGATGATCCTGAGAATGCCTTATTCTTAGAGGTAACTGCAATTAAGGTTCTGAGTCTTCTGACTTAATAAAGGGATGGGTGGGAAAAATGTTGGAAACAACATGGTTGCATATAGTCAAAAAAAGTCCCGACTCTTAGAAAATTTCACAAAATAATGGAATATTTGAGGAGGTTTTAGCTTTAACTTTACTTTCTGCAAACCTCAATTAAAACTTTCTCTATAGAGAAAACCACTATAGAACCACATCCCAGTTTTCTCTGAAATCAAGCAGTTTTTGCTAGAAGTGCTCTGAAAGTAGTACTCAAAATTCATTATGAGACTAATAATGTCTCAGATATTTTTTTGGAATACTATTATGCTTCGTGGTACAAGAATGGATTCCTTGTGATTAATTATATGTGCTATGTTTCAATGCAGAGTATCAAAAAATCTGAGTGTCCAAAAGAGCTCGAACCTGCAGATAAGAAGTCATCAGTTAATGTTAACCTCATAAGGAGGAGTGAGAAGTATCCTGTGAGTCTTTGTTTGAGTTATTTGGTTTGCCTCTTTTTAATTTACTAAAAACCAGGATGAAATTAATTGACTATGTTACTTTCTAGACTTTTGAAAATTCACCACATTTTTAATTGCAGCCTGGTCATTTGATAATGCGTGATACTTATATCTGAAATCTTGTGTGTCCAATGTATAAATTAGAAGTGCATTTTGTCACACTTGCAGGAACCCGAAAAACGCCATGTTCCATTTCAGGGTGTGGGAAGAACTCTAGGAAGCAGCTCTACTTCAGCGGCATCTGAGCCAACTGTTACCTCTGCACCTCCTAATACTGCTCCAACCCCTTGGGCAGGACTGGTTGTGGATCAATCGATGCCATCAACCTCAATACAGATTAGGTTAACTGATGGGACCCGTTTGATATCACATTTTAATTATCACCACACAATTAGCGACATCCGTGCCTTCATTGATGCATCTAGACCTGGGGGTGCGCAGAATTATCAACTTCAGGTGATGGGTTTTCCCCCAAAACTTCTGACTGATGAAACTAGTACCATAGAGCAGGAAGGACTGGCAAATTCAGTGGTCATCCAGAAATTCTAGTAAACTGCACAAAGACGGCTGCTTCCTGGTCATTACTGGCTTAAATGCTGTATTTATAAGGTGAACCAGTTCTCTGTGCATGGAACCTGACAGGGTTTTGTTTAATGACAGTTTAATTGGGGGCTTTCCCACGTGATGACCTTTTATTAACAAAATCAAAGAAAAACAAAAAAAGAGGGTTCTGGGGGCCTCATAATTTCTTCATGCTATGCAACTGTTTATCAAGTATTCTATTGCTAGGAATTAGGATCAGTTGGATGGCTTTGCTTTGGACCTAACTCGTGTTTGGAGTAAGTTATGATAATTGTATTGTCTTTCTGCTGCCTGGGCCTAATTGACTGAAACTCAAAAGCGTTGGTTTATTATACGTTGAATACTTTTCTTTCAGTTGTTCTAATGTAGATTTGTCATATCTATCGGATTTTGAAGATGTGCTACCGAGTGTGGATAATGATATTTTTAATAAACTAAGCCGTACCATATTGCTTATTGCTTAGCTTTGCAAGTATACCTCTTGTGCAAGGAAAGAAAATCACAGGGACTGGTTGCTAAGAATCTAAAGGCCTTCCCAAAAGGGATACTTTGCCGGTCGGGGAAACCTTCACTAGTATAGTGCCTGATACAAAATTATGCGACAATGGAGGAACCGAAATAATGAGGAGATAAGCATCCATTACATGCAAAGCAGAGCAAGAAGATCATGATGGAGATAAGAGGATTGTTCCAAAGACAAGCTTCTGCTGCTCACTAGCTCCTAGCTTTGTAGGGACGCAAAGTGTGGCGTAAAGCGACATCTCAGTTGAGCTGCGAAGAGTTCTTAAAACTATTATCACGGTCGATGCCAAAAGAGGGGTTAGATTAGCACAAATTCAAAGCCTTTAGAGAGTCTGATCCTAGGAGCTGCCATCAATGCTGTATTTTACAGTTGTCCTGTCCATGCCAATCCACACTCTTTGAAGTTGAAAAATGGATTTTATGCAGCGGTTGTAGTTGGTTTTCAATTATTATTTTTATCAAACTGTATATGCCAATCTTTCTTCAAACAGTGGCGTCATAAAACTATTAGATGCTCGCTTACTTGCTAAATTAAAAAAAAAAAATCAAACACTTACCACTTAGAAGATATTCCAAGAGAAAGCACTTGAAGATACATATGACAAAAAAAAAAATTTAATAAACTATAATAACATGAAAATTGTTCAAAAATTTGAAAAGAAAATTGAAAATTGATTCTTTGACAGCAATTTTGTCAAACTCAAGCGAGGGTCCCATTCGTCACCAGGTTCTTGGAAGTACCAATTTTCCCAGTAGTTCACTCAAAGATTATTGGGAAATCTATAATTACAGTATAAGATATGACATTTCAAATAAGATTCTTAGGCATTTCTAAATTTCACTCAAAAAGTACACTCGTTTTGGCAGGTCATTGGACCTCTGACGATGTATTGAATAAATATATAATCTAATGATCATACAATGTGTTTTCTCTGAGTTAATCTTAAGCATGCCACTGACATTATTCTTCCCATACCATTTGGGATAATTCTCCTTTGGTATCATTAAATTTGTAACTTTTCATCCCACAGCCATCAATTTAACCCCACTGACACTGTCACCACAGCCACTGCCCTACACATAATGCTGCATTTTGGTATTGCGCTAAAAAAGTTTTTTTAAATAAAATTGATCTATAAAAAAATATAAATAAATTCAATCACAATTAAATATGTAAAAATGTTAAAGATGAAGCTTACTAAAAAAATATACCAAACATATTTAAATATTTATTTATAATTAATTTAATTTATATATTTTCTATTAATTAATCTATTTAAAATTTTATCACCAACTTATTTATCTTCTCCCCATTGATAATGCTTTGGCCTCCAAATTTGAACTAGTGCTATATTATTCCTGCACGCCATGCCATTTACTAGACAAGAAAAGGAAAACGAAGAAGCAAGTTGCTGCCCAAAATGAACAACCACAAATTACTACTCGTTGTGGAAGTAATAATGAAAATCAAACAATATGATCAGTTACGAGTTCCTCTAAGATTGGTAATTAAAATGCTCAATTACTTTCTTCGCACCAACTGAACACACAAATATATATTGATTAACCTTTTCAATTAGAAAGCAAAAAAGCTCAATGTGAGAAACACAGTCATATATATGGTGGAATTAACTTTGAACAACCACTTATCTTAGCACCTAAAATTTTTGAAAAGGATCGATCCACTAGTGCCATTTGACAAAAAGCTATGATATACTTACGGAAAAGGCAAGATTTGCTTTATGTTGGAAAATTTTGAACCAAAGACCATTGAAGAAACATCAATTATACCTCGCAGTGCTCGCACCAACTTTTCAACTAAGTAAGGTGCCATCTTATCGTTGCCAATTGAAATTAATTATGTTAGAGGGTACTAAGATGTGGGGGCTTCCCTTGTGTGGCGCA
The DNA here is from genome assembly GCA_034509205.1 of Ceratonia siliqua. Classification (NCBI taxonomy): domain Eukaryota; kingdom Viridiplantae; phylum Streptophyta; class Magnoliopsida; order Fabales; family Fabaceae; genus Ceratonia; species Ceratonia siliqua. The sequence continues at coordinate 4,172,071 of JASKGM010000005.1, read as the reverse complement.
CAGATAATGTGCAAATTGGGAGAGGCTTGGACCCATCATTCTTTAACTACTGGTTTATTATTCTTTTAACCAGGTGCTGCCCTAATTACCAAGGAACCTTTGAACCCTCCACTGAGAAGTTTTTGCTTACTCTTGTAATGGATCTGTAACACTATTCTTTTTTTCAATTTCAAGGGTTGGCCTAATAATAGTATAGATGAACATGTAATGAATGATTAATAAATATACTGTTACAATTTTGTAGGGTCAATTGTAAAGAATTTTTTTATAGATCTTTTAGTTTCACATGCAAATTAGTTTAGACATCACCAATTACTGTAGTGGAAAAATACAACTATTCCCCACTTTTGTTCTAATTAAGTTATGTAGAGAGAGAGGGAGAGATTTTTAGACAACAAAACTGAACTAGATCATTAAATATTATCATCCCTATACTGGCTTTCTATTTGAATATATGAAGCTTTCAAGTAAACGTAGCTTCACAAAGTATACAAAAATTAAATATGAAATATAAGTATTAACAAATCTTTTTTCTTGCAAGCTGGTTTGTAGGGAGGCAAGTCCACCAGCTAAGATACCACTGCAAAACCTGGTGAGATACTCTGACTCACAAAATTAAAGTGTGACCACTTACTAGCCGATTTTGTGAATAATAATTAGACATGATTAAAATCTTAACACCGTATTGTTTGGGGGGAGGGGGGGAGAGGATAGAATAATTTTCCTCAACAGATCATGCAGTAAAGGGAGGAAAAGTCACAGAAAATAGACCCACATCTTTTTATTAATAGCAGCTCAACGTGCTATAACAGGATGCCTTTCTTTTTGTTAATTACAATCATTTTTCCCCTTTTGCCACAACTTCATTATGATTTAAATATAGATGTTGGCTCCTTAACCATAATTATTAATTATAGTCTCTACAAAATGGAAAAGCCAATAATATCTGCATATTAGAGTAAAGTAAAATTGATATCTTTGGGATAGTAATAATACTGTCCATCCAACTATAAATCGAAACTTTGATGTTGTTTACAGTTATCTTTTAAGACAAATGTAAAATAACAGTGATAATAGCTAGCCATCTTTCTTTTTATATGTATATATGCAATAATCATGATTGTTTAACCAAATAGGAAAGTTAAGGAAATATCCTTTTGCTTTTGGCATCATCTACAATGGTTGGCATATTTTATAATTAGAACCAGAGCCACATATACAAGTGTGAACAACTTTCCCTATTAACTTCTCAAATATTTTAATATATATAGTCTATTATTTTGTTGATTTCAATGACATTTATATAATGATTATCTTCACTCATTTTAGCAAGTCAATATTAGTCACTGAAATTATTTACAATATGTGAAACAAACAAGAAAGAACAGTTGATGCAAATCTCTCTGGGGGTCAACCTCTTGTTGAAACCTCAAGAGAGAAAGCGAAGAACAAAGAAGTCGAGGCTGAACCTCTCTGCAACAAGGGACCTCTCCGATAAGCGAGGAAGAAAAAAATGTCAACAAGTTTAAAATATTTTAATTTTGTTATAACAGAGAAGGAGGAGGGAGCATTTTATCACATATATTTGACGTTAGAAATCGTACTGGGGAATGTGGATGTTACTCTTATAAAATTATTTTTGTTTTTTTAAAATAAAAAATTTAATTGGGTAAATATTTTTATTAATTATTTTTTTAAATTATTTTTTTAAAATAATAACTGAAAACTAGAAAATAGAAAATATTTTCTATATTTTTTAACTTATTTTTGTCTATTGTTTTATGAAACTGATGGAGAACACAAATTGTAAAACAATTTTCATTAAAAGGCTGAGTGCACTTCAAAACTGGGAGCAGCCATTTTAATTAATTTATTTTTGCATAAAAATTATATATATTATTATATATGTATAGGGGGCTTTATACTAATTATATTTTTTATTTTTAAATATTAGTGAAATATAATTATTTAAAAAAATTAATCATATTTTTTATTTATAAAAAATAAAAAAATGAATTGATATGTATAATCAAGCATGTCCAACTTTAGTTATAGGTGCTTTTTATCCTACATCAAGTGATAGCGTTATTACAGGTTTTTTTTTTCAAATTTAAAATTTAAAATTATTCTTTTATTTTAATAAATAATTTAAAAAAAATTTAGAATACAAATATTTAAAAATAAATAAATATTAAAAAATCAGATAAGATAAAAAAATAATAAATAAAAAACATGAACAATTAAAAAAAATGAAAACACACCGATAATAATGTTACCACCAGGTGTGTGATAGAAATTACCTTAGTTATCATATATATGTAATGGATAAATTATATAATTTGTATCAAAATAATGTATCATTTCATTTAAATTATCAAATAAATTATTTAATTGTAATATTTATTTTTTTAAATAATAACTATTATTAAGAAAATTAATAAATTAATAAATATATTATTTTATCTTTATTTCTCAATCTTCCTTCAAATTTAGTTTAAATCAAAGGGTTTTCATCCCAAACTCCATGTTAGGCACAAATTAATATAATAATTGTATTTGAGATAAAGTAAATTAACTTAAATTTTTTGTCAAATTTATATATAATTAATTTAATTACTTATACAAAATTATAAATAAAATTTACATAAATATCATTACTTAATTGTAAGGCATGTACCAAACTCCAAACACAAAGAAATAGGATATCAAGGGGGTTTGCTTTAGTTTGTAATCATAATAAAGTATAACTTGGTTTTTAAAATCTTAGATCATGAGTGTAAAAGAGTATAATCATTGTCTGTCATGGATAATAATAATTATTCAAGAAAGGAGTCAAGATTTGTGGAGTATGGCTTGCCTTGAGAAATTTGTAAAGTTTTTAAATAAATTTTTATAAATTAGGAAAAATTATATCTGGTGCAACGGTTTGTTTCTTACTCGTGAATTTATAAGATGATATGCTAATAAGAATAAGATTTTTGATGAAAAGTAAAAATACTTTACAATGGATATCGGATAAACACAAAAAAACTCTTTTAAAATAATATCTCAAAAGTTTAAAATTTATTTATTTGTTATTTTATAAATTTAAAAGATTAAATTTAGACGTCCATCATACAACTGTAGAAAGAAGTGACGTAAAGTGAGAGAGGGGAGAAAAAAAGAAGAGAAGAAAAGGAAAAAAACATTGGTTATAAGAGGGCTAGGGTTTGGCTGTCCCCTCTATATGCCCCCACCTTCCTCAGCTCTCCCACTCCTACTACCCCCATTCACCTCTCTCCACTTTACACGCTTTTTCTTCTTACGCTGTTTTGTGAAGGATTTTCTTTCTCGCATTCTCTTCTTTCTTTCTCACATGTACTCTCCAACCCTACCATCCCCACAACTTTCCTAGCCCTAAACCCTAATCAGCCAAATACCCTGTGAATGTCCCATTTGCCAAACCCTAGATGGATTATTGCTTTTTATACGAGTAAAAGTACTGTTTAGAATTAGATCATTATTATCATTTTTACAACTTTTGTTATTATTATGCATAAATATATCTGAATTCATATAATTAGGTTTAAAATTTTTAAGGATTTAAGTAAATTTAATTAGTAATTACCAATGTCCTAGTATGTTAATCCATGTAATTCACTTTTTAATTGGTCAATTCACTTTTAAAATAATAAATATTATTTAAAAAATTAAAATTTTAACTATTCTTTATCTCACATCTGTTAAAAATAAAAATAAATAATATAAGAATAATAAGTAATAAGATTTTACTTTGTTTTATTATAAGTTACTTACAATAATTTTCTTTTTGTTTAAATTTTAATTATTTTATGTCTTTAAATTTTATGATATATTATTATTATTATTAATTTTAATTATTTTGAACAATTTTAAAATAAAATATTAAGAATACTAAATTTTATGATATATTATTATAAAATTTAATGTTTTAAAATTTTAAATAAATTTAATTTTTTAAAAATTCTTACAGTGATCATAAAAGGGAAACTGAAACGTAAATTTATTCACTCACGATAAAAAAAAGTACCAGATGAGTAAAAAGTTAATTGATATCATTATTGTAATTAGTAGTTAGTGTTGTTTAGAAAGAAAAGTGATTAATTGATAATTAGTAGTCGAAAAGTAGTTAAATGAAGTGGGTTCTTAAATGAAATTAATGGTTTGTGTACGAAAAAATCTGTCAGGAGATTTAGGACCCACTGATTGGATTGAACGTCAAGGCCAATCGCTCATGTGTGTGAAAGACGAACTATTACTGCATTTGTCTTTACTCTCATTTCTAATTTCTTCGCAACGGATACGGACACAGAGTTTGGTTTCCTACCCTTTTTTGTGTTATACCACATTGGTGGGTTAGGTTTCAGCCTTCATCTTCATCCTTTCTGTTCCTTCCAGTTTGGCTATAACCCTATAACCATTATCCACACTCCACTCTCCACTCTCCACAACACATTACTTATATATATATATATCCTTTTTTTGTCAACCATAATATGTTTTTGACAAAAGCATTCTCTTATTAAGTGTTTAACGCAGATTGGCTAAATACGAACGATCTGATGCACCGTGAGTATATAGATATAAAACTGAGGAGTATGAAGTGAAAATCTACGGTGAGAAATGAACTGTGGAGATTCCTAGGCTTGGCTAGCTAGCAACTACACCAGTATCGTGATTCAAGTAATGAATTGGACATACGTAGTTTTCTCATTTCTGATTCTGAAAGAGTAGAACTCCGTAGAAGCTTCAAGAAAATATACACACTGATACCATAGAAAGACTTGGGTATGCTCTCCAAATAAAAACGAGTAACAGGGTATAAACGGAGTTACGGATTGTAGGGGGACAATGAGAAGCGACAATGTGTACGTAACCTGATGGAGCTGCTTCCACTACGGTATTTCACGGGAAGTGATGCTACTCTACTGCTTGTCATGGATGAAGGAAGAAGGATATAAAACCTATAGAGCTAGAGACTACAGAGAGAAAGAGATGAGACAGGGAGAGATGAAGAGACATTCGGACTGTCCCACTAACTTTACCAGCTTTACCTAGTTGCGGACGCGCTTTTTTCTATGGTAAATAATCTTGGATTAGATGCTACGCCTATGACAGAGACTAATATAAGTAAGAGAGAGAAAGATAACATCATTATCATTATCATGTTCAGCTCAGATGAATACAGCTTCTCAATACTCGAATTTTTCTTTTTCGGAAATAAATAACAAGACCCAGTTCAAGCATGAAGCCAATTAGGTGGATTTTTCTGGTTATAAAATTAAACCCTTTGTTTTGTCAAATATTTTTTATTTGAGGATTTTATAGATTTGGAGGAATTGTGGAAATGGGTTCGGAAGAAGAGGTCAGCCAAAGTGGGGATATTAAATGAGTGGACAGATGTATCAAACAACAATAGTAAGAAGAAAAGTAGAATAGAGAAAGAGAGAGAAAGGGTGATTCCGTGCCCCATAAACCTATCTCTTCCTCCATCCGTCATCAGTATTAGTAGGTGACTTGTTGGCTTTTCCTCGATTTGATCGTTCCAAATCCTCCCTATCTCTCTCCTCTTTTCTTTGCCAGTAATGGCAGTGCATCAGTGGCAGTGCAGGAAAAGAGGGGGAGAGTTTTCATTGGGAAGGGAAAGCTTTGTTTGCACCACTGCCTCAAGCATTTACATGAATCACCGCCCTTTCTTCCTGTAACTTAAGTTTATCGCTCTCTGTATACCCGCGTGCGTTCTGCCGCTGCTTACCTTTCTCATTCAGTTCTTATTTAGTGTGAGCAGAGAGAGTAATTTAGATATACTTTGTGTTGTTTTGAGAAAGTTAATACTGAAATGAGAGGGTTAATACTTATTTTCTAAAGGAATTTTGTGCACGCTTTGCCAGATATGCCAAGAGGGAAAACCTCCACTAACTGACAACAACTAGTCACCATTATCACTATTTAGGATTTTCTGTAAGAAGCCTGAAACTTTTAGCATAAAACCCGGGAGAGACCTGAAAACATCCATATTCAGAGAAAAAAGACTAAAGATCAAAGAGAGAGAGAGAGAAAGAGATAGAAGAATAAGAGAAGTCTCTGTATTATATACGAGTGATGAAGTAGTGAACTAGGCAAAAAGAATAAGACAGTGAATGAGTCTTCTGAGTTGGGAGTGAGGCAATGGAGGAGGATAGTTCGAATGGGACTTCTTGTATGATGGCTTTTGGAGAGAACAGTAGTGGACTATGTCCAATGATGGTGATGCCTTTAGTGACTTCTCATCATAGTGGTCATCATCCAATAAATCCTAATCTTAATAATCCTAATGCAGACACAAACAGTCTCTTCCTTCCTATGCCTTGCACTAACGATCACGACCCAAACCGCAATAATAGTAGCGGCTCCTCTATCATGCTTGAGAATAACAACACCGCCAACAACAATACTGCGTTTGGCTGTTATTTCATGGAGAGCGACCACAACGACAACAACAATAACACTACCACCGATGGCAGCTCCTCTTCTTGTTCTGTTAAGGCCAAGATCATGGCTCATCCTCACTACCACCGCCTCTTGGCTGCTTATGTCAATTGTCAGAAGGTGAGGAAGAAGAAAAAGCTTAATTTTGACTCACCTGTGATACCCATTAGCCCAAGTAACGTTCATATGGTGAAAAAACAGACAAAACTAGGCAGCCAGTGACTGAAAATGATGCATAATTAAAATTTCTTCATACTCCCTTTCTTTGCCAAGTTTGGATCTGTGTTGTAAAACATTTATGCCGATAACTGTGGAGTTATTTCTTTTTAATAACACCCTATTTGTGACAAATTATGTTACATCGAAAGAAAACAGGAGTGAAGAAGTTAAAACCCTTTGAAGCCGAATTGATAAAGACAATCCTTCCAAGCCAAGTTTTAACCAGTTTTCTTCATGGCAATCTTCATTTTTCTCATAGTATAGTTTTTGAATCTAACAGGTTGGAGCACCGCCTGAAGCGGTGGCACGGTTAGATGAAGCATGTGCGTCTGCGGTGGCAATGGCAGGCGACGCAGCTGGCTTGGCCTGCATCGGTGATGATCCGGCGCTGGATCAGTTTATGGAGGCTTACTGTGAGATGCTGACGAAGTATGAGCAAGAGCTTTCGAAACCCTTCAGAGAAGCCATGGTGTTCCTTCAAAACATCGAGAGTCAGTTCAAAGCTCTCGATATTTCTCCTTTGGACTTTGGTGATGACTTCTCTCTTTGCTTTCTTCTCAAACTTTTAAACTTCTTTTTTGTTTGGGATTTTGGTGTCAGACTATTTTACTTGCCATGCATGTTTGTGTTTCCAAGAAGTAGGTTTTTGTAAGGTTGTAGAAGACTATGTTCTAAATTACCTTCAATTTTTTTTGGGGTAAGGATTGGTCTATGATTTCCTTGTGAATATGCTACACAACAATTTACTAGTCTTTTCTTTGATTATCTTCTTGGTATCAGTGCATATGAATGATCTTTTATTGGCTTAGTTTTGACATGTTCTCAGCTGTTGTTGTACATGTTAGATTTAACCAAATAGCTTGTCTATGTATTTTCCCGTGTTATGTTTCTTTCGATGCACAGGTTTGCTGGTTTTGAACCTTAGTATAATGAAAGATTCTACTTGAAACTAAATACAGAGGAAGTAGCAACTGGGTTGTGAATTTAGGTTTTGAGATATCCTAGGGTTTCTTCAGACCTGGTGGACCCAGGAATGGCAATTGTGAGGGTTAGGTAGATGCATAAGTTTCTGTATGTTTGGAAATGTAAGATGCAGACAAAAGAGTGGAGTGGTTGCAGAGAGGTGAAACCATTTGAGGCAAGTGTACAGGAGTTAGGGTAAGTCTACGAGGAGCTCGACCTTTTTTACCATTAGATACAAATTGAGATTTTCACTTCAATTTCTAAGTTTATATAATTCATCAATATCGGGATGAATCTAATGGTGAAAAAGCTCATGCTTTTCATAGAATTACTCCACCAGTTAATTATTCAGGAAAAAATAACTGTGTGTAAGAATGAATTTAATTAAGAACTAAAATATATTGAAATGTCACAATTTTTGTGGATGAGCAAATTTATTCTCATGGCCATTCAACAAAACTGATCTGTAGATTTTAACTATCAATTTTTATGTGGATTAATAACTAAACTCGCTGAATATTTAGATTTAACTCTTGACTTTTCTCGTTGGTAAATTCCTAAATTCAGATTTCTTAGTTGGGCGGCCCCCTTTGTTTCCTCAAGGGGTGTAATTATAATTATCTGTTTAATTCCAAACTTGTGTATCTTTGCTGCTTGTCATCATTCTGCTTATGTTTGTATCTGCTAGTGGAGATGCATATTGTCATGTTGAATGTCTTTTAACTAGAAATGGATAGACAATGTCGTATCTATGTTTTGCTAATTGTTGATTGAAGTCTACATTTGAATGTGACCACCCATCAGTATTGGTCAAACTTTGTTGCTATTGTAAATGACTGCGATTTAGAATATCTTGGAATCTTATCCCATACTTCCTTGGATGTAAACATAACCTAGCTTTTAGTGGATCAATGTTCTCAAGCTTTCAACTATGTATGGGACAAAAGTAGTGTTTTTCCTGTGACTGATATAAAGTATTCAAGATTCAATGTGAGGAGAGAAAATCAACTTAATGGAGCTCATCTCCATGTTCTTTGTTCCCCCAGCTACTTTTGTTGTTCATCGGTTTGCAATTCAATTGTCGAAAATGTCTCTTTTTGATATGTATTATACAATCATCTTGTATTCTTCTGCCCTTTAATGCTAACATTAATAATTTACAACAAAATAGTGGTTCTGGTTAGCGGATACCTTCATGGGTCGTTCCTTTTCTAGTTGATTGTTTTAATTACTATTGTTTAAAATCTTATATGACTAAGGGAATGCCCTTTGCTACAATTTCGTTCTCTTCAGGATCATGCTGATTATGACAGTATTAAGACTGCTATGTTATATATAATGGCCATGAGATCCTGGCTGTCCTTGATTTTTAATTTCTTTTTTTCTACATGATCGCCCAGACAATTGAACATAAGACTTCCTGCAAACTACTGGAACCGCTCATGACTATACCACAGTGTATTTGACTTTGAACGCTTTGAATTACACTAATTTGTACTTTTTTTTGTTATTGTAATGGATCTCCCCTGGTTGTGATTTCTGCATAGAAAGAAGCTCCCATTAGGCTTGAATAGGGTCTATATGTATTGATAAAGCTCCCCTGGTTGTGATTTCTGTTGGGCTCTTGTTTAAAAGGAGTGCCTATATTGTCTCTGGCTCTATAGAAAGATTCAGTGTTGAACAAAAATAAGGTTCTATGAAAACCATGACTATTCAACTTTGCAGCAAATATTTAATACTATCTTTCATTGTTGTGAACCAAATTCTTCCTGATGATTGCAAGTTCTTGTACTTGTAGTTTACCTTTATTTAGTCATACACCTTGGTGTTGTCACATTTGGCTAATATACACTTTTCAACAAGTTGAAATAGTAGTGGCACTAGAAATTTGAAAAGGAAAGTTTCTACATTCATTTGTCTATCAATTGAGTAGTTCTAATCATTCTTGAAACGGAAATGAATTTGTATAATAGTTTCTTCTGATTGTGCTCACTTTACTTGAATGTTTTGTTTAGCCTTCTTTTTTATACTAAGCTGATTGGATTGTATGATTTTCATGCAGAAACTTTTTAAACTTCGTGCAGTTGGCATTTGTACATAGAAGTGATCTTTTTGCTTTTTTGGAGAAATAATATTAGCCATTTTCATGTGTGAATAATAGTGCTTACCATTTATTGATTAATATCATGATCAGCTTGTACTGAGAACACTGATAGGAATGAATCATCTGAAGATGATATTGATCTACACAACATCATAGATCCCCAGGCAGAGGACCGGGAACTGAAGGGGCAGCTTCTACGTAAGTACAGTGGATACTTGAGCAGTCTTAAGCAGGAATTCATGAAGAAGAGGAAGAAAGGCAAGCTGCCTAAAGAAGCAAGGCAACAGTTACTTGATTGGTGGAACAGACACTACAAATGGCCTTACCCTTCTGTATGTAGCATCTATAACCTGCTTCTTTTTGAGTAATGCTTGTATAGACTTGGTTTCGGTCTATCAATTTTTGTTAAGTCAGTCATGGGTCTTGGGGAGTAGGTACGTGCATCTGTCAATTTTCCAGTGCACCTCGTAAACATTAGAGAAATTCTTAGGTTGACTTGTTTTATAAAAAAAAATATGTAGATTAAATTAATCATGAATGAACGCGTTAAGTATGTCAGACACTTTTGAGTGGGACCAATTGAGTTTCACCTACATTCTTGTGTGTCAATTAATAATTGGCTTGGTTTATATAATTTTTGTAGACCCGCACGTCTATGCATTGCTACTTTTGATGGGAGTGAATAGTTTTGAAGGTTTATATGTTGAAAATTATGTCTGTCTTTACAGGAGTCACAGAAGATGGCCCTTGCAGAATCAACAGGACTGGATCAGAAGCAGATAAACAACTGGTTTATTAATCAAAGGAAACGTCACTGGAAGCCTTCAGAGGACATGCAGTTTGTGGTGATGGATCCAACTCACCCTCACTATTTCATGGACAATGCTCTCGCCATTCCATATCCCATGGATATCTCTCACACAATGCTCTGAAAAAAATGTCAAGTATTTTGTGTCTAATTACAAGGCATTCAAACAAAACATTGTCCTGAAAACCTTGATTATATTGGTAATGTATTAAATATAATATGCGTGTAGAGATTAAACATTTTATGTAATATATCCCAGATTGCCATATGATATTAAATCATTTGGATATGTAAGAATAGATTGTGTTGTACTGATTTAGACTTGAGATACAGCATTTCTATATCTGAGGGAGCTTGGAGAATAGTGTTCATATATATATATATATATTATGTTTAGGCATTTTATTGATTCTGAACCAGCGTACATCTGGGTCCGATCCTTGAGATTGAATGTTCATTGATACTAGTATCTGCTTATCTTGATATCATCCTTTGTATGCCCCACTCAGACCTTTTTTGAATAGCTTGGGTTAAAAGATGAAATCGTTAAATTTCA
>JASKGM010000005.1:4144631-4160835 GCA_034509205.1 Ceratonia siliqua | reverse complement strand
TAATTTGTTCTTTTTTATTAAAATTACACTGAAATTGGTGTTCTAGACTTTCATCTGAAAATTATCTCTTTTATCTGTTATTTTAAAAGGGAATTTTAAAAAATTTTAAATAATAAAAGAAATTAATGTAATCGAAGTTACTAAAAATTAACAAATTCTAAATGTTTGATAATAATTTGTGTTAGTATAAAATGTGGATTAATTTAATTGTCCGGTGCTAAAATTACCCTTAAACATAAATATTACACTATCATTACTAATTTGGGAATTTTTGTTCACAAAAATTTTTACATATTTTAATATTAATTCAATCCTCTACTTTTTTAATATCAACATAAAGTGAGTATTATCAAAACTAATATACAAAATTAATCACCTCTGTAAAAAAAAAAAGTAAAAGGCATAAAAATGGGGGATGAAAAGTATCACAAAAGATTCAAATGCTATGGTTAACAAGTTAAAAATCAAATAACATTGATTCTATATATTTACCTTAATAATCTGGAAGTGGCACTGGTTTGAGAGAAATGATAGACTTCCAACCATGTTTTCTTTAGCTAAGCTTTGGCTGGGCTAATCCAAATTTGGGGATGATAGAGGATAAACATCCTTGATATTATGGATTCCTTGCCAATTGTAATCATACATTTAAATAAACTGGGCAATGGAATTTAGGACTTTTCTATTCTTTCAGTAACTGATCTTGTAAATCAAGAGACCAAGGCTGAATAGGTGCCTGCCATTGTGTGCTTGTCCAGATTCCTTCATTCCCTCAATCAGATAAGTGGATTTGGACTCTCAAATCTAGTGTATAATTTTTATGAACACTGCTTACCATCAATCTGTTATTTTTTTTTTTTCATTTGACTCTGTGTTACGGTCGGCGGTTGTTTTAGGGACACGTGTTAGGTCAAGTTTGCTTTTTGGGCAATCATGCACAATATTACACGTGAACTAGGGGTGAGGTTGATAATAATTATACTCTAATAATCTAGTTAATTCGATCCGAATTGAGAGAAAATAATAAATAATGAAAATAAAAAATATTTGTGAATGCACAATAGTTACTTGTTTATTTTCCAGTTCCATCGTGGGCAAGCCAAATAATAAGAGATATGTTGATGGAAAGGAAATTTCTTCCATCATTGGAGATATGAAACAGCCAAGATTGTAAAGTCCCTCTCGCATCATAAATATTGTTTATAATCTCTGTTTTTATATTTTAACTAACAATATTTTAAACGTATCTCACTCAAGGGCTTGTTTGGGAGATAGAGGAGAATAGAGTGAAACAAAAAATTTTAAATTATTGTTTGGATGTGTTTTCATTAATGGAGTTCACATCTCAATTTTCTAAATGCTCTAGATTAAAGGGTGTGAGATTATTTGAGTTATCATTATTAATATTATTAATTGACTCTTATTATGCTTTTAAAAAATATATAATTAATATAAAGGTAATTTTGGAAGAAAAAAAAACACTCCCGTCTATTAATGTCCTTTTTCATTAAACATCCAAACAATGGAATTGTTAATCTTCCTTTTCTCACCTTATTCTATTTCATCCCTATTCATTAATAAATAATAATTACTTTACTCCACCATTCTCAAAACTCCCAAACAAAAGCCCTAAGGTTTCTTCTTTAGGTTTGGATGTGAAGGATGCCATTATGCACTCTTACAAATTTTGCAATGAATCACCTCTTAGAAAACAAATAAAAATATGGTAAATATATGAAATTTAAATCTAAAATTCAATAATCTTTTTTTATTTTGATCATTTGAAAATTATTTATGTGTTATTTCAGTTTGACAATTAACTTGTTCAAACTTGTAATATTTGGCAAATAGTCTATATATTGTATTCACTAGAAAGAAAGAAAAAAACCCAAAAAAATAGAGCTAATTAAATTTTAAATTTATTGAAATTTGATTTAACAAATATACTTTTAAGTAAAATCTCATTGTCTTTAGCAATTGTATTTTTAGTTAGGATTTATAATTTTTAATAGAAAAGGTCATTCTTTCTTTTATCTATTTCCCGCAGAAGCCCATTGAGTCAGGAAAAAGGTCTATGGCCCATATAAGCCCAAACTAATCCACAGAACAATGTTTAAAAGTGGGCTTCTCGCCCCGACCCATATTAAAAGCGGGTCTTAATATCATTTTCCCGTCGTATCCCCCGCCTCCCTCCCCAAACTACCTGTGGGTCTGCCGCTACTCCTCTATCATCCGCTCGCATTCGACGAGTATGGTACTACTTTCTCTCGGACATTGTTTCTGCATTATTTGGTGAATTTCATGCTTTGGGTTTTGGTAGAAATTGCTCAGCGTTTTAGTTTAAGTCCTCTTAATCTCTGATCTTTTTCTTGTAGTCCAAAAGGTTTCACTTTTAACCATTCTTTATATGTATATTTCTCTACTTACGTATGACCCATCTCAGAATTTGAACAAATCCCAGGTAGATAGTCAGACTTAAATTCTCAGGTGACTTGTGATGCTGAACTATTCTGGTCTTTTCCACTTCTTTTTTCTCATAGGAAAACCACTTCAAAAAGATTTTATTTTTTAGACTCTTATCTGGTAAGAGTGGAAGTCTAGTATATCATAGGAGATAATTCATAGTGTGATTTCGTTGGTTTTTGTTACATTTTTTGTTTTGTTTGAGGAAGCTTAAGTTTCTGGAACTTCAAATGGTCAGGTACAAACCCGCCTGCTGCTATTGGAATACATAATTGTGGCTAAATTCTTGATATAGTTTGTTTACTGAAGTATGGCAGCCTTGATCTCCAGAAGGCTCCAGCGTTCTTTTGGGTCCTTGCAATCACTAGGCCGCTGCTGTTATTCACTAAATGCAGGGTATCGGCCATTTCATAGATCACATGGTAAGTGATTTATATAGTTTCTTTACTATAAGTCCTTGCTTTTTGTTCCCAATCCGATTTAGGTGAATTTTGAGCTTCACGATTTTCCCCCCCAATATTTTGTATCCACAGATACATGCAGCAGTTTATCTGGGGAAAGACTGTTTTCTGCAGAAAGTTCTCCCTTTCTCTGGGTACATTGTCATATCATTTAGTTTCGATTCTCCATATGCAATTATTTTTTAAGGATGAATATCTAATCAATACAGCAGTGTCTTTTCATTAAAAAAACAGCATTCTCTTATACTTATGGTTTTGCATCCAAGGCCGTGTAATTTAAAACAGTATATTTAAATGTAGGCTGGATCATCGATCCTTTCTCATCGGCAGTTTTCAACTTCTGTTTTAACTCCTGGACCTGGTGAAGGTGCATTTCCACCTGATTTATTGTCCAAAGTGCCTGTGGCAACTTCTGAGCGTTCTATAGGTATGAAGGATAATTTGAAAGCTTCTGTACCTGAATTAGCTAAGTTTTAACTTTTAAGTCTGCCACTCTGCCCTCCTATTCCAAAGGTCATGCATTTGACATTATACTTATTAGTCTTCTGTGTTGGTTCAAGACGTGTTTTATTTAGTTCTTAACTGCATCTAGGGCTACAAGACTTCTACTTTTATTATGCATCTGCCTCTTTTAAGAATGAAAGTGAAGGAGAGATTTAAGTGCTTTATAACCAATCGGAATTATTAGTGCATCTTGATTATGTAGTATGTACTCTGTCTTTTCACTATCTTACCGTCTATCATGTCTGCTGTCCATTCTTGATCATGGGAAGAGTTGAATGTTGCTTCCTCATGTTTAAATAAGATTTTAGATGTGTTATTAATGTATTTCATTATGATGTAGGGCTTTACGAGGATCTTTTAATTCCAGTGACCAATTTTCATAATGAAGACATGGGCTTCATGGTTTTAGATGGTGATGTTTTTGATGTGCCTATTAGGAAGGATATTGTTCATCGTGTTGTTAGGTGGCAGCTTGCTAAACGACAGCAGGTAGTGACTGTTCATAATATTTTGGAATTTAAAGCTTGTTTTTTATAGTACACATGTAACCCAGGGGAAATTCTGTTTCTCTAAGTTAGGGGAGACTGCTGATTGTTTCCATAATGACTGAACAATAAATGGGATTCTTTCTGCGTTGAAATGCTGGAAATACTGAATCATTATTTTCTTTTATCACTTTTACTGATGCATTGACAATTGATTGGGGAGGGTTGAATATGGTAGCATGCGACAAGCTTTTGCATTTTGTAAAATAACTATGGTTTGGCAGGTTTCCATTGAAGTTTGAGGATCACTATTTTCAATCATGTTTTGTCACTTGTCACTTATTGTTTGAATTGTCTTAATATAGTTATGTCTTCTTGCATTTGGACATTCAATGGTGTTGGCTGTGGAAATTATCTAGTAGTGGATGCAAATTCTTAGCTACAAACACTTTGCATAAGCATCTTAGGTGTTTACTAATTGAGTGGACCAACAGGGAACACACTCAACAAAAACTGTCAGTGAGGTCAGTGGGACTGGCAGAAAGCCTTGGCGACAAAAGGGAACTGGTAGAGCTAGGCATGGAACATTACGAGGGCCTCAGGTAACGGAGCATTCTGCTCATTGATTGTCCATCTGTATTTTTTCCTCCTTTCTTCACAATTTTGCTGCATTGTTAACATTTTTGGTTTAGAAATTAATAAATTTAATGGATGGGTAACAGTTCAGGGGTGGTGCAACTATGCATGGCCCTAAGCCCAGAAGCCATGCCTTCAAGCTCAATAAGAAGGTCCGGCGTCTGGGGCTGAAGATTGCTCTGTCAGCTCGTGTCGCAGAAGGAAAGGCAAGTCTCTTCCCCACCACCACCACCCCTTCCCCCACAATCCCCAAACCTTTGCTCTAAATTCTTCTGTTCCTTTTCTTGTTTCCCCATTGACACACTTAATTTGTCCTGTTGAATTTATTGCTTCTGCGTATGCTCAATAAAGTTTAATTTTTCACTTCAGGAATGTTTCATTTTTAGGATTAACTAGCAGGTTAAATTATCTTCACCTCCCAAGGCTTTGATATATGACATGCCTTTCTTGTTTTATGAAATAATACTTCTCTCCCTTATTATTAGGATGATAGGCATCACTTTGGCCCCTGATAGTTAATTTAGCATTCAGTTTGTCAGTGACAGGACCATTTCCGCAGGCTTTATGCAATAAGATGCTTTCCCTGCAAAAGTGAAATGGCTGATTTATTCTTCGATGTGTAAATTTTATAGTTTAAAGGTTGTTGGTGCGAAAGATATAGATAAAATATATAGAAGAAAAAACAAAGATAAGAAACCCATGAATTGCAGCTAGATTTGACATGTATTTTAAAAAATAAAAATAAAAGGAAAATGAAGTTATGAGTGTTCATCAGGTTATTCCACATTTTCTTCTGCTTATTTTCCACTCATCTGTTTCCACTTTCATTCAATCGTCATTCCTGGATGTACAATTCTTGTGAAACTAGGGCTGTCTGAATTCTAAATTTGAAGGGTAAAGATGTCAAGTTACATCCTTGGTTAACTTTGTTAACAAAACATTACTAACAAGGAAGCCAAATATCATTTAAGAAATAAGGAGGGTATTGGGTATCATATCATCAAACCTCAGCGGAAGGTAAGGTAATCACTCCTCACAATTAAATTGTTTAATGATTTAGCAGCTAAATTGGCAATATACCAAATGTTATGGATATTTTCAGAACAGCAGGAAGCTTCTGTTGAGCCTCAGCCTGTCTGATCTTTAATTTTTTTGTCCTCTCCTTTTGGCTATAAAACTAATTTGTTTAATTGCTTCTGAGTTTCATTTAGTTTTAAAACATGGACACTGCAGGCTGTTCTTTACATGATTACTGCATTATGTACTGTCCTTTCTTGTAAGTTTGACAGTTATTTTAGGGATGTATGAACTATGAAGCAATACCATACTACGATGCCATATCAATAATATCATGACTCTGGCAGGGTGGGTCAGATTGTCTATTCTTGAAGCTCTGTTTTTGCATATGGTTCTTTGACTTCTTTCATCCCATAATTTCTTATTTATACTGTTTGCGTCTTTTTTCCTTATAGCATTTCCCTTACATTTTATGTTAAAGTAAGAGTTTATATTTTCGTGTTATGTAAACCTAATTATGGAGCACTGCATTTACACAGCTTCTTGTGTTTGAGAATTTGGAGGTTCCCACACACAAAACCAAGAATATCGTTAACTATGTCAAACAAATGGAGAACACCAAGAAAATTCTGCTTGTTGATAGTGGCCCCATAGATGAAAAGTTGAAGTTGGCTACACAAAATCTACATTATGTTAACGTACTTCCCTCCATTGTAAGTTACAGTTTTGATCTTGTTGCTTCTAAACTATGAATGCATTTAATTTAAATGCTTGGTTCCCCTTTGCATGTCTGTTACATGCAATTTGCATAACAAATTTGCAGAACATACTTGGTGCTTCCGATTTGTATGTATGTTGTGCAGATGAGTTCCTTTGAATGCATGTTTCTTGGCCCTCTTCTTCCCCTTTCCCTTGCTCCAAAATGCATGCGTGTCTTTTGTGCCTATTATAAGTAAAATGATTGCTTTCTTATGAGATAATATCCTACAAGCCTTCAGATGCTGGTTGTTACAAATTTTCAAGTTTTTCTTGACACTGGCATGTTTTGAAGACCTATAATTTGCAAAATTATCATGATGTTGGTAGTCATGTGGTGAATTTTCTTGTGCATAGACCAGCTACTGTGGTGTGGAAGTTTCCTTCGCTTATGTATATTTGACGTGTTTTTACAGGGTTTGAATGTCTACAGCATTTTACTGCATGATACGATGGTGATGTCCCGCAATGCTGTAAACAGAATTGTTGAACGAATGCACACTCCAATAAACCGTTGAGGCAGTTCTCAGTTATCGTGTTTCACATCTCTGTTTACTTAGTTATGAATGGTTCCCCCACCCTTCCCCCTTCCTCTATTCTGTACAACATAAAGAGACCCAATTTTGTATGTCATTCTTTTTAAAACTGCGAAAGCTGGGCAAATGAGGCCAAATTTGCTGTGTTAAAGATTGTAACTTTAGGAAATTGATGGTTGAATTTTGATGAAGCTCAAGTACAGTGCTTAGGTTTCTCAAGGTTTCTAATGGCAGCATCTGTATTCCCATCATTCTAAGTCCCATAGATACGGACACTTGGGCTCTGAATCTCTTTTTCACAATTCTTTCAACGGCATAAGATCTGATAAGCTTGCTTGCTAGACCCAAGTTCATTGATTTGACCAATCAACATAATTTGTCTTTGGCTTTCAATGACTGAGCGAACACGTTGGCACGAAGTATGGCCGATCAAAGACGTTAAATCTCAAGCTCACATCACTCTCTGGATTGCAAGTTTTATTGTTCTTCTCCCCTTTGCCCATCTTCCTGTTCAGCTTGATGCTTCTTAGTCACACCGCAGGACTACAGGTTCGGAACCCCTTGCTGTTTATACGCTCTAGTTGAGCTTCTTTCTTGCTGTTGTCCTATTAACACGCAGGAATAAGTAATATGTACAGAATGGCTATGCCAACAAAATTTGAAGTGTTATTATGTGGTAAGTAAATATTTTAATTTTTTTAAGCATTTAAAAGTTTATTTCCATACATATTACTCAAAAAATTAAATTTTTATGTTGGTTATGACACAGTCTTAAATATATTATATATTTTATGCTTAATTATTTTTAAATGTTTAAAAAATTATATGTTTATATATCAACCATCACTTGAGAGATTTAATGAGAAATGACAAGCATTCAGTTAATCATGTGTTCTGACTTCTGATATTTCTCGTTAGCTTCACAATATAACAATTAAGGGAAAATATTTATTTTTTATATATAGGAATAAATTTCTTTTTTATTGGGATACAGATGCTGCAACTTTCCTGGAATTTTGCAAGAAGTTAAAAGTAAACGTAAAAATGGTCAAAGGAATAGACATGGTAATGGACATATCATCAAGCAAAGGAAAGACAGGCTTGACACCAAATCTAATAACAGTTAATAATGAACTGGACCGTATTGTATCGAATTACTGTAACTCAGGCGAAGCGTCACAGTCACTCGTGCCTCTCACACGAAGACTTCAACCTTAGGGTTCCTCTGTTCTTCTCCCCAAAATCTAAAGGCCTCGAATTCACATTCTCCCCATTGCGCCTTGCATTTCTAATCTTTGTGCGTCTCTGCCATAACCCTTTCTTCACTGCAGAGCTCAGAGCCCTCCATTGTCCCTACTCATGGCGAAAACTAGACCAGGCAGAAAAGACTTGGACTCTTATACCATCAGAGGCACCAACAAGATCGTCCGAGGTAATCGCTCTCCCTTTCTTCCCAGAACCTACCCAGTTCCGTTTGTATGTCAAAAATTGTTCCTTTCTTGTTTTTCTGGAGCCGAGCGACGGGAATGTTTGAGAACATCTGGGTGTCGATTACTAAGGGGTGCTTTTGTGCTGGCTTTGCAGCTGGAGACTGTGTACTGATGCGCCCTTCTGACACCAGCAAGCCTCCGTACGTGGCACGCGCGGAGAAGATCGAACAGGATAATAGGAACAACGTCAAAGTCCGGGTGAGGTGGTATTATAGGCCGGAAGAGTCGATTGGAGGACGCAGGCAATTCCATGGAGCAAAGGAACTGTTTTTGTCGGACCATTATGACGTCCAGAGTGCTCACACCATTGAGGGGAAGTGTATTGTACACTCTTTCAAGAACTACACTAAACTTGAGAACGTAGGAGCCGAGGATTACTACTGTAGATTTGAGTACAAAGCTGCTACTGGGGCTTTTACACCTGACCGTGTTGCTGTGTGAGTTTTTTGTTTTCTTCTTGATGGAATTACGGTGGAGTACCATAACTAACGGGTTTTTGTTGATTTGGTTTATATATTGAAGGTATTGCAAATGCGAGATGCCTTATAACCCGGATGACCTCATGGTGCAATGTGAGGGGTGCAAGGATTGGTAAAATCATTGTATTCTGCTTCACTTTGCTGACTATTATTGTATTTGCTCAATTGCACATGCTTTATAGACGTTCAGATCTCTAACATGAGCTTTAGATATGTTATTTACGTTGTTGAAGTCATTAGATATAATTTCCAGCACCTGCAGAAGGAGCCTAGAGAGTGTCAAGAAGTTGTAAGGTCAGTGTTGGCCCTAAAACTAAAAGAAGAATGATAAAGATAAAGAAAATACTTCTATAAATAAAAATAAAAAGATTAAAACAAAAAGACTTCAATAAGTTCTAGGGAGCTGTTTCCTTAAGTCCAATAATAATAGACTCTTTGAGTATGTGTTATTGATCCTCAATCTTGGCTATGCTAGTGTTTTTCATGTTAATCTTGAGAAAGCAATGCAGTTGCAGTAAAAAAAAAAGGAAGTTGATAGAAAAGATAAAATATTATGAATTTCCCGTTTGCCAATATTCATGCTAAACCTTCAACCACAGATATATTTCTACCTTGGCTGATTGGATCTATATATGCCTTCTATTAGCTTCATATTATGATTCTGAATTTTTTAATGTTTCTTTTCCCCAATATAAGTTAGCCAATATAAATTGAATGATGCAGAGGCTTAATCCTTACGTTGATTGATTGGACATTATTGGTGAAAAGTGTGCTTGGATAAGTTTGTTAAAATCCATGTAAGGACCGGGAAGTAAATATTTAGTGCATTCATTAACGCTGCCTTTTTTGGTATCACACGTTGATACACTGCAAAAGATTGGTAAATTTATGGAATGTAATGTCCTAGAAATCTTACTTTTCTGGTTTTTGATATCTGTTAATGTCCCTGTATGTTTTATGAAAAACATATTTCAATTTTTGTAGGTTTCTTGTAGGTATCATCCTGCTTGCGTGGGTATGACTATTGAAGAAGCAAAAAAACTGGACCATTTTGTATGTTCTGAATGTTCATCTGATGATGACATGAAAAAACCCCAAGCTACATTTTCTTCATCACCAGCTACTGATGGCAAGGTGAAACTGCTTGCATCCAGTCCCTAATAATTTTATATGCACATTGACTTTTGTTCCCATCAATTTTGTTTTCCCAACATATTCCTGATACTTTCACCATAGGAGAGGTAGAGAGAGGAAGGCGAAAACATTGCTAAGGAAGCAATGGGTGGTTCAACATTTGGTGTATCATTTGGAGATTGATGGAAAAAAGGAATATCTTCTATATGGTGTACGCTTAGGACAGCTTGTATTGAAATTGGCAATTTAGTGCAGCTATTCTCTGCACTTATAAGATTAGAGTGCTAAATTGCTTCTAGTTTAGAAAGTAAAATGTTCCTGTTGTTTTAGTTACTTCAAGAAACATGTAGTTTCAAAGACCATAAGTTAATTTGTACAAATAAAAAATTAACAAACATGCAAACTAATTCATTAGCCAATAATGTATTTTAACATGCGTGTTTCTTCAATTTGGATGTTAATTAGCTTAGTCAATACTTATTATTTTTCTTCAATAGAATTATATTTTTATGTTGAATATGTATTGCAAACTATAATTAGTTAAGGCTGTGTTTTAGATTAAATTAAACTAATATCTTGGATATCTATGGATACCTCTCTATGAGATATACTTTTGATCTATGTTCCAATGACTTCTTGAACGCTATTGTGTAGCAGGCATAGCTTATCTTTTAGTATTGAATTTGAATTTGAATTTATTCATAGATTCAGTTATTGCTCGAGATATAGATATATGAATGATATCCTTACGAGCTTTTTATTTATTGTTACTATTTGTTATGCTAAACAGACATGTTTACTTTGCTCAAGCTGTTCTTTCACTAAGTTAATTTGCACACAACTTTCCTATGTTTTCCATGATCTAAAACTTGTCTGCCAATTCCCAAATGAGGGACAGTGGGTCTACTCCAGTCAACCAATTTCCTTATGGGTGACCTCATTCCCATTACTCCTGTAATTTTGGCATTAGTGCCTCTAGTGTATACTACAAAGAGAGAAATCCGATTTTTCCCTGTTAATTTGCATATTATTGATGTAATATCAAAATTTGTGCTCACATCCTCTTGTAATATGGATTCAACTAAATTGTGGCTTGGTCTTTCCTACTATGATTTGATTAATTTGTATTTGGTGGACCATCTTATATATATATATATATATATAGATAGATAGAGATAGATATCATGTTAATCTCCTTTTTTTGAGGGGAAGGAGGGTTGTTATGCTTGTTGCAATTCATAGCTTAATACATGTCATGCTTACTTTGGAGGTAGGATGAAATTTGTAGGAGGCAATCACCCCTCCTGGTCTTCATATTCGTTTTGACTTGTTCCCAATTATTATTATCATGTTTGTATGGTTCAACTGGCCTCTGCAAGAATCTATAAAATAAATGTAAAAATGTGATTTTGAAGTCCTGATTGATCAGTTAATGTGACTGATTTCAGTTCTTGTGTTTATTTTGGTCAAATTAAACTTGGTCTTTTTTATTGCATTAATGTTAAGTGGCATTAGGTTAGTTTATGGTTTAAATGGGTTTACATCTATTTAATTAGGAAAGATGTATTAGTGCGAAGTTGGATATCAATTATGTCAAGTTTTGTGTTTTTAGGTTTTTATAAAATGGGGATTTTACATATTGAAGTTTGGTGTGTGTAAATAAGTAAATTTGGTTCTTTTTATTATTATTATTGGAAGTCTGCATTTTCTTTCAAAGTTATTAAGTTTGTTCTACCACCTTCCGTCACTTCTTTCAGTGCATCTTCTGTGTTTAGAACTACTCATTTTGGGGTAATTGAATCATGTATGTTCTTTCTTTAAAAGCTCTTGTTCCTTAAGTACATAATTTCCACTAAATTTGTGTTTTAGCCTTTGTTTGGGAACAAAATGAGAAAGGGGAATGAAATAAAGAGAAAATTTAAAAATTACATGTTCACCCATTAATAAATTTTATTGAGATGGTATTTTAAGAATAACATAATGTAATTAAAAATACTATCACCGTATATTCTATTTTCCTCCACTTTCTACCCATTATAGGAGAGATTGGTTTTTGGTGAAATTTAAATTAAATACTCTCATTTTCATTCCTCCCATCTTCCCTTGTTCCCAAACAAGGTAATCTCACTATCATCTCCGTTTTCATTCCTCTCAAAATCATTCCTTCCACATTTCCTCCTTCCAAAAAGAGTTCAAAATTCTCAGTTGTTTTCTTTGCAGTGGAGAGGTGTTTAACGTTTCTATAGATGTCCAATTTAGGTAGTGTTTGAACTGTTGTCATGGATTGCCATGCTTGTTAATGTGTTCTGCAAAAGTGTTTAACTGTAATTCTGATCTTTGCACTGCGTCTATCTATCTATATATGGTCCAGGAGATAGTGAGAATATTCTCATAGTAGCACATAGCCATGATATCTGATGCTTGTTAACGCGTTAAGGTGTCTTGTGTGTCTTTGTAAGGAGTATTTTTTTCACATTGAAGTGGAAAATTATATTATGTGAAGGTTACAAAATTATTGATTGAGCTGTTTTATGCTGACATCTTGTTTCTTATTTGCTCTTTTGCTTATCAATTTATTAATTGCTCAATTCATGAATTTTCAGGCGGAGCCCAAGCGACGGAAGAGATGACCATTATGTCGAATTGACCTCCGAAGAAATGGCTGCTGCTGTTGTGTGTGTTGTACTTGTACAGCTTCGAACAGAGGCTATAAACATCTTATGTATTTGACTCGGGCTATGTATGTATCTATCTGTTAGATCTATGACATTGATATGTTTCCCTTTCTGTCCAGAAAGATAACTCCGGTTCAAATGTTAATTCCTGAGATAAGATCAAACCTTAAAAACTGGAGTAAAATGAAACTGTCAGCTGTCTAAAAATTTTGGTTCTTGATTGCCCATTGGCTTTTGTTAAGACTAGGAAGCATCAAATGCTTGCCAACCGCTATTTTTGCAAGCTTCACACTATGAATTTGATAATTCAGTAGGGGACAGATTATCTGAAGCAATGATTTTGCGTCAGGCGTTGACATTCTATAACAAAAAAAAGTCGTTGTTTCTTCAATATATTTTAGGTAGATTTTAGGTATAGTTTGGACTATTCGATTTGTTTTTTAATGTTACCCGAAGTATACGTAAGCTTAGTGTATGTTAATATAAATTTCTGCTAACAAAACCAGCCTGGCAATCACCCATTTCCCTAAGAGAATATGTGGTAAAAACCCAAGTAAAAAATTAGGTGGGAAAGGAAAAAAAAGCTGGGTTGTGTGTCAGAGAGATCATGGATGTTTGGCGTTAGACGGCAAAGGCAACATGCGTATAGACAATATTAACGTTATTGAATGAATTAAAGATGGTACGGATTACATAAAAGCATGCTAAACTTGTTAAGAAAGGCAAAAGGAATCATTGTTCACGTCAACAGTATGCATGGCAGAATTGAATGCTTCATTAATTGGTTTTACCATCAGTAAGCATTCTGCTTTCACCTTCATGGATTCCATAGCTTTTTTAACAGTCAAGATACCTGGTCTTATTGGAAGGAGACGCGGTTGCTTTCTATAAAGGTTCATGGGATGAAGAAGCAACAAAGTTTGCTCCAAAAGGTTATAATAATGTGGATGTCCACGCTAGTTCGATATCCCTCCCTACTTACTAATCTCTTCTCATATTATATGGTTCAAACCAAAGTGCATTAGGTTTCCTTTGACTTTTTTGAAAACGACTTCAATATCAATGAGTTAGAGGCTCGTTGCTTCCCCTAACTTAATCCTTGATTACAAATACGGTAGGCCGATAATTAGGTTCTTTGCTTCTTTTAACTTTGCCTTTGGTCAATGAACCTAACCATCTATAGCTTTTTTGCGTGCATGGCTGGTTAGCGACGCCTCCAAGGCACATGCAAAGCACTTGCTGGAATCTCATGACCTAGTTCTGCAAAGCGCTTTATAGATGCTACAATAAGCTCTATAGCTTCGAGCACCTTCTCAATGGGTTTTCTGTCCACACCACCCTTTTCTCAGGTCCTCCTCTTTACCTTCTTCGAACGTGTATCTGTGTCTATCCATTCTTATATATGCTTTGAAGTTCCAGGGTTATGACATTTTCAGGCTAAAAGAATGAGAGGAAGAAGTTGGTAGAGAAAGACAGAGGAGCTAACAAAGCTGATGACAACGTAGCTCCTGAGTTTCTAGGGTTAACTAAAGGAAAAGATAGAAACGCAGGAGAAGGAGTTGTTATAGGTTTTGTTGATAGCGGAACAAACCCACTTCATCCAAGATTTGCTTACTATCCCATGCACCCTTTTAACTCAAATCTTTCTCATTTTCTGGTGCTTGTGAAACGGATCCGAAATTCACAGCCATTTCTTCCATAGGGAAGATGGTGTCAGCGAATGTTATCTGTTGCAGAATTGCTGTCTATAAAGCTAGCTATCTAACCCTGCGACCCCGTGCAAAGTTTGTCACTTCGTTCTCAATCTCATTAGATCCTCCAAATCCCCCAAATGATTCAAGGTTAATAGCTTCTTAGCATGATTCACAGTATAAAAGAACGAAAGGAAGAAGAAAGAAACAGCGAGAATACTGTTTCAGAAATAATGAATAAAACTGGGCCATGGAGCTATTTATTATGTTGATAATGAGAATTTACGCTAGCTTCAGACTAGAGGCAGATTTAATTAGGACTAAAGAGTTTCATCAATTAAAAAATTATAACCTTCCACCTTTCTGGTTATGGCTGATCATTAGAAAAAGGAGCTAATTAATAAATTGGAAAAATAATTTGATAATCAGTCAAGACTTAAAAAGGAAAACAAGGTAATCCAAAATATTAGAAAAAGGAGAAGGGAAATTGCTTGATTAAACTTTTAGGTAATATAAAATTTTCAAAGTTTGGATTCAAAGATTATATATAATGTTGATCTATTTTATGGAAGATCATTTTCATTCAGATTTGGAGTTTATAATTCTGCAGAACTTCTGGAAAGCTAGCTAGCACAGCAACCAAGGGCCTGTTTGATAGTTTTTAAAATTATTTTTAAAAATAAAAAATAAATGGTTGTTTGAAACGATTTTTATTTTATTATTTTTTAAAATAATTTTTGAGAATAACTCTAAAAAATAATTTTATAAAATAAAAAAAATTTATTTGATTAAAAATATTTTTTATCAGTTATTTTTCGTATTTTTTAGAAAATAGATGATAAAAATAAGTCAAAAATTTTATTTTTTATTTTTTAGTTATTGTTTTCAAAAATAATTTTTTAAAAATAACTGATGAAAATAATATTCAAACACATTTTTTTATTCTTATAGAACAAAAAAATAATTTTTAAAAACTATTTCAAACAAGCATAAATATTCTACTTAAAAATCTATTTTTTAAAAATTTTCTATATTTTTGAAAGAAAACAAATAAGTAATGCAACACAAAAAGATAGCTTAGTTATTTTAATTTTATATTAGAGATATAGAATGATATCATTTATAATATTATTCAATTAATAGAGATCTCACCTCCACAATTTCTTATTTTATTAATTTTTATAAAATATAATTATATCTTATATATTTTTAATATTTTTTAATTATTATATCAAATATAAAATTTTTAATATTATTTTATAATATTTTATATTTTAATATCCTATAATGGATTGATATCAAAAAATAAAATATTTAATGAACTATGAATCAATTAACCTAAGTTCTACTCAAGACTAGGTATTTAATTAAGAATAGAGGCAATGAATATGAAGAAGAAAATAGGTAAGCACCAAAGGCTGTCTCCTAGAGTCCTAGTCCTAATGCAAAGTGAAAGGCATGGGAGGGTCCACCAGTGGACCCGTCCCTATCCATGCACTGTCAAATCATTTAAAAATGGCATCTACTCAACTTAATTGACATTTATGTCGGATGTGTTGGAAATCCATCTGTACCACCAAGAGGCAAGAGCCCTTAACCTTATAAAGCTGCTAGTAAAAAACAACGTGATTGCTATGTTAGATTCTAAAAATATAGTTTTTGATATTTAAATTTAATATTTTTTTAATTTTTAATATTAATTAATTATTGTATCATATAATTTTTTAAAATATTTTTACATCTTTTATATATTATTTATTTATAATTTTTTAATATTATTTATTCATAAATAAAAATATTTTTTTAAAATATAAAAATATTTTAAAAAATCTTAAAAAATATATATGATATAAATAATAATTTATTAATATAAAAAA
>JASKGM010000005.1:4058859-4104155 GCA_034509205.1 Ceratonia siliqua | reverse complement strand
CCCCCCCCCCCCCCCCCCCCCCCCCCCCCCCCCCCCCCCCCCGGGTGTACTAAAAAGGGATCAGGAAGAATGCTTTCTACACTTTTATATTTTGATGGTGTATATATTGGCATTCACTATTTCATTTTTCTTGTGCTTTAGATTCCACTTGTCTTGGAGCTGAACTTCCAACTTAATCTGCTATCTTCTTAAATCTTCAGTCTAATTTTGTTTTTTACTGTGTTTTTCCTGCAGAGTACTATATATTTGACCAGTGTTGGTTCTTTGAAACATTTGCAGGTAAAAATCAACACTCGTAAGTTCTTTAAAGGTTATATTGAGGGAAGAACATATGCCAATCTCTGGCCAGAGATGCTTAAGCTTAAAGACTGGCCCCCCTCTGATAAGTTTGAAGATCTTTTGCCCCGCCACTGTGATGAGTTTATTCGTTGCTTGCCATTTCAAGAATATACTGATCCTCGGGCTGGAATTCTCAATCTTGCTGTCAAGTTACCAATGCATGTCCTGAAACCTGACTTGGGTCCAAAAACATATATTGCTTATGGGATTAAAGAAGAAGTTGGGAGAGGAGACTCCGTAACAAAGCTTCACTGTGATATGTCAGATGCAGTATGCTCCATTTAATTGAAATTTCATTGCCTAAGTTGTGTTGTGTGACTGGTTTTCCTTGAACAATTCTCTCTGTTTGCTCTCTGTTCAAGTTTATTCTCTTAGCCACATTTTGGTTTATACATTGGAGAAAAAACTTTGTTTTCTGTATGTTACACAATCTTTCTAGTTGTCTGTAGAATATGAACATTGCTGTGGTTGTATTTACTTTCCATATTCCTGTCCGTTAATGAAGTTTCCACAATGTAATACTTATTATTATATAATCTCAGCTGGATACTAGTCTGAAGAGTTGTTTTTAATTATATGGTTGTGAATTTTAGCTTGTTAATTTGTGTAACTATATTATAAGATGTTGCAATTAAAATTCAGTTCAGATGAACTTATTAATCTAGTTCAACTAGAGGGGAATTTTTGGATTCTGCAAATATGATGTTGTTGTTGTTTTTCTAAATATGTTTATTGTTGGCCCTATAATGTTCTTCTTTGTTTAGAAACTTCCTCTTCTTCTATATCATGTGTCCAAGTAACATGGCAGCATATTAATTTTTAACCTTTCCATTAATAATTGTCACAGGTGAATATTTTGACCCATACAGCCGAAGTAGAGTTAAGTGATGAGCAACGCTCTATTATTTCGAAGTTGAAAAAAGCTCACAAGGTCCAAGATGAGAAAGAGCGGTCTCCTCAAGAGAGGGCAGAGCGGGTCCCTGAATGTCTGAATCAATGGCGGCCTTACAAAGACAACAGAGAACAGACAGAAGATAAGGAAGTCTCAGAATTTACATATACAGAGAACTGCTATGCTGAAAATGAGACAAGGGAAGCAGGTGCTGCTCTTTGGGACATCTTCCGTAGAGAGGATACTGAGAAGTTAGAAACATATTTAAGAAAACACTCAAAAGAATTCAGGCACACTTATTGTTCTCCAGTTGAACAGGTATAACAGTGACCCATGTTTCTGATTATCCATAATTTTTGTGCTTGAGCCTCTAAAGCTTCGTTATTTAGGTTGTCCATCCAATTCATGACCAATGCTTTTATTTAACATCGGAGCACAAGAAGAAGCTAAAGGAGGAGTTCGGTTAGTACATAGAACTGCAAACTGCTTGTTCAATGCGGGTAACTTGTTATTGACATGAATTCTTAAACTTGTAGGTGTTGAACCATGGACTTTTGAGCAGAAACTTGGGGAGGCAGTATTTATTCCTGCTGGATGCCCGCACCAAGTCCGAAATCTCAAGGTAAAATAACTCTTGACATGTTGTATTGGGTTACCTTATTGTCAACTCATTGGATGTAGCTCTTATTTACGATATTCTGAATCTGTTCTGCACAGTCATGTACAAAAGTTGCAGTAGATTTTGTGTCCCCAGAAAATGTCCACGAGTGTCTGCGTTTAACTAATCAGTTCCGTCAGCTTCCCAAGAACCACAGGGCCAGAGAAGATAAACTTGAGGTGATATCTGCTTCTTCCAATGAGTTATGAGTTATAAAAGAGTGTTATAGTTATAGTTTCCTATTTTCCCTTATGGTGATCTTTGATGGAACAGATAAAGAAGATGATAGTCTATGCTGTTGACCAAGTTCTCAAAGATTTAGAAGCTTTAGATATGTGTTCTTCTTGATTGGCTTGAATGCTGCATCAACTGAGCTCCCTCAATTTGCCATGGAACTGCTGCCTCTGTAAAATACCAACTGTAAATTATATCAAGAGAAACATTTTGTACGCAGTGGGAATGTTTCATTGGAGTGTCAACGGCACTTACAATGTATTCAATTTTTTTCCTACTTATAGTCTGTTATATTTTAGGAAACAGTCATATACATTTTTGTAATTATTTTTCCTAGAAATAAAAATAAAAGTTTACCCGAAAAAAATGTATTCAAGGTCAAAAGAAAATATAAATTGATAATATAAATTAATTCACTTATTTTTCTTCTGGGTACAACTACAAAAGGAGTCTGGACAATCTGTATTAAATAGAAGTCCGAGTCCTGATTATTGTTTTGACTTGATTATTTATACGTGTGGCAAGTTCGCAACTAACTTACTTGATAAAATCTTTTGTGAGGGATGCTAGGATTTTTGATTTACAATCAATTTTCACTAAAGTGGAGATTAGAGGATTGGAAGAGAATTAATTCTTCTTGCTGATTATATGGTTCATATTCTATATATGGAGGTTAGTTGATAAAACAAAGGGGAGGGCTTGAGGCCTGACCCGTAGTGGAATCAACTAGGCCAAGGAATGAAAATAAATTGGGAATGAGGGGTTTGCTCTTGCAGTGTGGCACAAATGTAAGGGTATTTTGAGAATTAAAGATTTTCTATGTAATAAATAAAAATTTGTAACTATTTTTACACAATTTTGTAATAAAATAGCTTGTCTCATCGTTAGAAGTGAAGATAAATTAATCGTTGAACCACTTAAAAATTTTGTCTGTTCTTTTTTTTCTTCTCTTTAATTATTGTTTGAATTTGTACAACACTTGTTAATTAATCTATACTATAAAAATAACAAAGAGAATATAAAGAGAATTAACCTATATAAATAAAAAAGTCAATTATTCAAACAAATTTTCTTCGAGTGCTAAAAAAACTGAGTTTGAAGAATTGATTTTTTTTATTGTTTATATTATAACATAATTAAATTATTTTAAAATCTTAAAATACATGTTAGAAGGGTTTGACAGACCTAGTATGTCAAATACTTTTTTTTAGTGCAAGAGACGTGGAGTCAAAACTACAACTCTATACCTTCACCCCACCCACTGGTAATATTTTTAGTAATCCCATAGTATAGTATTATTGTAATTTATGTTTTATCATATAATTTATTTTTGTATTATGATTACGTTAGTTATTAAATTTTAAGAAAGAATTATTTACGTATTAAAATACTTATAACAATATTCAATTTTCAGTATTGTGAAAAGTAGAGAGATAGAGAGAGATAGAGAGAAATCCTAATGTGAGAATATGTGTAAGTGGGTTTGGTCACTTACTTGAGCTTAATATATATATAGGAAAGAATGGACTAATGAGCCGATATATTACATGACTTAATAGAAACTAATTCTAAGCATATACAAGAAGCTAACACTCTCCCTCAAACTAGAGCATATAAGTTATATGCACCAAGCTTGTTACAAAAAAACCCAATACGAGAACCTCTAAGAGATTTCGTAAACACATCTGCTAGCTGATTTGTTGAGTTGACAAAACTAGTAGCAATGCATCCTGATGAAATCTTTTCGCAGATGAAATGACAGTCAACCTCAATGTGTTTAATTCGCTCATGAAACACTGGATTAGAGACAATATATAGAGTTGCTTGGTTATCACAAATGAGTTGTATCTGCGTCACTTTGCCAAACTTCAACTCTTGAAGAAGTTGCTTCAATCATATAAACTCACACGTGGCTAATGCCATTGCCCGATATTTAGCCTCTGCACTAGATCGGGCTACCACATCTTGTTTCTTACTTTTCTAAGATACCAAATTACCACCAATAAGAACACAATATCCTGAAATAGACAGCCTATCTGATAGAGAACCTGCCTAATTGTCATTAGAATACCCGATGATTTGGGTATGACCCTTATCTTCATATAACAGCCCTTGACCTGGTGCTCTTTTGATATATCTAAGAAGACATATCATTGCATCCCAATGACTATCACACGGAGACTGTAGAAATTGGCTAACCACACTAACAGCGAAAGAAATATATGATCTTGTGATGGTGAGATAATTGAGTTTCCTAACCAGTCTGCGGTATCGACTAAGATCTACCAAATAAATACACTTACCAGCTGATGAATGCAATAAAAAACATAATGATCAGCCTTACTGCGGACCATGCTAAACTTATGAACAACAGTACCCAAATCTCCCAAACCAAGCACGTGGGGACTGTTTCAACCCATACAAGGAGCGGCGAAGCCTACACACAAGATTATACTTCCTCTGAGCAACAAAACTAGGCGCTTGCTCCATATAAACTTCCTTCTGAAGTTCACTATGTAGAAAAGCGTTCTTGATGTCAAGTTGATAAAGATTCCAGTGACGCATGACAGTTAGAGAGAGGAACAAGCGAACAGAGGCCATTTTAGATACAGGAGAAAAATTGTCATTGTAATCAAGCCCATAAATTTAAGTATAGCCTTTGGCAACCAAACGGGCCTTCAGATGATCAACTCGTTCATCAAGACCAACCTTGACAGTATAAACCCACCGGCAACCAACAGGAGAATTACCATATGGGAAGGGGACTAAATCCTAAGTGCCATTAGAATGTAAAGCAGTCATCTCATCAACCATAGCCTGACACCACCCTGAATCTGAAAAAGTCTCATCAGTAGTTTTAGGAATGGAAATAGTAGATAAAGAGGAGACAAAGACATAATAAGGTGAGGACAAATGATGATAAGGGAGAAAAGTATATATAGGCTGAGGATTCTGAGTAGAACGAGTACCTTTCCAAAGAGGCATAAGTGGCAGGTCTGTAGTAGATGGAGAAGCTGGCATAGAGGGCGACTCATGGGGAGGATCAACATGGCCTGCAGGAGAAGAAGGTGGCAGATGACAATGGCATACCTGAAGGGGATGACCAGGGACTGGAGGTATAGTGGACTCAACAGAAGCAAGAGGAGGTCCAAGATAAGGAACAAGAAAGACATCAAAAATATCATGATGCTTTACAGTAGATAGAGAAAAGAAAGAGGAAGACTCAAAGAAAGTCACATCTGCGGTGAGGAAATAACGTTGAGCATCAGAATAATAACACCGATATCCTTTCTGAAGACTAGAATAACTGAGAAAGATGCACTTGATGGACCTAAGAGAAAATTTATCTTGCCCAGGCTATAAATTATGAACAAAACAAGTGCAACCAAAGAGACGAGGAGGCAGAACATAAAGCTGCTGAGTTGGGAATAAAAGAGAATGGGGAATTTCATGCTACAACACTAAAAAAGGCATGCGGTTAATTGGAAAACATGTAGTAAGAATAGCATCTGCCCAAAAATGAAAAGGAACGTGATGATAAAGTAAAAGAGTGCGATCAGTTTCAATAAGATGTCAATTTTTACATTCAGCCACCCCATTTTGTTGAGGGGTATAAGCACAAGAAGACTGATAAAGAATGCCCTGTGGAGACATAAATGTATTGAAAGGAGTAGAAAAATATTCAAGGGTATTATCACTACGCAAAACACGAATAGAGATATTAAATTGATTTTTGATTTCAGTACAAAATTCCTTAAAGATATCAAACAACTCAAAACGAGCTTTTATTAAAAAAAGTCAAGTACAACGAGAGTAGTCATCAATGAAAGTAACAAAATACTAAAAACCTAAAACAGAAGTGACACGACTATGACCCCAAACATCAGAATGAACAGGTTCAAAAGGGGCAGAAGCTCGATTATTGACACGCTTTGGAAATGAAGTACGAGACTGTTTTCCAAGCTGACATGACTTACAATCTAAATTAGATAGACTCGAAAGACGTGGAACCATCCAATAGAGTTTTGAGAGGCTAGGATGTCTCAAACGGCTGTGAAGTATAGCAGGTGACTCAGTGGAGGTGTAGGCAAATGGAGATGGGGGCAAAGTGAGGTGATAGAGCCCCTGAGACTCACGCCCTACACTAATCATCTATCCTATACCCTGTTCCTACATAAGAACATAATTATCAACAAAAGTAACGGAACAATTAAGGGTACGAGTTAATTGACTGACAGAAATAAAATTAAAATGACAGCTAGGAACATAAAGAATAAAGTCTAGAGGCGTGGAAGGAGTTAGTCTGGCTTGCCCAATACCTTTAACAAACATTTTTGAACCATTTGCAAGGATAACAGAAGGAATATAACCAGAACTAGTAATATGAGATAAAAGACGATGGTTATCAAATATGTCATCAGAAGCACAAGAGTTTAGAACCCAGGGTCCGAGGGTAAGAGACTGAGCAAGGCAAGTAACAAAATTATCAGTATGAGTAACGGAGGCAATAGATGTGGATGAAGGTTGAGCTGCAAGATAGCGAACATAGTTGTCATAGTCAGCTCCAGTCAAGATAAGATACGATCTTGATGGAAGCGAGGACTGTCAATCAGATGAATCCTGAACACTAGCAGTCTGAGCAATATTGGCAGTACGAGGGGCAATAATTACATTTAGGTCTTCCTTTATG
Organism: Ceratonia siliqua; assembly: GCA_034509205.1. Taxonomy (NCBI): domain Eukaryota; kingdom Viridiplantae; phylum Streptophyta; class Magnoliopsida; order Fabales; family Fabaceae; genus Ceratonia; species Ceratonia siliqua. The sequence continues at coordinate 4,097,342 of JASKGM010000005.1, read as the reverse complement.
AAAGTTATTTTGAGCAAAATTATTTCATCCACCATGTTCTTCCCTGGTGTATATTTGTGATGCCAATACTGAGGATTCGACAGGTTAAATAGAAGAACTAGTGAATACTGTGACCGGAGAAGAAACACGAAATAACTGAGCAGAGACATCTCTCAGAGAGGTTATAATAGAACTAGTTAAAATTTATTCACAAATATGAGCGAGTTCTGGGCGAATGACAGTTAATCCCAGCACCATAAAGAATTGATCGCGTTGCTCTAATTGTTTCTCAACTGTATCAACAACAGGCATAAGGGAATTAAATTCCTCATTAAGAGATTCAAGCCTGCTAATAAAGTCAGACATATCCATGTCCTATTGCTTCAAGGAAACCATGTTAGAAACAACCGTATAGAAACGAATATCATTTGTGTAAAAGGTTTTGGCCTTATCCCACAACTGGTGACAGTTTCTATATACCTTATAAATGGGATAAAGTTTGGGTTCAATAGACTGCCACATTAAATTACATAAAAGAGCATTGGTTTTTTTTCCAGGCAACCCTCTCAGAGTCAGGTATAATATCAAGCTTGGTGGCTAGGTGATCTTCAACCCCCTGTCCCATAAACCATAATTTAACTGAAGCAGCCCAAGACATATAATTGGCACTCCCAGAAAGTTTTTCAGTAGTGATAGCAGAATAAGAAGTAAAAACAGGGGTGAAGTTACCCGATTTATTGACTGAAGTGACTGAAGAAGTGGAATTCGACATGATTTGGATGGAAGACAACCTTAATAAACCTGAAATAAGGTTGTAGAAAGCTAAAAAAGCCTAAAAGATGTGCAAAACCAGAAATTGGATTAAACTAGACAGTAGAAGACTAGGCACTGTGGCGCGTACGGTAGCTTCCGGTGATGGGCTTTCGGGAACAAGCCGATCGGCGGTGTCTAAAGTCGTTGGCAGTGGCGGTGTCGTCAGATACACACCGAAAAAGGGGGATCAGAGTTCAAAGCTTCGCTAGACGGCGGACACTCAGACGGCGAGTGAGCTAGAGTTGGACGGCGCCATTCAAGGGTTATGCCGGCGAGAGTTCTCTGAACATGGTGATATGACTAAAAACAGCAACTGACACTGGGAAGGGAACCAACCAGATCGAACAGACGTGATGGCTAAGTATTTTACTGTCACGGGTGCTTACACACTTGAAATTTTAGGTTTTTCTCTCCTTAGGATCTGATATCATGTGAAAAGTATAGAGATAGAGATAGAGAGAAATCCTAATGTGTGAATATGTGTAAGTGAGTCTAGTCACTTATTAGAGCTTAATATATATACAAGAAAGAATGAGCCAATGGGCTGATATATTACAGGGCTTAATAGAAATTAATCATAAACATATACAGGAAGCTAACAAGTACTATAATAATAATAAAAATATTCACTCACCCACCCACAAACTCAATCATTTAAGCTAGTCTTAGATGGCATATCTTGATATAAAATGTTAAAGCATTTAAGATTTTCATGTTTATCAACGATATTCTCTTTGTTTTTTTTATTTAACATTTAAGTTAATATTACAAGGATTAAAATAATTATTAAATAGTTTTAATTATAATAAAAAATAATTATATTGAACTAAATTATTCTTATTTAAAATTTAATTATTTCATTAAAAATAACAATAAATATGATAAAATTAAAAAATAATAATTAATATTTTATTAATAATATAAAATAACAAATAATTTAAAATAAAATAAAACAATTATTATTATTTATATCCATGTTTGCCTCTCACAGGATGATGGGCTTCCCTTAGCCAAGCCCTGTCAACAGGGGATCAGCCCAAATCCGAAGACTACAAAAGGAGATTTCTTGTTTTACCGCCATCTTCACGTTATCTCGTTTGTCTTCAGTTCTTGGCCACTCTTCCCTGATTTTCCACTCTTCCTTCCCTTCATGCCAAATGAACGCGCAGCTCATGCACGCTCATACACAGCTCCAGTTGCTTCAATTTCAACATCTTCCACTGCACTCGCTTGCATTTCCCTCCCCCATAAAGCGGCCTCGTTCTCGAAATTTCTCTGTTACAACGACCAAAAAAGGTTCCTTTGGTCTTAGATTGTGCAATAGAAGTTTGAATTATGGCACTAGTATTAGTAACTCGGTGGCTGGGGGAGTGAATGAAGTGGAGCAGCAGAAGCCGAACCAGCAGGTGGTGAAGAGGCCTTACCCTTTCCATGAAATTGAGCCTAAGTGGCAGCGTTTTTGGGAGGAGAACCGCTCTTTTCGAACCCCAGATGATGATATTGACACCTCTAAACCTAAATTTTATGTTCTTGACATGTTCCCTTACCCCAGGTTCCTCTTCTAATTCTCGTTTCACTTTTAAATTTCTTTTCTGACAATTAAGTACTTGAGACACTATAAAATAAAAGGAGGAAGGTGAATACTAATATTTAATTACTCTACAATTGCAAGTTTGATTCTTGAAAATTGCATCTTCAGCAGTTTCTGCTATCAATTTCGGATTTAGGTTATCAGGGTTGTCTAATATAATGGGATGTGAGTATATTTCCGAGTCCATAATTCTGTTTACCCTTTTAAGTGAGCTTCTGTTCATTGGACTAATTCTTGCAGCGGAGCTGGGCTACATGTTGGCCATCCGCTGGGATATACTGCTACAGACATTCTTGCTAGATATAAACGCATGCAGGGATACAATGTGTTGCATCCAATGGGATGGGATGCCTTTGGGCTGCCAGCAGAACAATATGCTATTGAGGTTTGTGTTTGGGTCTGGCCTCTGACTTATGTTATTTAAAAATATCGTGGTAATTTTTTTGTTAAATTGGCTGCTGTTTATTTCAGACTGGAACTCACCCAAAGATCACTACGGTGAGGAACATCAATCGCTTTCGTTCTCAGGTAAAGTGGTAAACTGATCACATGATGATAAGACATTTTTACTCTCAAACACAAGTTATGTAATTATTAAAAAAGGTTATTAAAGAGATGTCAGAATTAAAATCTGCAGTTGATAGCCATTAAATAATCCCTTTTTGAACCAGGCAGCTCATTTTGGGACATCTAACAATGTTTAGTTTAACTGTGTTACTTTGTAAGCATGGATAATTCATGAATAAACAATTCTAAAAAGAATCTGAATTTAGGAATAGTCTGAGTTGGTTTACTGGATAAGTTTGTACACCTCTGTTTGAAATCACAAACAAGGTTTCATGTATTACAGATAAGTTAAATAATTAAATTTAAATTCTATTTTGGTTTGCTGTGCTAGCAGATACCTGGGGGGATCATTACATAGCATATTTGATCTTAGATTTCAAAGAACTAGAAGGTGTAGTAAAGGGACTCCAATTGATGTAAGAGCTTCTCATATATTGGGAATGGTGATTACAAGAAAAAAGGAATGCCTTGTGTGTGGTGCATTATTAATGGTTTTTTTGCTGCTGAGATTGGTTACTGTTATAGATGGAAATTATCAGTATCATAATTCAAATATTCTCTAGCCTGATAATTAACATTGCTTATTTTTCCTTCATGTTATGTCGTACATGTTTGCAGCTAAAATCATTAGGCTTTTCATATGACTGGGATCGGGAAATCTCTACCATAGAACCTGAATATTACAAATGGACTCAATGGATCTTTCTACAGCTGTTGAAGAGAGGATTGGCGTATCAGGTTGAGTTTAAGATAACTTCTAAAACTTTTTTGTTCTTTATTTAATTCCTGACTAGTGAAGATCTAATGGTGTTGCTATCATACATTTAGGCTGAAGTTCCAGTCAATTGGTGCCCTGTTCTAGGTACTGTGTTGGCCAATGAGGAGGTGGTGGATGGTGTCAGTGAACGGGGGGGCCATCCTGTAATAAGAAAGGTATGCTTGTTTGCATATTTATCTCTACTACCCAAGTTCCTCCTTTGGTGGTTATCTCCTCTTATCTTCCCTTTTTGAATGGTGTTATAATTTATACAGTGTCATTGTTTATTACCAAGCAGCCAATGCGGCAATGGATGCTCAAGATCACTGCATATGCTGATCGTCTTCTTCAAGATTTAGATGACCTTGACTGGCCTGAAAGTGTAAAAGAAATGCAGAGAAATTGGATAGGGAGGTCAGAAGGGGCCGAGATGGAATTTTTTGTTCTTGATAGTGATGGAAAGGAGAGAGACATAAAGATTATTGTCTATACTACGAGACCTGATACAATCTTTGGAGCAACGTATCTATCTATACACTTCTGATGTATTTCATAAATTTTATAAATTAAATGAACCTCTCTGGAAAGTAACTCTAAAATGTTTCATATTCACATTGATGTGTTCAGCTACTTGGTTGTTGCGCCAGAATATTCTTTGTTGTCATCAATAGTTTTCAGTGCCCAGAGCAAACATGTAAGTCATCCTTTTTTCATTTCCTAATTGTCTCAAAAGATTTTTTAACAATGGGTAATTAGAAGATGGAAATTCATTGGCCACAGGTAGAGGAATATAAAGACCTTGCCTCAAGGAAGAGCGACCTTGAGAGGACTGAGCTCCAGAAGGAGAAGACTGGGGTCTTTACTGGTTGTTATGCAAAAAATCCAGCAAATGGGGAAGCTATCCCAATATGGGTAGCAGATTATGTATTAGGGAGGTATTTGTAGCTTATACTCTTTTTCATGATCTTCATTATCAATTTTCATTTGGCTGATGCATGTACACTTAGGTTTCCTATACATGTATAACACTTTGCAAAATCCTTTTATGAACTGCTCAGCATGCTATGCACATATGATTCATGAGGTTGTAAACCTTATTTGGTAAATTTATATGATGCCAGCATATAAATGTTTTTACTGGTGCAGTTATGGAACAGGAGCTATCATGGCTGTGCCTGCACACGACTCTCGTGATTATGACTTTGCTTTGAAATATGATATTCCAGTTCACTGGGTTGTCATGCCAGATGATAAAAGTATCAGCGAGTCTGAAAAGGCTTTTTCTGGTGAAGGAATTATTGTAAATTCATCAAATACAATGGCGGGCCTTGACATTAATGGCTTATCTAGCAAAAACGCTGCTTTGAAAGTCATTGAGTGGGCAGAGAAAACTGGAAATGGAAAGAGAAAGGTTCATATCTCTATTTAGCCTAAACTTGTTTGATTGGAATGGGGTTTTTGATGGTATGTATAGTATAAGTTATGTTATTTATCATTTGTAGGTAAACTATAAGTTAAGGGACTGGCTATTTGCTCGTCAACGTTATTGGGGTGAACCTATCCCTGTCACTTTCTTGGATGATACTGGTGAGTCTGTCCCACTCAATGAGACTGAACTGCCTCTTATTCTACCTGAATTGGATGATTTTACTCCCAGCGGAACAGGGGAGCCTCCACTGTCTAAGGCAGTTTCTTGGGTATGGTTATACCAATAAATGCTTTTTGTCTGTATTCTTACCTTGCAATTGTTATCAAGATATCATGGCAGTTCAAGATTAAATTCTAATTTTATAAATTAGAATTTCAACCAATAGGATGCCTTGAATTTATGGGTTTTATTATTACAACTAAAATTAATTTTAATACTTAAAAAGCATATAAAGTTAAAGAATATCACAAAAAAGAGGGAATTATGCTTAATGCTTTGTTGTTCTACTCTTAAATATGATTTTTTGGCCACTAGTGTAAGCAGCGCAATCCACTGATAATGTATCAAATATTAACTCAAAAGACTAAATCATTGTCTTATCAGATTGTTTTTGGTTGCAGACATCACTATACAGAGAATTTTATGGCTTAAAATTTGAGATTGGACTTGGACCTGCCTTCAAGGAAGCTAAACCTTTTCTATACATTCACTAAAATCAGTTGTAACATGAAGAGAAAGTTACAGTGACACCCAGGGTCCTTTCTGATGACCAAATGAGTTGCTTTATGGCTGTACTTATCTTCTTATCTGTAGGCTAAATCATTTCTGAACTATGAAATTTCTACTATATTATCCCTCAATGCCAATGACTAGTAACTAGTAAGCTGTGCCTGTGACAAAATCTTAGGTGTGCTAGGATAAAGTGGAAATAGCAAGGAATGTTGTGAAATGGTCTAATCTCAAGAAGACTTAAAAGTAATTTAAGAATATTTCTGCTCTATTTTTTATTTTCACTTCTTCCAAGTATGACTCAAGTTATTTTCTTAGCTAATTCTGGGTATTCTTTTCACATTTATTTTTCCCCATTTTTGTCACATATAGTAATTTTTTATTCACTGTTTCAGGTCAAGACTACAGATAATTTATCTGGAAGACCAGCTACTCGAGAAACAAACACCATGCCTCAGTGGGCTGGTTCATGCTGGTAAGGCATTGTTTATATTGTGGGATGGGCTTCATTTTTGTTGAGATTTAGGTTTGGGTCCCTTTAAAATTGACAAAATTAAGGCCCAGAATCTGGTCCATCATCAGCTCTAATTAGTATCTCTGTATTGGTTCTCTGTCTTTCTTTTCAAGATTTTCCTCTTTCTAGTTATAATTTTTTTAAGAGCATTTGTGGAAAATAGTGATGAATACTGAACTGTTTGTGAGGATATGTTGGCCAGTATAAGGGCTATTTGTACAAAATTATTTGGCTGTTACAGATATAGATATATTACTGTGCAGTCTTTTGGTGGCTTAGTTTCTGGATTCAGGATTTCTTGTGCGTTAGATACAATGGGAAAACTGAATTTGTAGTTTTCCTTCTTTCACCATCAATCGTTGTGGGAAGGATTCTGAAGTGAGTGTTAGACTGACTGTAGGTGTCTTTTGACATCTGTTTCCAATTATTGTTTTAACATTTATGAAGTTGGCTCAGATTTTAGGTGATAAATTATAATTCTATTTGTGTATATATGTCAATTTTTTGCGTGCGTCCAGGTACTATTTGAGATTTATGGACCCAAATAACTCCGAAGAATTGGTTAGTAAGACAAAAGAAAGGTAAAATCTTCAGTTGGTGATGTCTTTGTTTTTATTATTATATATCCATTTGCTCCTTGTTTCTTTATAGACTTCTACATTTCTTAAATTTTTAATTCCTTAGCTTAAAATTTTACTTTTTCTGAAGGTATTGGAGCCCTGTTGATGTGTATGTTGGTGGTGCTGAGCATGCGGTTCTCCATTTACTGTATGCTAGATTCTGGCACAAGGTCTGTATTTTATGTCAGACTGTGACATGATGATTTGTGTTTTGTTTCACTCTAAGCCATATGAATTTTACCTCCATGTGGAAAGGCTGTCTCCGTCACCAATATTCTATCATCCGTTATTATGACTGCTGTCTTGAGTCTTGAATAACAAAGAAATTTTGTGCTTTGGGTTGCTATAAGCTTAGCTCTCTTAGGCAACATATATATGTCCCTCTGTTGCGGTTCTTGAAGTGGAATCTAGGACCAGAGATTCCAAGTCAAATTGACCAACCTCCTTACTAAGAAGAGGAAAATCTAAGATTAGCTAATATCATTGATTGTTAGGAGTACTGCCAACTCTTTATGATGGTGAGGCAGATCACATGGAAAGAAGAAGAATAACAAGAACACTAGGGCTCCCTCAGGGGAGGGTGTATAATATTATCTTTCACTAAGTAAAGAGCCGCAAGTAGTTGAATAACTGATGCTTGTACAATAGAGAAGACTATAGGTGCCCATCTTCTGATAGTCCAATGTCTGGGGCAAAGAAAATGGCCATTTTCGTGTGTGATCATAAAAGAAAATCAAGCAACCTTTTAGCAGTTAAAGAAGAAATTGGTGAACTGGTTGACCAAAAGATTACCCACTAACAATGAGATCAAATGAGCATATAAGGCATCAAATACTGTAAACATGTTTTCTATGTTGCTGCAACATTTGTGCAGATTTAATTTGACATTCTATTTCAGGTTCTCTATGACATTGGGGTTGTATCTACTAAGGAACCTTTCCAATGTGTCATAAATCAGGGGATTATCCTTGGGGAAGTAAGTCTAATTCTGCTTAAAAAATGGAGAGAAAAAAATTCTCGTCATCACAAGTTTCTAATGGCTTGAATGGCAGGTTCAATATATGGCTTGCAGGGATCAAGACGGAAATTTGATGTCTGCTGATTTGGCTGATATGTTGAGTGAACACAATCTAGAGAAAGTTCCTGAGGAAAAGGTTTCTCTTATCAGTTTCCTCTTCCTTCTTAATGCATTCCTTAATTGTATAATTGAAGTAATAAGCCCAAGCATTATTTTCATTTAAAAAGTACGTTTTCTTTTTCCCTCAATCCAGGTCATGAAATCTGGCGATTCTTTTGTCCTGAAAGATAACCCTGACATTCGTTTAATTGCTCGTGCTCATAAAATGAGCAAAAGTAGAGGAAATGTTGTCAATCCTGATGATGTTGTTTCTGAGTATGGTGCAGATTCTCTTCGCTTATATGAAATGTTCATGGGACCATTAAGGTGAGTTGACCACAAATCTTTTTACTAATGACATATTGTAGTGATAAGGTATTGATTTCTTCAATTAACACATTCATTTTTTTCTTCTTGTTTTGGGGGATTGTGGACTATAAAGATAAATCTCCTTCAAATATGGATTCTAATCTGAAATCTTTTTTCCCATTGCTTTTCTTTTTAACAACCACCAAGAGATTCAAAAACGTGGAATACTAGCGGTATTGAAGGTGTACATAGATTTTTAGGAAGAACATGGAGGCTGATTGTTGGTTCACCTTTGGCTGATGGCACATTCAAGGATGGAACTGTATCAGTTGATGAGGAACCTACATTGGAACAACTTCGACCTCTCCATAAATGTATTGCTAAGGTCAACATCTCAACATTTAAGCATAGATTTTGTAGTTCCCTTTGACAATTTTATTCAATTTACAGATTTTATTTTGACATTTGGCCTAAGAGTTCAATTTCAGTATGCAGGTAACAGAGGAAATTGAGGCCACACGGTTCAACACTGGAATTTCTGCAATGATGGAATTCTTAAATGTGGCATATAAGGTATCCTTCTCTTTTTCTAGTTTCATTCTTTAATATATCCCCCTCTCAACTCTTTGCTTGGATCTCCATTTTTTACCTGGGGGTGGGTGAGGGGGGGGGGGGGGAGGTTGTTATGGTTGGGCATTTAAGGTTTAGTTCTTAATGTCAATGAGATTATTGGTTTATTGATAGAAAAAATACACCAGAAGAGAATTTTGTAGGATAATATACTGATTATTATAGAATATTGTCTGATATAGTACATAAACTCCAGAGACAGAACAATAATCTTACACAGCAACACACTAATACATAAATTACATGACAACACAATACAAAGGTTCTAGCACTTCGAGTGGCTAGCGTGACTCCCAAATCCTAGTTTTTGAGACACTAGGGATCTCCCAATTCCCAATTCCAGAATGCCTACCCTACACCCCTTCCCTTCCAATTTATCCAAGACACCCCAAATAACTCCCTAAATAACTGCTAGTCTTAATTGCTACCAATAACTCCCAAATAACCACCCCCTTATTTAAAATACTCCTATTTTATTTCCTAAATAGCTCTAGTATCTAACATTTTGTTTAATGGCTGAGTAATTAGAAATACATGGATGAGTATTTTCTTGCCCTGAATGAAATGAAACTTTGAAGCCAAAGCCTGCTTGGTGTAACTTGTGGCACTGCAATTAACTTCACGGGCTGAGTACAAGAAACTGTATCCAGACAATATCTAATAATGCTGTTAAAGAAGGCTAACTGTCTGTAATAAAAAGCAAAAATAAAAATTAGCTTTTGCCAATCAATATCCTTTATGATGGTTCAACCCTTTAGTAAATTTGTTATATCATAAGAGATAAAGTACTGTACTTAAGTTCCTTCCTTACGCTTTGGTAGTCAAAAGGGTTCCTTTCACTTGTTTTTTTTTTTCTTCTTTTCTTATGATAACTTTCTCCAAATGTTGGTTGCTCAATATAATATATATACACATAAATCTATAAATTTTTCTTGGCATATATTTTCAGTGGGATAAACATCCAAGATCAGTTATTGAGGCATTTGTTTTGCTGCTTTCACCATATGCACCCCACATGGCTGAGGAGCTTTGGTCGCGGCTAGGACACACAAAATCGTTAACCTATGAGCCTTTCCCTAAGGTATGAATGAGTGTCCATATCAAACCAGCCTTTCATGGCTTATTATGTTCTTTGTTGACTGCTTTTCATTTTATCACTTGTGCATGCTATCAACATTTCCCTGAAATAGATAATTCATTCATGCCCTTATAATATTACTTTTGTGATAAACTTCTTTCAGTTTAGTTTTCCTTTCAAAATTGTCAAGCTTTCTACCTTTCTATGGTATAGGGAATTATAAGTCATGTATACACATCAGCCATATATACCTGGACTGAATACATATATAGTTGTGATGTAGTTGTCTGGCTTTTTACTAAATTGTCACAAAAATTGTGGGTTCTTAAAATTGAATATTTTTCAGGGTCAGGCTTGATCATGGACTTAGTGCTATTTTAGAGGATGGATATCATATTTCATGGTAATCTGTGGTCATGTATATTATATGTTATTACAGGAAAATCCTGCTTACTTGAAGGATTCCATGATAGTCCTCCCAGTTCAGATCAACGGCAAGACAAGGGGTACCATCCAGGTTGAAGAAACATGCACAGAGGAGGATGCTTTTGAATTAGCATCTAGGGATGAAAAGCTATCCAAGTTTTTGAATGGTAACTCCGTGAAAAAAAGAATTTACGTTCCTGGCAAGATCTTGAATGTTGTTTTGGACCGTAATAACATCAAGGTGGGTGTACAGTAGCTAATTTCATCCTGTATACAGTTCTACTGGAAGCAACAGCCAACTTGGTCCTCATTATGGTGGCCAACTTGGTAACCCCCGTGTCCATTCCGAATCTGAATCCCAAGCATATCTAAAGAAGGTAGAATTTGGCTAGAGAAGGAAGCTTTCATTGATAAGAAAGTGAGGGCCAGCCAAGAATTCACCCTATTTGAATGTTAATAATTTATGTTCCGCTTTAAGAATAAGAAGTGCATAACTTAAAATAGAAGAGCAGCAAAGTGGGCTTCCAGCTTTATATGATGTTCTACATGCGTAATAAAAAGTTTTGTACATATCATGACAGAGGCAGAGGGCATCTAGGCACCTATAATGCGTTGTGTACCATTATTATGTTTGATCTTGGTCCTTGTTGACTATAATGATAGTGGTTGTTCTTTTGTTATTTTTTTGAAATGATCATAAATTTTGTAATATTTGTTGAATATAATTTATCTCAAATGATAATCCGAATATTATTATGGGTTTTCATTTTTTATGTTTACTTGGGTTTTTATTTTCTGTAGCTTTTTGAATAGTGCTTTGAATGTCTTCCATTATAGCCTGTCATGCTTGAAAGGCAGCCGACAAACATTGACTCTTTAACATATCAGCATGTGATTGGTTATACGACTTTGAACTGAATCATATGAAATTCAGTTATTAGTTGAGGTTGTTATCAGTACCACACATCATATTGAATAGTCTGGGGCGATTAAATACCTTCATTCATCCCTTTCATCAATTTCCTGACTTTCTCTTCATTTTGGCTAGAGGTTAGGTTAACCCTTCAATCAACATGCTGACTGACCTGACAAAGATACCATTAGAAAATCCAATTTATAACAACTTTTTTCACATATTTGCTAAACAATATTAATAATTAAAATACACTTTGTAAGATTTTCACATTTTTAGAAATTTACATTTGTACGAAAATTCAGAATTAACTCCTATACCCATTTCCCTGTACCTAGAAAAAAAGGGGGGAAAAAGAAGTGCTTTGAAGGAAATGGATTCATATTCTTGAAGTTTTTGAAGTTTTTTCTGTTGAATGGACGATTTGAATAGATAGAAAAGAGAAAAATAATAGACACACTCTGATTGTCTAGAATGAATAAATAATTAAGATAAAACATGACTAATCGATCGGATCCGAATTTGTGCTCTGAAACACATCATGCACCCTCAGTTTTCAGAACCATTATAAGTAAGAACAAGAAAATATAATAAAAAATAATCTTTTTAAGGATTAAAAATTATAAGTTTAAATATAATAAAAAATGAATAGGGTTATGCTTTGTTTGGCTTTTACTCCAATCGATGTAGTTTCTGACTCTTTTTGGTCACCGAAAGCCTTCCACGTCCTCCGGACGGTGCGGCATCACTGGCACGTGCAAGTATTCCGCGTCCCGGTGGGACCCGCAATCCTTTTCTCAGAATCTGGACACGTCCTCGCCTACTACGACCCAATCGGGCTTGAGGTCACGAGATTCCCGACGACGACGTATTGAGATGGTGGTTGCGAGTGTGAAACGTGAAAGCCTTCAGCTTTGGAGTGCAGTATCAGGACGACAGCACAGCTCCACCCCAACCCCACGGTAATGGTAACCGAAAATTCAATTTTGAAATGCATTAGCTCTTGTTTGTATCAAATTCAACTTCCCCAATTTGGGAATGGCAGGAAGAGGCATCATGAAGAAAGCGCCTCCATTAGCGAGACGCCACGTGAACCGGTTCAGCTGGAAATTGCTGATCATCTTCTCCATCTCGCTCTCCCTCTGCGTTTATGCTCTCTTCAAGCTTCACTCCCAACCAGACCTCTCTTCCTCAACTCCACTTTCTCACAGGAGACCTCGAATTTCTCAGCAGACCTTTGAGGGCCCTCCCAAGATCGCCTTCTTGTTCCTCGTCCGCCGCAGCCTCCCTCTCGATTTTCTTTGGGGAACCTTCTTCGAGGTTTGCTTTACTCCCCTTTCTTTTTCAATCATGTTTCATCTGGAAAGTTGATGGATTTGAAGGTGTTTTGATTTGGACTTTTTGTGTTTGCAGAATGGCGACGTTGCAAATTTCTCGATTTATATTCATTCGGCGCCTGGGTTCGTGTTCGATGAATCTACCACAAGGTCGCATTTCTTTTACGGTCGACAATTGAGTAATAGCGTTCAGGTGAGGTGATTACTTTGCCGAGAAATCGGTGAAAGAAACAGCACAACCATAAAGTTGTTTCTTTTGGAGTTCTTCAGAACTTCGTACGATCTTTGAAACGATAGTAAAGGTTGAAAAGTTCATTTAACTAAGGGAGAAAAAGAAAAAATAAATCCAATTTGTGGCCTGGTGTTTCAAATTCTCTCTTACTGAATGTGAATAAGAATTTGGCGTTGCCTATTTTAGGTCTTATGGGGAGAATCGAGTATGATTGAGGCTGAAAGGTTGTTACTGGCAGCAGCTTTGGAAGACCCAGCTAATCAAAGATTTGTTCTTCTCTCAGACAGGTTGGTGTTGTTGCCGATGTAAAACTTAATCTGTCACCAACCAGTACTTGAATTGGTTAGTTTATAATTACCATTGAATATTGATTTTTCCAAAGCTTCAAAAGTCTTGCGTTACTTGAAAGACTCATTTAATAGTTTCCTTTGTGTTTCTTCATCATAGGCTTTCATATTCTTTTCTCCATCCTATCAATTTGCTTGCCTTCTTATGGAGAGCGATATGGATTCTTATTTATAACATAAGTTTCCATTAGGATTAATACTTTCTGTAATTTCTTTTTCTTTGTTTACTTCTTTGTTTTTTATTAAAGCAGGGGGAGGGTTGGGGTTTGGCATATGCTTATGTGAACTTTCTCTTGGTAAGAATCTAAGTTGCCGATTTTCCATGTGCAGTTGTGTTCCTCTGTACAACTTTACCTATGTGTACAATTATGTCATGGTTTCTTCAAGAAGTTTCGTGGACAGGTAGAAGAAGGCTTTGATTCTTGAGGTGCTTAGCACTAATTCTTTTTGATTGATCAAATCATAATGAGTTCATATATACATTTTTTACATTTCTGTGAAATGGAGAAGTTTTAAAGCTGCAATTAAGTAGTTTGTTTATATTGCAGCTTTCTTGATGTGAAGGAGGGACGCTACAACCCAAAAATGTCACCTAAAATACCAAGGGAAAAATGGCGTAAAGGGTCTCAGGTTATTTTTCTTATTCTAAGTTTCTTTTGCAGCATCTAAATTTTGTTCTTTTTGACAATTCATGATTTTTTTTTCTTAAATTGTTGTTTTTGTCTGTAGTTTGTTTCTTTGTTGCCTGAATGGTGTTTGGTAGCATATTTTACTTTGCAGTCTGTTAGAGCCTACTGGTAGGTTACTTTACAGGTTTTTGTATACACATTACTTTACAAGTTTTTGTATACACATAACTTTCAATGATACTAGTTGAAGGAGTGATGCAGTACGGGAAGAGGAACTAGGGAAATAACTCTAAACAATAAAAAAACTCAAATATTTTCTTTATTCAATATATAATAATAAGTGGGTAATTTTCTAAGACGTAGGCCTATTTATAAGCAACCTAAACAAACCTAATTCAACTGAAAATCAGATAACCCTGATGTAACTAAAAAACAACTAATAGAATCCTACTAAGACACTATTATGGGATGAGATATACCTAGACCACACCTATGTCATAATCCTACATTACTGATAAATAGACCCTAAGTTACCCCAAATTCCTAATTACAAACCCCAAATTCCATTTACAATTGCATAGTAAATTAATATAATAAACATTACATTCTTCTTCTCAATCTGCATCAAGCAGATTTTCGTCCATCTTGACTAGAAGCATCAATTTGGCATTCGGAAGGATTGGTGAAATATAAGAATCCGTTTTACTTTTCTCTTCATGTAGTAGTTTTAAGCTCAGTGCCCTATATGCAATAAAACGAAAAGTTCAACTGATTGAGTTGATAAATGGTGTGAAATACAGAGACAAGTACACGTCTTCTTTATCCAGACTGGATGGAGAAAAAATGTTATCTCTTGCTTGATTTAAATGTTGAGCACTGTTGTTCCGTGGAACTGATTTGACTTTTGAAATAAAGTCAAAAGTCTCCACTTGCAATGTGATAGAACCAATATTTCTAATTTGGGAAGCCAAGCTCTGTTTTGAGACATGAATTAGTTTTTACGTATCAACTGGATGTTAATATTTTCAGAGAATATAGAATGACAGATTCATCCATGTATTCCAAGAAATTATGCTTTAATTTATTTGTTTTTTGGAATTTCAGTGGATCACGTTGATTCGTAGCCATGCTGAAGTGATTGTAGACGATGAGGTTATCCTTCCTATATTTAAGAAATATTGCAAGGTATTTAATCAATCACTAATTAGTTAGATTTTTTGCTACATTTCTACTTTGGTTCCATTACTCTTATACTAAAATTGGTTTACTAAAGTCAATATTATATCAAAATTATGTTAGTTCAAAAATCAAATTCTTTAGTTTACAATACTGTTCAAGACTGGATAAACTGTGAGCTTGTAATGTGTGATTACCAAAGCAAATTCCAACTAATTTTCTTCTCACTTGGCAGCGACGTCCACCAGTTGATGCCAGAAAGGGAAAGCTAAATCTTGTAAGTGGTCTAAATTTAGTTTTTTTTGTATGAATACTGAAATGTATTTTGTTACCTTAGGCTGCCAGGAATAATTGTAATGCATATTCATAGCTTTTAATTGAAATTTATTAATTCAGGGCTGTGCTTAAAAGGTAAGTTGTTTATGCAAGTAAATCTAAATAATTAAACTGGCCAATGACCTTAATGTATAATGGAACCTGTAAGAACTGTAGTCGAGAAGAAAGTTGTGGGTAAGATTGATGTGACATTAAAAAGTGAGAGTTCAAAATATTTGGCTTCTGGAAACGTAGAACTCCTTTTTGGGCATATATCTTATTATATTTAACTGATATACCTTATGTTCAGTATTCCAGGTTTATGACAACAGAATTTGCTCATTGCACATATAATTTACTCTTCAGTAAATTATTTGAGCAATGAGCAAATTCTCTTCAGTATTCCAGGTTTAATGTGAAGAGTCTTCACATTAAACAGACATTAAACTTCTCTTCTCTTCCTTATTAGCTCTGAAATAATGCTCTTTCTCTATACCCTACAAGTTATGAAAACCCTAAAATATTCTATTAGCTTCTTTCGCAAGATGCTACACTAGTAGTTGGAAGAATCCTAACTCCGCCGCTAATAAATTCTGGCAACTCAATCCTTGAATTCCAACGACTCTACTTTAATATCTGCAAGTCCAAAGCAGAGTGGAAAAGCTGACATAGTTATAATATTATTCTAGACCTTAACCATGATTTAAAATCTTGGATTCTTCATAGCTAATGTAGGAAGCTTTTGTACACTCTTTTTTCTTTTTTAAAAAAGAAAAAACGTTGGGTCTATGTGTGTGACTTACCAATTAAAAAGACAGAAAAGAAGTGAAACTTTTCATTTTTATTACTGTCATGGGAGATACACTTGAACTTAGGTATTTTGCGGTGTATTGATCTCCCAAGTCCCCGACAACCTTCATGGAGGTGTTTGACTACCTTGTATATTTGTTTTAGGGAGAATTACATATTAGGAATTCATGGCAAAGGACTTCCAATTTAGTAACAATTAACCAGACAAGTGGGTTAACATATTTTTTACTTAATTAACCACTTGTTTGGTTAATTGTTCCAAAACTGGAAATATTTTTGTCAAGAATTCCTAAACTGTAATTCTCCCCTTATTTTATTCCTTATCAAGAGAAATCAGGTTATAGATCCTAGTAACTTGGAATGTATTTGATGGATGAGAACTTGATCAGATGATGGAATATGCAGAAATTCTCATGTTGTTTACACTGAAAATACTATGTTGCTACATATTTTATAAAATCATTATTTCTTTAACATGAGTGGTTATTTGGTATGGTTTTGGTGTAAGTGCAGAAACTTCAGAAACAACACAATTGTATCCCAGATGAACACTTTGTTCAGACATTGCTTGCGGTAAGATTCAGAAGCAACAGTATTTACACTAAATATTTCTCCTTTCTGCTATATTCACGAGTAAACTTGATCAAATTATGTAGAATAACTCTTCAAGGATCAACGTTTATGAATATTGTTTGTTTTATTAGAAATCATGATTTTTATTCCTCTTCTTTGTGCTTTCGTGTTAGATGTATGGCCTTGAAAGTGAACTTGAACGTAGAACATTAACCTATACCCTGTGGAACCAGTCTGCAACAAAAATGGAGAATAGAGGCTGGCATCCTATGACCTTCAGCTATGCAAATGCTGGCCCTCAAAGAATAAAGGAAATAAAGGTTATCTTCAAACAACTTTCTTGAAATCTGTCCTGGAAATGCTTGGCTATGGTGGTGTAGAGTGATCCTATATCATACTAAAATTCATATTCTACCATTCATGATAATATTGAAGAGCCTATGTAAAGATTAAGTTTGCTGGGTTAGAAATGAAGAATGGTTTAGAATGATCCTTTATCAGTATTCATTTCTGTTTCTCTGCTCTATCCATGTGAGGTCCTTTTGCATTTCATCAATAGGTCTAGCACTTGTTATAGATTCGCAGTTTTAGCTTCTATCAGAATAATTATGTTTGTTAGCATAATTACAAGTTTATCATGTGGACGTCTTTTTGTTGTTTTATTCAACAGGGCATCAATCATGTATATTATGAGACCGAGTACCGCACAGAATGGTGTCGTACCAATTCAACATCCGTTCCGTGTTTTTTATTTGCAAGGAAATTCTCTCAGGGAGCTGCTATGCGCCTGTTGAGCGATGATGTGGTTGGCCACGTTGAAGTTTCTGCATTGTTAGGCACTCATCCTTGAGTTAACGCATATGTTCCTGCAGCATACTAACCCAGTTAGACATATACTTCGGACGTCAATTGGGGCTACTACAAGTTTATAGACAGCATACACCACACAACAGATGTGAGGACAAAAAGGGATGTAGCTGCGGCTAAAATAGTTAATTAATGAGTAAGTAGATACAGTTAGTTTAGTTTAGTTTAGTTGTAACGAGCTGATAAGACCATTTTATCTGTCTTAGTGAGAGGTCTTATACAGCAATCACAATTGTAGAACAGCCATCTGTTATATGAATTAGTAAGTTATAATATCAAAAAGCTTCAAATTTTTTTGATCATTTTGGAAATTTTGGGACTGTTTGTGTTTTCAGTTTTCTAACATAGGAATAAATATAGTTTTACAAAACCGAAACATAGATAAGACTTTTCTGGATAGAAGTATTTCCAAAATAAATGCTTGTGGTTACGAAGTTCCGAACTTAAAGTTAAATAATGTTCTTGGCAGTCATAAAACAGATTAAGGGAAGGAGGGAGTGAAAGAGAAAAAAGTAATTACCTGAACTTGGCAGTCATAAAACATGAGCCTCAGAAATGATGATGTTTCTGTAGCATCTGTCAAGAAAATGCTTAACATTTCGCTCTTTACTACTGTTTCTAAGTTTGGACATGAAAATTTGTAGTAGTTGTAAGAAGGCTGGTTTTCTTTTACCACAAATGAGTGGTGGCATTGCCGTAACTACTTCGGCTAACAAAGTCAATGGAAAACGTTTCCATTGTTCCTCTGGAGGAGAGTCCAAGTAGCAGGAGTATGTATTAACAAGTGATAATTGAGAGGACTGTGGTTGACAGAGAAATAATTGAGCTGATCCCAGAGCGGCAAAGCCCAGCTTTAATTAACTCGGCTCTTTCAAAGATAAAGAATTTGTGGTTCCGTTTGCCATTGTAACTTTTAAGTCCTTCCCACTTGTGTCGATTTCACATTAAGCGAGAATACTGGTGCCTCTGCTTTCACTTGAAGATAAAAGAGTTAAGACTGCTGATGCTCAGCTATAAATATAAAATCCAGCAACTAAGTAATCATTGATGACAAAAATGAAAAAAAGAAGATAATTTTCATACACACATTAACTGTTACCAAATTATTTATATTTATAAAAATCTGAATCCTTAATGTGATTCATTATGTAATTTATTCTCTTAAGTGTACTTTACAATTTAAAAGATTTTGTTGCAAGAAGATTATTAAACAAAAAGGAAACGTATACTGTCACTCATTTAATAAATCGTAACTATCCAATACCCAATTTCTTAAGAAAAAAATTCAAAAAAAATTAAAATGTGTGAAAAATTGAAGTTAAATTATAACCGTTCAATACACGTTGAACGACTACGATTTAACGAGAGCTCGTACTATTACAAACAACTGCATGAGATCTTAATCCAAACAAAAATAATAAATTTCTTCTTATCAAAAGAAAAAAAAATGATACTTTCTGTTATACGTGAGAAAAGAATATCCATTTTACCTTGTTTAACAAGAAGGGAAGGGGAATAAAGTAGTTTTCAACTTTTCATCCCCTTCCATCACCAAATATTGAAATTTTACCCTAATGAAAGGGAAGGCCACGTGACTACCCTTTTCCTCCTGATAATTTAATTTAAGCATATGTGGGAAGAAAAATTCTTTCGCATATATATTGTATTATACTATGTGTAATACTTAATAAATATAAATTATGTGTAAATTTTAAATGAGATAGAATCATTAATGTATTCTGTAACTCAAGTAAAACTTATTCCACTTTATTTAAAATTTACACATAACATATTTATTGAGTATTGTATAAATGACATGGTAGAATACATAAATATGTAAGAATTTATCAGTGTGGAATCGAAATTACGAAGTCCTCTCAACTAAACATATGCATGTGACTTAAAGAGAAGTTGGCCATAATTCATAAAGATGTAGGCATTACAGTGCTTTGTTACCCACAAGTAACTGCTTGTTAATCATTGTCAACTCCTAAGTCCTAATTAATTATGGAAACGCAAGTTAAGGTTCAAACACTAAAAACTATCAAGTAAATAATGACATTTCTATAATGACAGGAAATAAGTGCTTTTACATATACTGGTCCCAGCAAACTGTCAGCGAAAAAATTAAAGAAAAATCAATAATTCATGCCCAGACTGAAAAATTGAGCACCAACCTGAGAAAGAGCAACCGCAAAAAGAATCAATAAATAGAATAATTAAAAAAAGAAACTAATAACAAACATGTCAAATGATGATATTTTTACTCGTCCCAAAGGACACTGCCCTATTTATAGGCACAAGACCTCAAGAATTTTCCCATCCTCTTTGCCGAGCCCTGAGCTCCCTCAAAGCAGTTACTTTCCTCTGAGCTTCAAGTGCATCTTCTGCTTTTTCCCTGGCTTCCTCACATGTCTCCATCCCTGAATTGCACTTGTCAGCCTCCTTTTGATACTGTGAAGCTGTTTTCTTGGCCTCTAAAAGAGCCATGTCAGCACGCCGATGTTTTTCCTGTGCTTCAGCTTCCTTCAGCTTCACTTCTTCTGACAACAGATCTTTAAAACCCTTCTCCATCTCTTCACTCACCTCTGGGTCTTGTTTCATGCAATCTACAAATATACCAAATATAATTTGAAAAAAATTGTCCATGGATGAAGGGTAACAGAATTTGAACTCTTAGGCATGCTTTTTTAGTATGTCATCCTGCACACATTCTATTAGTTGCCCCTACACCAGACTAAACCAAAATAACATTTCATTAATAAGCTACACTATCTTTGACATTATATGTAACACATTATCATGACACTACGACCATGACTGAAAAGAGGGTTTTGGTTGTTTAAGAAATCTTCTATTTGAACCCTCATTCAGATTTGAATTTGACCATCTCAGAATGCTTCAGCCTAGGTCAGATTTAGACTCGGTGGATACTTAACCAAATAGTATATAACTATTGCCTCATGATGCCATCTGAGCTCATACCGGTTGCTTTCTGTACGTGTAATAAAGGAAGAAAGACTAACCCATAATGGAGTTGTTGCTCAATCCTGCAGTTGAAAACAGGCAGAGACAGTGTTAACGTTGCACTATCTATATGCAAGATCAAGTTCCAAAAATAACTGAAAAATTAGCAGTCAGCAGTTAATGTCTCAGTAAAATATACAACATTTACAAAAGGCTATCAAGATTATATTTTCCATTGCATGGTCACAGAGTCTGTTGTAAAACTGCATGATTGATCACTTCTTTTTTTGCAATTAACTTATCACACTTGAAATCTTACAAAAAACAAAAGTTTAATAGAATGTACACTAAGTTCTTTGACTACTAAATATGCCACTTGTTGAGTGTACTATTGATTCTTAGCAGGTAAATGATCAAGGGGTTAATGGCTTTATAGTCTAATTTGAGCAGAAGACGTTTCAATTCTCGTTTCTCCTTCAAAGAAAGAACAGAAGTTTTGCCCTATCATAAATTACAAGCCAACGTAACAACATTTGACTCATAAGAACCTAGTTTCCAAAAAAACTGACAACTCAATCAAGCACCACTTAAGCAAGAAAAGGACAATGCTGAAATAGAAAATGCAAATGAAACCGTTTTTCTTGTTCTTAAAAATGGTTTTTTTCACAATTTGAAGGACAGAAAGGAGAGGTTACCGTCTGGGAGAGAAAGAAGGGGCTGAAAAGAGCAATCACAGCGACAAGGAGGACAAGAAGGAGAGGCGGAGTGGCGTACAGCGGCGGTGAATATCTCGCTAAGATGCCAATACAATGGTCGTCCTGCTATGTAACCCACTAGACATATCCCCAGAATCCACATCACCAATTTGAACACCCTTTGCTTCCTCCTGTTCATCGCTCTTGCTGCTGGATTTCCCACTCAACTGGGGAACAGGATCTTGACTAAGAATGCCTTTCGTTTTCAAGAATCGCGTTTTTGTCTCACAGAAAACTGCCCCTGCATGGGCATCACACGCGTCCCTTCATATTTCTCAATGAGGTATATATAGTTTCTTCTCCTAATGAAGCTGAGGAAGCTTGGGAGTGGGACAGGCTTGTAACGACGCCGTATCAATTGGGAGATGACTGTGAAGTGATGTGTGATTTCGCATGGGGTGATGGGTGGAAGTAGAAGGATGCCAGGTAACCTATCACTTTATCAGGGATTTACGACCTGATTTATTATTGACTTGACTTGCATGGTTTATTTAATAATTTAGATTAAGTTAAAGTTTTTATATAGATTTAATTAATTAAATAGGTTAAGTTTTTATATCAAATTTTGGTTTGTAGGCCGATTTATATTTATATTATTATAATATAATATAATATATATATATATATAAAATTTTTATATTTTAAAAACATATATAATATAACTAAAAAATGTCAATGACCTACATTTAATCTTATGGTCAAAACTTATTTTTGACCTTATAAGTCAAGGTATATTTTTAACTTATTTCTTTATAAGCTTAAATAGGCCAACATGCTATGTTAGACTTAATAGATTTTATAAATAGGTCAGGCTATGCTCATTTTCTAACCTATAGCATGCCACAAGCCAAGCTCAAATTGACTTTTTGACATACAGGCCTAACCTATTTTAACCAAAACCTAATTTAGTCTGACCTATTTCTACCATAGTGATGGGGTTATGATTAATGATCCACATCAAATTCTTATACCATTGATTTCACATTTTTTTATATTTACTTTCTTTATTATTGATTTATTATAAATGATTGTTTATGCAAGTCATTTTTTATAATAAACTATTATATGTAAAAGAAAGGATAAAAGTAGCGTGAATTTAATAGTATAAAAAATAACATAACCCCCATGATAAAACACCAAACGTTTTCTTATATATGATTTCATTTTTTCATTGTCTTTGTTATGCAAATTTTGAACAGTAATTAAAGAGAAGAAAGAAAACAAATTAATACAAAATTTCTCAAGTGGTTCAGCAATTTTGTCTATTCAATGTATCAAAAAAATAGAATTACATAAGTTTGCAGTTATAAGGAAACAATAATATCCAAAATACCCTTCCGTCTTGTGGCTTGTCCCCTCCCCTCCATCAACTAGCCTCTCATATATGAGCCACATAATCAACAATCTTTATAAAGCGGCACCAAATACATAACTGTTATTTTCAACTAACAATAGTTACGGAAATAATTAACTAAACCACGAAGAACACATAAATTGGGGAAATAAAAGATGAGATATTTGAACAAGTTAAATAATAATTTGATGTTTTATATATTAGGCTGACATCAAGGAATATCATGAAACTAAGGTCCTTTGATACATAGACCGGAACAATTTCCTAGAAACCTCAATGCTGTATGCTTCCACATTTACCATATTCATAATTTCATACATGGACTCATTCATATCATCAAATCCAAACAAAATTTCACATTCATGCAAAAGACACCAAGTAGACTGGTGCAGGGAAGTGCAGCAAATGCCGTGAGGAAACTCTGTCTGCTTAAGAAGCAAATTGCCCTCTTTAGTGTTCTGTTCTAGTTTATGTTTATTGTTCTTTGTTTTCTGTATTTGATATCCAAAGATTAGTAGCCAAGAAAAAAAAATGCCACTTTTTCTTATCCTTCTTTGGGCCAGAGAATTATGATTTACAATAGAAAGCAACAATATCTAATTATCTATTCATTTCAGTTTTCAATATTATTCTGAACATAGAGCTCTCTCTGGCCCCGCTGCTGAATATATTTATTTCCATCTTAATTCATTTGTTCATGTTGTTCTGTCATTGACTCCTAAATATAACCACCATGATATGTGCATGATCACCCAAAATTTTGCAGCATAAGTTTAGGAACACGAACGAGGCTGCAAGATCAGGACAGCTACTGATTTTGTTTCTTTGGATACTGCCTGGCCCCAAATCTGGTGGATCCAATTCTCACATTTGTACTTCCCATCTCAATCTCTGCGAAGTTATGAAGTTATCTGGTTAAACAATCTTTAGACAATACTGGTCCTTTCAGCGTAAGGAGTGTAATTTCCAAGAAATATATTCCTTACAGCTTGCTCAAAGTCTGCAGACATGCCCATTGATAGCTCGCATTGCTCCTCTGTTATTCCAAGTACCTTACAAACTTCACTTCTACAATTAGATAATGCCTGGAGAGTAGAAAAAGAAAAAAAAAACAATTGATTTTTGAGGAAATTCAAGAAGACTAGCCAGGAAGGTAAAATAAAAGTAATAATCATGTCCAAAATATAAGGTCTCCACCTTAAAATTTTCTGGGCTTGATGTATAATCTGGCATACCAATTGTCATTAAACCACAAAACTCAAGGTCTGGGCAGTTCCTGACATGTTTTACAAGGTCAACGCATCCAGCAGGCTCAACACCAGATTTTGCTGCAAGAAAATACTAATCAAATGTCATATTGAGACCAAATTGAAATAACAATCGTAAAGGACGAGATTGGAAACAAATATTATACTATTAAGGAACAGAAATGTACACAAAGATTATAGAATGTAAACCAGCATGGTACTACACCAAGCAGTGCGGCTGGTATGGTTTTCAGTCTGATTAATAGATATTGAGTATAGATTTAGTCTATTTTACATGAGTGATCTATTTGACATAAATCCAATAAAATAATTGGACGCTGCATTTTCTTGTGAACTTGAAGCTATTTTGGGATTAATCTATTAGAAGCAGGGTAGCATAGTTAGGGTTAATAAACATCTAACACAAGTCATTTTATTAGTACACTAGTGTGTATGTACTGAAAAAGTAGGCAAGTTTTAACTTATCAAGCGCAGCTTACATGTTTCTCCACTTGTATTCACTTGAACAAAAACCTTCAAAGGCTTTCTGCCAATATTTGCTACTGCAAGATCAAGATTTGCAATAGAAAACGGAAAGTTACTAAGGTTATGCATATGCTCAAGCAACATGTCTTGTTTGACAGAACTTAGGTAAACTACTACTTCCTATGACGTTGCAAATTAAGATTTGTTATATTGGACAGATAACTGAAGAAAGTTAAGAGGAACATTTGTAGTCAACTGGATACAAATGAACTCAACGTTAGATTTAGGATAATTTTACTAGCACAACTCCCTAAATTAAACTCATTGATTGAGTGACAGCTTCATAGTTGCTTTTAGATATTGACTAATGTAAGTCAGCCATCTGCAACTAACTACAATGCCCTTTTGCAAACTTCAACACTAAAAGGTCTTCTATACTATACACTATTTACAACATTATATGTACCAAAACAATTTAACTTCCAAGGCAAATCTCAAAATCTCATCATTTTACAGTAAAAACCAAGTGATATGTATCATCTCCCATCCCCCAAATAAAAAAGAAACTTAATTCTTGTATGTGCTCAAACACCTGAATGCACCAGATTCCCTAGAGTCAGGGAAAACCTGCGTACCTTCTCATCATCTACACTCTCTACATATGCAAGGTTGGGAACACCAGCTGTAAATGGAAAATGGCAACATGTTATAACCAAATATATAAATGACGTAAAACTGAACATACTTCGATTACATGCACAAGATAGCAGCTAAGTGAATTTGTTTGCGACATAAGCAACTGGAACATTCAATGGAACTTTTTGGAAGTGGGGATCAAAATAGCACATCAGTATATTTAAGAATAGTCACTTCAGTAAATTTCACTCCTCTTCTAGATCATATAATTCTCCTTTGTGTCCCACCAAAGTCCAGGTTCCTATGAGCAACACTAAGATTCGTTTCCAAATCAAAGTCTACCTATATGATTAAAAAACAGTTTGGCATTTATTGCAGGTAAGCAAAAAAATTACCCGAATCAATATACCATGACTTCAGGTCAGCAAAACAAGCATGAAAGTATGGTTCCAAGAAGCTCTATCTAACTTAAATTCAATAAATAGAACTAATCATACCCAGAAGAGGCTTTACTTTATTGCTCTGCAAATTCCCGATGAAATGCCACTCGATATCATCTGGAAGCTGCAGTTGCAAAATATTATCCAATCAGAGTCTTTATCCGGGATTATATTAGGCAAAAACCAAACCCCCACTCCAATTCAAACCGTTTAGAAATCTTCAATCATTTTTCATCCAGACAATGAAAAGAAAAGAAAAAAAAAAACACTTCAATCATAACCCATTCATGAAAAAAGAAGAGGGAACACGGGAAAGAATTTAAATTATCTCGGTAAAAAAAAAAAAAGATAAGGAAAACCTGAGGAACTTTCTCTATGAGTTCCTGAACGTAGTTCTCGCCAAAGCATCGATGGCCAGCATCGTAGATCTCGCGGATAGTAGAAAATGGCTTAGTCTTGCTAACGGCGACAACTCGAATCTGTTGGGCAGCCGGCCGGAGCGCTGGCGGCCTGTTGGACGCGGTGGACCACAGACCTGATCGACGCAGCAGCGACGCCGTCCATGGCGGATAACGTGGCCATAAATATTGATGATGCTGATTGAGCTTGTTCGCCACTAGTCCACAAGCACTAGCACACTTCTGCTCGGGCCCATAACCAAATATTAAATTTCAACTTTTAAAATTACTAAATTTTTAATTTTTAATAATTTTAGAGACTTTATATAAAACTGTGTAAAATATTAATAATTTGCTATTTATTAATTAATAAATATTTTTTCATGTAACTAATATATGCATGCATAATGCATATACGTTTTGTACTATTATTGGACGCTCGACTTAGAATATATATCCAACTTTTATGCATTATGTACCAAGCTTCTAGTTTTTTATTCAGCTAAAATAAATGTGTAAATGTTTTTTAATATTAATATAATAAGTAAATGAAGAAAAATTACACTTTTATAAAAGAATTAAATATTATTTCAAAAATATAAAAAATATGTCAAATATTATATTATCAAATCTTAAAAAAAATTATAATAATTTTTTTATTTAATATCAAAGGATGAGATATTTTTACATGTTTATATATATTATGATAATAATTAACAAAAGTCTTTTTTTTAATAAAATACTAACCACAAAAAAAATTAAAAATCTGATAATTTTTTCCCTTTATAGATAATATTCCATTTCTACAAACAAATCACATCTGATAATCCATTTTTCTTAAACTCTAGATGAACAAAAATCATATATTTGAATTTTTCCTATCCCCATGAGAGCTAAAAAGTAAGCATGTGTTTCTGGTTTCCTCCTTCTTCACCTTCACCCTTGTCTTGGAAAAGAATTAGAAACCAAACAGAGATTTTATTTGGTTTCTGGTGAACTGAAATACATGTTGCTGGCTGACTGCACAGACTGTAGGACTATCTTAGACTTGATGCATCTGAAAATTTCCAGTGCTGCAGCTACGAGAGCCAAAACTCCAAGTATTCCTACATAAACCCATTTCAATTTTTCAGCTTCACTTTGATTGTTGATCCCTTCAAATATGCTTCCTATCATTATTGCAATTATGGCATACCCAAGAACATGGTGGCATATGTTCCAGCTCTTGCAGTAACCTTGCTCTTTCTTTGGCAGCATAAAAATTGAAAGCATCTGATCAACAATAAAACAAATTTTAGACCAACAACTCATGAACAAGTAGAAGAGTTTTCGGACTTACTTGTATATTTATGAGTGTAAATGCAATGATACTGAGAGTACGTTGTGTTGGAGATGCATATTGTTTTGAAGAACTTCCAAGCCCTATGCCAATGAACCAGCCTATGGTGCCCATAATATATCCCAGAATCTGGCACACCATGTGACTTGAGTACCATTCATTGCAATTTATGGGGAATTTTCTGCAGTACCTTGCAACGATCACCCCAATGGGCAGCATAATGCCCCATCCAATGAGTATTAGAATCCCATGCACCTAAGAGATGCTCAAACACATCAATATTCTGCATCTGTTTTGTTGCCAGTTTATTTAAGAAGAACGGACACGCACACAAACATGGGACACGACACAATTAAGGACACTATTACAACAAAATTTAAAAGAAATGTTGTATCTAATACGAATACGAAGCCGGCTTTAAGAAGTTAGCTGGTAAACTTAGAAACTTTGACATGAATCTGATGAGAGTATGTGTAAAGTAATGAGTAAGATATGCTTAGCCTTAACAATTGAGCTTACATTTCCCAAATGATGCTGACCATGCGGGGTGAGAGTATGACCTCTGAGTGATACTAAATCTGTTGTTTTAGCAGTAAATGGACTCTGCAGACGAGTTTCATGCATCTGGGCCTCTATGTCACTGATTTTGGAGTCAAAATCCCAAAGAATTGTTCTTCTATTTTGAAAAAGAGCAAGGTTCTGAGTGGATGAAGTATGGGCATAGATAGGAGGCAAAAGAACAAAAAAACTAAGAAGAATAGGGCAATAGCATATCATGGTATACATCTGTCAATGTCTATATGTCACTTTCACAATTTTCAGAAACAAAAGGGAAGTTTCTCCTGCTGGGCAAAGGCTCAATCCTCAAATGATCACTATGCCATATGGATCTAGTTTTAGACAACAGTTCTTTACTTTTTTAGTTTTTAAAAAGGAAAAGCAATTAGTTTAAGCAATAACAGTGCAGAAATTCATGATTCATGACCTATGCTATTTTCTTTTGGGGGTGATATTTAGCTGTTGGAATATGTTCTTTTCTTATCCTACTAAGGAATAAAGCCTGACTTGCTTGACTAGTAATAACACAATAAGATATTATTCCTCTCTATAGCTAAATCTTTACTCTTTTTAATATAGTATTATACACTTCAGGAAAAACTTGAGATATTCACCAATATGAAAATTAACCCTTAAAATTTTTTTTCCAAGAATGATTTGGAAACACTAATCTCTAGTCTAAAAGGACACTTTTTAGCTTTCAAGTCATTATACGGTATGGGTTTATGTTTTTCTAGGAGAAACCATGCAGTGATGCAGGTTCTAAGGGGAGTTACAAAATATCATGGGCAATGTAATATTATGTCCTGTCTCAAATGGAAATAGTTTCTGCAAAACAGGGACATGTTATCCCCAATTACTCGTGTGTGTGAATCTGAGGCATCTAGCTTACATCTATACCGAATTTTATGAAGAAGCTTAATGCTTTATAATCTGATTTGCGTCTTTGACTTTAATTTCCTGTTTCTTGTGATCCAATTTAATTCTAAAAGTTAAGTTGTACTGGATCAAAGAAATTTGGCCAAACACCACTGATGGGTGGTGCTCTGTTCTCTAGTGGACCAGTCTTCATCAAATGGTTTAGAAAATCAAAAAATATTTACCCACAGGTAACAAAAGCTAAGGTCCAAAACTCAAATAAGCTTCAGACCCAAGGACCCAACTGCACTTTGCGTGATTATAGCTACCAGACCCTTGTGGTTTCCTTTCTCTTGTCAATGGGGTTATCCTTGCTGACTTCTTCTTTCAAACGGTTAAGTCTGGACTCTCCAACCTGATCTTTGTCTTTCTCCTATTTTAGTTTTTTCCACTATTTCATTATATTCTGGTAAGCCTAACTTGGTTTGATCCATAGATTAATTAGGCCATGGTTTAGACCAACCTCCACTTCCAAACAATAATTGAATATATATTAACCATGTCACCCCCATGCAAATATCCAAATCTCCCTCTCTATAAATACCTCTACCACCCTTCTTTCCTCTCCATACAAACCACACTTGTTCTTATTACCTTCCCCATTGACCAAGTCTTTCCCCAACTTCACTTCCAGTCCTTCTCCATAATCAAAAGATGAAGTCCTTGAAGATTGTCTTCCTTCTCACCATGCTTGCAGCTTCAGCCATTTCTCTCTCCAAAGGAGATTCATTTCTCCCCACCACTGATGATGACAACAATGAGGCTGAAGGTGAAGAAGAAGAAGCTATTTCTCTCCGTGGGAGAAGCCGCTTCCTGGCCCACATACCCAGTGGGGGCCTGATGAGTTGCGAGGGAAACCCAAGGGTTTGCCAGGTTGAGGGAAGCCCAGGGCCGGACTGTTGCAGGAACAAGTGTGTGAATTTGTTGAGAGACGCGTCCAACTGTGGGAGATGTGGGAAGAAATGCAGCTACCAGAAGATATGCTGCGAGGGTAAGTGTGTGAACCCTAAGACTAACGAGAAGCATTGTGGGAAATGTGGTAACAAGTGCAACAAAGGAAGCTCTTGCTTGTATGGGATGTGCAGCTACGCATAAAGGATTAATATTATATGATCAACTTCAACACATGAAAAGGAATTAACCTCAGTTGCATATATATATATATATAAAGGTATATGAATGTATAACAAATAAAGTGCAGCCATCACCTACTTGATGAGTCCTGCTGGTGTATTCTTATTTGTTCTTTAATTTCATTTGTTTGTGTATTTGCAATTATATATGTTCATGATGTATGAATGAATGAATAAATAAATAAAATTGTTGTTTATATATATAGTATTATGGTACTATTATTATTATTTGTTCAATTACTTGAATTCAAGTTGAAGATATGGGGCTGGTTGTAACTAACCAAATTTAATTATATATCCTCTGAGATGTTCCTTAACTCATGATAGTTTACGTACTTGGGAGACGAAAACTTGAACTTTTTCGAATACATTTATTAAAATTAACATTAAAAAAAATATCTTTTAAGTCATTATTTAAGCATAGTCTAAGGATAAGAAATTTATTAAAAAAAAAATTGTAATTTGATCATATGTGCTGCGAAAATTAACACCCCTTCAAAATTAAATTTATTTCACTAAAACTACTGTAAATATTAAGTGTGCTGCCAAATTCCCACACATCAATCCAATGCTAGCTATAAGCTAGGAACTTCGAATTGAATAGGTTTGCTTTTGCTTTTTATGAAATTTTAAAAAAAAAAATTCTATAACAAGTATTAAAAAATAATCAAAAAACAAAGAAAAAGTAAAAAAAATTCTGATTTTTTATTTTTTTCAATTTTTTTAGATTTCTCAAATTATTTCTTAAAATAAAATTTATAAAAAAATAAAGGACTAAAAAAAAAAAGCTACTCATGAAATATTACTAGCTACTCCATAAATAACATAGAAAACATCATATGATAAGTAAGAGCATTAGAATTAAGAGGCCTTTGGACTTTGACTGATCTAGAAATCACTTAAAGAAAGTTGAACTATGCAAAAGAATGAGAGTCAAAAATTTGGTAAGGTACAAGAAGAAAATAAATCGGATGAGCCAATAAAAAACAAAAGGGGCCCATAAAAATATTAAGATAAATTTATATAATAACAAAAGTTTAGAGGAAGGGGTCAGGCCTATGCCTCCCCTCCATCCATCGGATATGGATCCTTTTTTTTGTATCTGGACGGCCCAGATTTTACCACCTCATTTAATCAAAAATAAATTGTCAAAAAATTTTCCCCCATTCCTATTTATCCATTTGGTTCCTTATTCCTGTTACATGAAAACTTCCTGCCACTTTCTTCTTTGAAGGTATTCTGTCGCCAGTAGGCATTCGTCACCGGTAACCCATAGTTGCCGGTAGGCCGTCGTCACCAGTAGCCATAATCGTCGGTGGATCCTCTGCATTTTCTAGCTAGTCCAGTCATTGTTCTTAAGTCTGATTTCTCCTTCATTTGTCTTCCAGCCACTATGAACTAGTTTGATAGTTGATAGAGATTGATTAATAGTTGGAGTGAAAGTTTCTAATGAAAATTTGATGCTTTGAAATTTTGGAACCCACACTAGAACAGAAAAAAAGATTTCCCATTTGTTCTCAGAACTAAATTCAGTCAATGTCCATTACTATCATTATAAGAAAAAGCAAGCTATTACGATTTCTGGCATATGGCAATAAAGACAAAAACCTTATACACTAGCAAAATTAAGAGGAAATTAAACGATGAAAAAAAAAAAAAACTAGAAGAAGAAAGAGATGCTAGCTCTTACCTTCAGAGAGTCAACCATTTTTCTGTTGCAAGGATGCAACTCGATTTCAAAGGCCAGCGACGACCACTGGCAAGAGAAGGAAACGGAATGATAGATCCCACCAGTGATGATAGTTGAACCAACGGCAAATGGTGACCAGCGACCCATGGTAACAGAGGCTACCGGAGACAATATGGAAGACAAATCCAAAAATGAGGGTGGCGGGATGAAATTTTGCATAATGAAAGGAAAGAAAAAACCTAATTGTTTTTAAATGTAATTGCTGATGTGAGAAGATCTGGGTCGTCCAACCCAAATACAAAGAAAATGATCCTCCTTTTCCCATCCATCACTGCCTTTGGTACATTGTCCATTATCCTTCACTCTCGTGTTTTAGAGGATGAGACATTAATTAAGATGTCTGTATTTAATACATTATTGTGAACACCTCATTTTGTCCCAAAAAAAAAAACACACCACCCACAAGTCCAGCCCATAAATTTCCCATAGCTTAATCAAGTCCAAAACACCCTCAAAAACCCAATCCACCAAATCAGCCAACAAACCCAGTCCACACTCATCAGGCTTAACATCACCTGGCCCAATTAAACCAATCGGAGCCCCATATCCAGGGCATTGACCCGCCTAACCCGCCTAGCCCGAATGAATCCCTAATCCCCCAAATCTCTCTGCACGCTACCACATTCTCCCATCACTTTTACTCTCTGCCAATTCCTTCAACCCATCCCACACAACCTCTTCTACCTCTGCAAAATCAATCTTACACGACCCACTATGCCACGCCTCTACAACACCATTTCCCTATTTCTTTCTGTAAATCCATCCGCTCAATCAAAATATCTCTCTCCGTAAACGCTCTTCATGGCACCCATTCTCTCTGTTTCACTCACAAACCGCGAACCACTTCTCTGCAAAAACCCCAACCACTCTGAATGATACATCCCTGAAACGCACGCCTCTGAAATCAACCCATTCCCTGAATCCCTGATTTCGCTCCCTTTGAGGTCATAGTGAATCGCGGCTGTTCTCCCATAAATAAAGTACGAAGCCGTGAGCGTTAAAAAAGGGGATTCGAAGGGTGAAGCTTGAGAAAAAAAAAAAGGGTTTTTGAAGCTTAAACCAAGGAACGAAGGTCTGAGACAAAGGGAGGTCTGGAAGGGAGAATCTCAGAGAAAAATCTGAGAGAATCGAAGAGGAAGAGAACTCAACGAAAAACCGAAAGAGGAATATCAATGAGGACTCTGCTGCTTTGTGTGAGGATATCTTGCTGCAATTTAGGGGCTTCATTAGAGTAAGATTTTGTTTCTATTAGACTAATTCTGTATGAAATAAATCTCAAGGATTAGAAAGTCTTGGTTTTGAGTATTCACACGTCTCTGTGAATTTCATGCAAGATAGGAAGATTGGTCCTGATTAGTCATGGGTACTTTAATAACCTGTTTGAAGCTTAATTTGATATGAACATGACTGGTTGCTTAAATTCATCTTATTGTATGTTAGTTACCCGTAAGATTCATTTTTTTTACCCTTATTTCTGTTTGGATGACTGACATATCTCTGACTGCTGGTAGTACCCATTGGATCCCTGAATTCTGTTGATGGAATTATTTCTCTAAATCTTGTTAGGCTTACTCGGGTATCATAAGTTAATACTAGGTTATTCGTGCTTCTAATCTGGATTAATCTGGATCCTTACATGATATTTAGACTGTTATTAGGTGGTTTCACGTCTGATAAAGATTGAGATAGATTGTCATCAGTTGATTCAGTCCAAAATGCTTTGTGGGTTCTTTCTTTTATTGCTCACTTGAAATCATGAAATATTTTGCTAATTCTTCTGTCGTGAGCAGCACTGGGATACATGCCATACTAAGATAATCATCAATTTAAATTAAATGACATGTGTGCTTATTTTGGACCTCTTCCTAAGTCATTCACTCAAATTATTTTCCAGGGGTAACTTAGTTTTCAATTGAGCATGAAGAGGTTTTTAGTTAAGCATGTTGGTGGCCTTACTGACTTGATTTAATCATACTATTCTAGTTGAACATGTTACTAGTAATCTAATTATTTCATTAGAAGTTGCTGCCAGATGGTGCTAATGGTATAATTAAGGTTAATTGCCATCGGTTTAATTTAAGCATGATGTTGTGAGTCTTCATTGACAGTAAGTAGGTTCTTGCCGCTTGTGTGCTTATATATGTGTGCGGACAAGGTTGTGGAGATTTAGGCTATATAACCATTTATCATTTTATTTTGTTCATATCCAAAATCGCCTTTTCATTCATTCTATATAGCACAAAAAAAAATAGTTTTGCTTCTTTATTTTTTACAATCAATGTTCACTATGCTGCCTGTGGATTTATTCATCACTCTTAATTCTTAGATCCATCCCCCTTACTCTTCTAACTAGGGTCATGAAGCCCAATTAAATCAACAAGGCTTCAAGGGCCCACTTATTTTAAAAAAGGGGTCCAAAGGCCCAAACTCTGCTCTCATAAATTACAATGACTAGAGGGGTTTCAAAGACCTATTCAAATTATTTTTAGGAGTTATAAAGGTCTAATTGAGTTACTCTCAAAACGGGTTCAAGGTCCAATTACTTTCAAAAGGGTTTCAATGGCCCAACTAAATATCATCAAATTAAAATTCAATTAAATTCTATCTTTTGGAAATAAGGGGATTTTAAATTATATTATGAAAGCTCACTCTGGTCTTAATATTTTTAAAATAAAATGGCAGTCCTGTCATGATACTTTTAAGAATTACAGTTTGACTCAATATTTTTTGGTGCCCATACTTTCAAAAATTATAATTTGACCCCATACTTTTAAAGAATTACGTCATAACCCCTAAATTTTCTAAAAATCACATCCTCATCATCGCCCTATTATTTCTATACCGTAAACTCAACGTTTAATGAACTTTCAGTAGAAGTTTTTCTTCTCCGAAGTTCAGTTTTTCAGGGACTTTCAGTGGGAGTTCATTTTCCCCGAGATTCCGCTTGTCTCTTTTCTAAAGGACTTGTAGTAGAAGTTTAGGTTTCTCCAAAGTCCTAATCTTCATAGCATTCAGTGAAGTTACATACTCCCCGATATCATAAACTTACAGACTTTCAGTGGAATCTTATTTTTCCAAAGTCTTATGTTTTCACGGGCATTTAGTAGAGTCATATTCTCTCCAATGTCGTGGCTCACCATTCGAACTTTAGGTGGAAATTTGATTTCCCCTAATGTCCTAACTTCTTTTCACCTAATCAATGTTAACCAAATTATTCGAACTACGTTGACCTTGATACCCTTCGAGGTACGTAAGCACTTACTTGGTAAGGCAGGTCCCGTTATTTATTTATCCATCTTTGTCCATTATTATTTCATTAATAAATGGGTAATTAAAATGCATTAATTTTTAAAGTACAAACAATTTAGGGTAACCATCCTTAGGGATGGATGTTGTGGGTGCCTAACACCTTCCCCACACGTAATTAGACTCCTGAACCCTTCCTCTAGTTTCAAGGGCCAAGTTTTTGTTTCTTTTTTTAGGATCCTAATTATCCTTCTAATTAATTGGTAGCGACTCTAAATTTTCTCTGTGTTTTCCCTTACGCGCCCCAAAGCCATAAAGCAATGGTTTTTCACTGGTCGTTACGTTGTGACAATTATGCTTGTAATCATTCAAGATATTATATTGTTATGAAATGACACCATTGATACTTAGAGTAAAATACTCTCCCCTTATCCCTTGAGAGATGCTTTAATTATACAACCTTCTCCTCTATTTTAAAAATCTACATAGCCCTCTCCTATAAATTAAAAGTAAGTTACAATTAAACCGAATTTTTTAATTGATGTTAAAGTTGTCCGTTATCTTTTGGTCAAATGACCTTTTTTTTAATATAATATGACTAAAATACTATTGATTTTATATAATATGATCAAAACATATTTTTCTTTCATTATTTTACTTCAATTATTTTTTTTAGAAATATAGTTACCTAAAAAAATATATTTTTTAAATATCATGACTTTTAAAAAGTGTTTTTTTTTGTTTTAAACATATAATTACTTGGAACAAAATTATTTTTTTTAAAAAAAAGTATCATTGAAAAAAATTTTCTTTTATTTTTTTGTTTTAAAAATATCATGACTAAAAAAGATTTTCTTTTTTATTTTAAAAATACCATTAGTTGAAATTTTTTTTCATTTTTTTGTTTTAAAAATATCATCACTTGAAAAAAATTACATTTTCTTATTTTAAAAGTAACCGTTACTTGAAAAATATTTTTTTTAGTTTTAATATTATGACTTGAAAATATTTAATTTTTTATTTTAAAAATATCATTACTTTAAATTTTTTAAAAAATATATATTTACTTGACAGAAATTCTTTTTTCTAATTTAAGAATATTATTACTTAAGAAATTTTTTTATATTTTATTTTAAAAATATCATTACTTGAAAAAAAAATTTTGAGGGTTTGTTTTTCATTATATTTTATAATTATAATTTCTTAATTTTTTTATAAAAAAAAATCTTAATAAAATATTCCTAAGAACGTTAGATTAAGTGAAACTAGTGTATATTTTCAAAATATATAGGAAGAACGTGTAATTAAGGCATTTCTTAAAGAAGAGGAGAGTATTTTACTCTTGATACTTATCATAAATTATGAAGATCTAACATCACACTACTTGTAACTTTATTTATTAGCTTTTACAAAATGTTAATTCTATTCTTTTTTTAATTTTTTTAATAATTATGCTAAATACGAAAATCTTAAATATTTTAGTATTTTATATCTTAATATCCTATACCATAATATATTAAATATCATGATATATAAGATAACAATATATAAAAAGTTGGTAAATTCATTAAACGACTGCATTTCGAAAAATGTTACTTATCTTTTAGCATTGTCGAAGCAGGTTAAATATAGTTTCAAAAATTAATGTTGATACATATTTGTATATTACACACACAAAATGTACCTATAAATTAATTTTCATAAATTTACAATGTTGTCATTATGATATTTATTTAACTATATATTGAAATTATTTATAATATATATTCACCAAAATACCGAATTTGGTTTTGAATAAAATAAGATTTTCACATATTGTTACAAATATTATTATAATAATGGCTTATTTAGTTTGTAAGTTTTTCTCCCTTAATTATCTCAATTTATAACTGACTTATATTGACGATGGATCGAGATGGACGGTGTTATTGACCTTCTGGGCAACTTATATAAGTCCTATTTGGCGTTGTCTTCTCTTAAAAATGTCAAAATAAAAGGCCATACTGGAACCCAACCATGGGTTTGTAACGGTTTTCTGGTTTCCTCAGAATCAAGCAAAAGACTATAGCTTCCCTTCAGACTATAGCTTACAAAACAAGCATATCTTCATAATTTTCATTTTATGAAAACATGATTTGGCTTTGCAAATTAACCAAACATGTTTTTCATTTTTTGAAAACATGATTTAACTTTATAAACATAAAATGTTTCTTAAAATTTGAAAATGAAAACCATTTTCAGAAAATAAAAACAGGAAATGTTTCATCAAACCAAACGCACCCTTAATTACCAGAACAATAATATTAAATCATAATTTAATTAAAACTTATTCATTTTAATCTATTTTATTCGTAAGAATAGTATAATTAATTTCATTGGTATGTCTTCCACATAGATTAATTCCTTAATTAACATATCCTCCTTCAATTTCAGTGCAAAGTTTGAAATTCTTGTTAACAAGCCTAACCACTTCATAATTTACACATGGAGTTGGCCGTCGATTTAGACCAACACATGACTAACTGATGAATAGGCTCATGCATGCAAAGGCCAAAGCTGGCCTCCATTATCTCCTTCTCTATAAATACTTTCTACCATCTTCTTTCTTCTCCATCAATTAAACCTTCATTCAACTTCAATATCTCTCCTGAGAACTCCTACATATATATATACATGGAGTCCTTGAAAACCCTCCTCCTTCTGGCCATGCTAATGGCTTTGGCCATTACTCTTTCGGCGACAATAACACCTTCTGATCAGAGTAGTACTGATCAAGAACTGAGCTCTCTGAAAGGGAGAAGTCGCTTCCTTTCCCAGATACATTACCGGAGTAGTATTAGTACTGTTCAGAAATATTGTAACAAGAACCCTAAGATTTGCAGCGTTAAGGGCAGTGCAGGGCCTGATTGCTGCAATAACAAATGTGTGAGCTTGTCGACAGATAGATTCAACTGCGGGAAATGTGGAAAGAAATGCAGCTATCGAAACATGTGCTGTGGAGGTAAGTGTGTGAACCCTTCGACCAACAAGCAACACTGTGGGAGATGTGGAAACAAGTGCAAGACTGGGAGTTCATGTGCGTTTGGAATGTGCAGCTATGCGTAGAACTTTGATCATGGATGAGCAATATTTTCTGGATTTCCATACAGTTTCTGATCAATAAAGTTGCAGATGATCTACAGCAATCACCCACTTGGTGTATTGAATAATATTGCATTGTTTGGGGCTTAATATATATATAATTATATACAATCTGTTGTTTCGTGGTTTATATATGAAATAAATTAATAAACTCATGTTTTTGCTCTTTTTGCATAAATGCCTACTAGAGAGAGTAATGGAGAGAAAAGAGGGGAATTTGCACTTTTTACCCTAAATATTTTCTCTCCATTGCATTATTGACCTCCTAATATATATTAATTTCAGCATATTACACTCTTAAATTAATTAACTATTATGGTTTAGTCAACTTGTAATATTAAATTTAAAAATCTTACT
>JASKGM010000005.1:4032497-4046834 GCA_034509205.1 Ceratonia siliqua | reverse complement strand
CTTTTTTCTTTTTTCTTTACTCTTTTCTTTATTTTTCTCTTTTCAATTTCTTGTATTCTTTTTAATTTTCTACTTTTTCTTTAAAATCTTTACTTTTTCTTACAAAAGTTGTATCATATAATTCTTTTTAAATTTTTTTAAATTTAAAATTTACTTCTCATTACTAGAAAGAAATTATGAGAGGTAGCACATAAGTGAAGCGATGACATAATAAATCTTTATTTAAAAAATTTGTACTATACATTAATATTTAAGATATTTGATGATGTTTAAGATATTAAAAAATAAAATATGACATTTGGTTGCTGACAAAAAAATTTAGGAGATAAATAAGTTATACAATTCCTAGGACGTATCGTAATTGGTAGATGTTTATTAACAAGAGATGATCGGTAATAATAGAATCAAACACTCTTTAGTTGACGCATTTGAATTTCACTAATTGAGCCAACCTTTGGGCAAATAACACTATTTTAAATGATATGAGATATTATTAAAAAGTTATAAAAATCTTGGATCAAGATCACATGACACAATAAACACTATATATAGGTGATATAATATTTAATTAATAAATTTTATTTATATTTATTATTGATAAGTTTATATATATTGCATTTGGGAAGCACTCCCTTATAGCTACATTTTTGTGATTGTAGGAGAGTTTTAAAATTTTTTTAATAATTTTTATTTTATAAAATTAATTAATTATATTTTTATATAATGTATTTTTATTAGAATTTTTTGGGATGTTTTTATATTTTTTAAAAATATTTTAAGTTACAAATAAATAGTAAAAAAAATTATAGATAAATAGTAAAAAGAATGTAAAAAAATTTAAGAAAAAATTCAAAAATATCTTAAAAAATTTCTGAAAAAAATATATAAGATAAAAAATAGTTAATTAATTTTAAAAAATAAAAAAAATGTAAAAACTAAAAAAAATAAAAAAATAGGGGTAGAGATGTAGAATAGTAGTTTCCATTGCATTTATTGTTCTCCAAATATGTCAGCATCATATTTTTTTCTCCATTCCAATCATAAAAGCCTCACATTCCTAAACTTTTTTTTATTCTTTTATTACCAATTGAATTTTTTAAAACTGAAAAGGTCATTATTGTGAGGTAGGGACAAAACTATATACATCAAATTATACATCAAATTAATAAGATGTACATATGTATATATAACATAATTATTATTTTTAAAATTTTTATATTATATTATTTATTTTACATATATATTGTAAGTACATATTATTTTAAGATAACTATATAAGGAGGTAGGGACATAATTATGACATAATTGTTCTCGTTTATATTTTTATACCACTTATTTTATTTTATAGATGCAGTACATATTTTGTATTCTTACGATTTTTGTTGGATTCGCCTTGTAAGGGAGGTATGCTTGCCTAAAGAACCGTAATATTGTCATAGAAATGTGGGGTTCTTATAGTACTAATTGAATGACTTGTAGTATATATATATATATATATATAATGCAAGCTTGTGGCAATAATCTCTCTATTTTCTTGTTTCTACCAAATTCTTCTTATGCAATTGGTACTGAACTTTTTTCTAATGCATATGCATGATCACAGTTTGCTACCAAGTATGGCTAAAAAAAGGTTAATTTGTAAACCATTTTGTAAAAGGAGATAGAATTAAGAGATAATCAAGTATATAATATCCAGGCAAAAATTCTTAAAGTAATTGGATTATGAAAATATTTATAAAGGGAAACTTTCATTAATTTTTCAGACTGTGTATGCAAATCTCCTCCTTATTTATGGGCATTGCATGCGGAAAGATGACAACCACCTATTCACATGCAGGGTCCCAGGCATGGCTAGCCCTGTCTATTCTATTATTCTACCACACCACCAAATTTATATTCAATACTTTTAATAATTAATCACCTATTTTTCCTGTCATTTCCCTTGAGCCATGTAAGGTTTTATTTTTATGATCATTTAGGGATCAAATAATGGAATATAACATTGTTATGAAAGAGATAGAAATAATACGTGAGATTCATTACTTAATTAATGAGTTTCACTTATATAAGGTACAAATTCGCCAAACCTCCTCTAATGTTTTTGTGAAAATTTGTATAATATAGTCAAATAAATATTAAAGATACATATTTTTGTCTTTAACTTTAGCTAGTTGTAGCTTGTATTGAAAGGAATTACCTTATAATAGTATCTTTTATGATATTTGTAAGAATGAATATTATTGTACTTGCTAATTTGTGATAGTAATGGTAGTAAGTAGATAAATAAGAGAATTTTATCTTAATTTTTCAAGTAGGCCCTCTTATTTTTTGTTAGCCAATCTTTTTTTTCCTGAGGTTTTACCAAAATTTTTTAACTTTTCTTCTCTCACACAGTTTGGTCGTCCTTAGGTGATTTATGAATCTGTTCCTTCTTATATTTATTATTTGTGATTCTATGTATATTGTGTTTATTTCTCTCATTATGTAACCATATCATGTACATTTTCAAAATGAAAGAATTGATCCGACCATTTAGGTAATTGCAACGGAAGTGGTTAAAAATGTATATTCTCTATCTTGATTACTCAGATTCAAACTTTGAAGTTAACATTTAAAATAATTTATTCTCAAAAATTACTCATGTATCTTAGGTCTTTAGTTACCTCTCAAAATATATAAGAATCTAACATTAATGCCCAAATATTGCTATATTATGTCTTTCCATCTTTCAATAAATGTATTGTTATGTTATGTTATAAAAAGGTCTTTAATTACCTCTTCTTGTAAAATGTACTATGTTATAATTGTGGAACACAATGGTTATACAGCATTTTCTTTCCATCACTTTCAGCTCAACTCCAACTAGATTTTAAAATTATAATGTATACTTTCATGGGAGCTTCCTTTTTATGGATTTATGCCGAAAGGCCTTATTTCTTTTTTTAACTAACTCCACTTACAGAAATATCTGCCTTTGAATGTGGAAGAAAGTGGTGGCCTCTTTGATACTGTTAAATCCAAAGTTTTGCTCAAGTATAAGCTTTGAGAAACTGAATTGATTTGCTTCCAAATTAAGTTGGTCTAATACGAAATCCCATGAACCAGAGACTCAATCAAACTGTCAAAAGCACTAAATGCACCAACCATAGACTTACCTCCCAAAAGCTTTTTGAATTTCAAATGTGGTTGGCAGTCACACTAGCTAGCTTACCCCTCTCTGAGCTCATAAATATAAAAACATGGAACCTAAACTCAATGTCTTGTCTCACTGGTCTTCTCTGCTTGTAGAAATTCAAATATGCCTTTCTCCATTTGTTTTCCAAGCTTCAAAATTTAATGTGCCCACCTCCTATTTGATGTTGGGTCGTTGGCAAATTTAATGCCACCATATTTAAGGCTCTCTTCATCTTTCTGTCACTGCCCCCTCTCCCTCTCTCTATCATTAAATTTTAAGAATCTCACAGGACATTATAGTTACTCCATGAAAACATGCCACCTTCTTCACAACTTTGTTTCTTCTTACCCATCTAATTCACTCACGTAAAGCTTTTCCTGGTTCTTCTTTCTGGGTATTCTAGGTAAGCTTTTCTTGTTACATAACCAGTTTAGCAATGGTTGTTTCTTTAGAAAGTGCAGGAACTTGTTATGAATCTGCATAAACTGGTGGTAGTTCAGATGTACAAGAGCCTGAGATATTGGTACGGTTCAATCAGAAGGCAGTGCTTTATAAATCTAAAGCTCGGTTATTTGATTGAGCCGTGCCAATATCACGGGTAAATGATATTGGGCAATCACAATTCCTTCTCTTTAGCAATCTGCGGCACATTGAAGGTTGTTTCAATTCTTTATTTAAACATCTTGGTAAGTCATAAATTAGGTTCATGGGTATCATCAGAAACGGTATGTGATCAAAGGGATAATAGTTCAATCTATTTTTTTTTCCTTTTCTTCTGCAGATTTTTCAAGATCTTCATCCAGCTATCTCTTCTGGTACTAGCTTTCTGCAGCAATGAAGAACATAAAGGAATATAAATTTAACTTTAGGGTGGCCATCTTGTTGGAGCCTTTTTCCTTTGAATCCCAAGAGTGATGATCCGTTTAACAAAAGCTTCCTGTAGGATAGAATTTGGTAGGTAGGAAATTTATTTCCATGTTATTTTTTCTTCTACTTTTTCTCTGCTCCTTTTTCTAGGTGATAGGGAATAAGAAGAAAGTTGATAAATCAATCTTGACGTTTAGTTTGCTTCTACTCTAAGGTGCATCTCTTTTTTGACAATGTAGTATTATAGTAGGTGACAAGATCCGATCTTTCTCTTGTTTTCATGATTAAAGTTTAAACGACGGTGTTTAATAAGGTATTTTTGAATGTATCAATAAATTCGATGCTTTTTTATTATTTATTATTTTTTATAATTTTTTATTTTAAGAAAAGAATAAAAAGAATTTAAGAAAAATTTTAAAAATTTTAAAACAAATTAAAAAAAATTAAAACACAATACTTAAAAAAATATAAAAAATGAGTAAAAAATTTAAAAAAATACAAATAAACTTTAAAAATACAAATAAAAATAAAAAAAATACTTGAATGTACAATGTACCTTAAATGATTTCATTAAATCCTTTTTATTCAAACAAAATTATCATTCATAATTAATACACACTACTCTATTTAAGTTTAATGAAAAATTCAAATGGGATAATATATAGACATAAGCAATAAATGAAGTCACAAGGTATAAAGTTTAATAATAAATTTTTTTTGATAATTTGCAAGAAATTTTCAATATGTTTCTAACATTAATTAAATTAAATTAAAAAAAATCTCTTCTTTCGGGTAGTTTCTTTCCTAGTAATTCTCCCCTTTATTAAAACGTATTCTTTTTTCGAGTTTTCTTTATGGCAACTTGGCTTCTTGGTATTGAGTTATAGAAGACCGTGGCTTGTTTTTCGAGTTGACCAACGACCATTAATATTAAATATGCATGCTGCCTGCTTTTGATAGAAATAAGTGGAAGTCAAATTTCCATTCAGACATGATTATGGAATTTGGCTTCATTGGATAATGGATATCCATGCTTGGATTAAAGAAAGCAGCCACATGAGGTTTTCAAATTTTTATTTTATCAATTTAAAAAAAAATAAATTAAAATTTGACAAATTTTCGTGTGAAATGAAGTTTCAAAAGTTAAAACTAGATTCTTGATCAGTAATTTTGCAGAGTTCTTACGTAAAGGAGCCAAGATAGACTCTGGAAAAATTACTTTCCATAGCAAAACTTTAAGCAAATTCAAAGACCGAAAATCATAGTGATCTCTTAGTGCTGTTGATGTTGGATCTCATGCTGCAAGCTATTGAAGGAAGGGACATTCTTGTATTTTAAGTAAAAATATTAAATAATATTAAACAATTCAAAGTTATTAAATTTTCTGGATTTTGAGAGACTGTTCCTATTGAAAGTTTTACATCAGAGACGTTGGGTGATTAATTATTGTATATAAGAGTAAAATAGTTTTTATCTTCCAAGACACTATTGAAATAATAAGTTAAGTCCACCCGAATTTTTTCATGGTATCAGAATTCGTGAATAGGTTCACTTTCTCTGTCCTTCCTTGTGAGGGATCTTCCAAGACACTATTGAAATAATAAGTTAAATCCACCCGAATTTTTTTATGGTATCAGAATTCGTGAATAGGTTCACTTTCTCTGTCCTCCCTTGTGAGGGGAGTGTTGAAGGCCTCACATTAAAAATGTTGTGCGATCAAGTGTTGTATATAAAAGTGAGGCAGTCCAAAACTATACTTGGCTCTTTAAATTTTGCATGAGCTAGAGAATTGTGTATTGACTATTGAGGGACCAGAAGGCATGGAAGAAAATG
Source organism: Ceratonia siliqua (assembly GCA_034509205.1). Classification (NCBI taxonomy): domain Eukaryota; kingdom Viridiplantae; phylum Streptophyta; class Magnoliopsida; order Fabales; family Fabaceae; genus Ceratonia; species Ceratonia siliqua. The sequence continues at coordinate 4,040,959 of JASKGM010000005.1, read as the reverse complement.
ATACATTGATAAAATTAGATGGAGTGAGAGAAATCTCAGAGCTCAAACAGAACTCATCAGATTTCTGATTTGCGGCTTTATTTACAACTTTGAAAGTGGTTGGTGGGGTACACGTAAATTGGTAGTGAAGCTTCTCTTCAATCATGGAATCACGTAGGATGTTCTCTGTATCATCCCCCACTTCCCCACTGTTGGTAATTATCGCGAATCCATGCCTTCAATTTCTCCATAAAGTGACCTTTTTTTCCCTTGTCCATGAAGTAATTGAACAAAGCTATTTTGTTCTCATTTTCACACTATTTTATAGAATACAGCTTGATAACGAAGGAAAGGTACAGTGATGGTTATTGAAAAAAGAAGAATAGAATAACAATTATGGAAACAAGAAACAACATAAAAAAGGAATAAATTTATATTAAGTTTGAAACAAAAGGGAAAGAAAGATGAACACAATGAGAACTAATTATTATGAAGCACGTTATCCATGGCAGAGAACTAGAATATAAAGCCCTCCAGCCACTTCAAAAGAATGGGTTGTTACTTTTACTCTTCTTCATTCTCTTTGACCTGCATTTAAGGGTTATTTCCTTTGTTAAAATGCAGATCAGATCCCAACCAGCAAGCCTTATCACTTGTCTCTCAGTATCAACTGCAATTCTCTTGCAATGTATATACCATGCGCCATTCTATGCTTTCTTGCTTCTTGAGTTTAGAAGATGAGTTGCCAATCTAACTTTCAAAAAGTGGCAGTCCACAAAGCGTTTTCATCCTCCCCACAACGCTGGTGAACTTCCATTATCCTCTCAACAGACCTACAAATTCCACTGCATCTCCAATCAAATGAAGCAACACATATGTTACCTGCCTGCGCCTTCCACTCGCAATCTGCAGCAGCAAATGACAAATTGAACTCTTAAGACATCTAAACAGCACCAGTTTCTTTCCACAAGCAGTCTATTTATCATTCTTCTGAGAATTAGATGGTGATTACAGGTATTATATTATAGTAATATACCAGATGATTTGTTTGAGACACCTAAAATCTTTATTAAAGGCATTAAAGCATACAGAGTCCATAACAGCCTTAATGAGCTGCCACCCATCTGCGGTTTCATTTGGAGGGAGCAACTTAGCTAGTTTAAAAATCTCGCTTTTCACTGGAAGTATTATCTTTAACTAGTTAGATCCATCAATGCATAAATTATAACATCTTTGGAAAGAGTCATAACATGACATCACAAACAGTATAAAAACATTCAGGTGCAAATTTTATCCATCGCTGTTTAGCTTAATATATACTGCTGTAAGAGTATTGGATCAATGATAATGGCATCACAAAAATTAAACGCAAAACATACCCGGGGGTGTACCACAACACAATCTCCTATCATCAATATGCTCCACATCTAAACCAATAAACCAAGCTCCCAATGAAACATCTTCATTAGCGTATTTATGCAGCACATCCCTGGTATTATAAATCAAATTGTCATTAAAAGAGCTATGATATGCTAACTTAATCAGTCTACTACTAAATTATATACAAGAGGGCCACAAAAAGTCCTTGAAATTGTTGGCCTGTCCTTGTTCCCACTTTCTACATGACGAGAATTTTGATTTTACTAACAATTTCTGTATTTCAGCTACCAAATTGGGGATTAACCATCAGAAACCCCTCTTTTAATGATCATAAGTATGGACAACAAAGAATTTACCGATTTTTTGATATATAAGTGGCCAAATCCTTTGAAATGGCATATAACTGTCCTGTAGCATGACGAAAGTACTTGTTTCCTACCTCACCGAACTTCCAGTATTCTGGTTCATGGTATTTCACTCCCCTGTTCCATAAAAGAGTTACATTAGGAAGTGGTTTTAAAACAATTGAAAAATAGAATACTGCATTTCTTACTTCTGAGCAAGGACAGGACCAGACTTCATGCACCCAATATACACCCGAGGTTTCATACGGTGCCTAGCCAGCGTTAATCCAAGTGTTGCTGAGATAACAAATAGCCAATAAACACAATGAGGAAAGAGATGGAAGAAAATATTGACCCGTTCATTCTCCTTTCAATTTGCATTAAACCTCGTCTGACTAAGCATATAGTTCCAAAATGAAATGAAGAAAACATTATAATAAAACATCATCATTATATACAAACTCCAAAGAGAATGCACTGGTTCTCATAAATAAAACTTCACCTAGCAGCCACACCAAGCTTTCTAATGGATGAACTCTTATTTTGAATAGAGAATTTCCCTAGCTCAATTGAAAAGTCAACTAATGGTGTCCGAAGACTCCAAAATCATAAATGCAGATGAGTTTGTACATCCTCATGTACTAACCTTGATTTTCTAATGCAAACAATCAAGGAAACTACGGATAGACAAATGAATCTAAATGTGCTATTATCTCCTGGATTATTACCACATCATGCAGCAGTGCAACAAAAGTTGATATTTCAATTCCATTGGTAGTTGAGCCACCTATTTTTACAGTTATTCCTTGTGAAATCCATAAACAGCATCCCCTGTTAATCTATTTTACATTTTTTTTTTAATTTTAAGTAACACCTTGGTAATTTTCTTATAAAACTAAGTGCATAAAAGGAAATCCCATATGTAACTTTAATTTTATTAAATCGACTCATCAGAACAGATGTTCCAACAGTTGATCATAAGTAGAAGTTCATCATTCATTTATCGTTTTTAATATATTTAATTATGTTACGACCCCAATCGCAAGTTATGGGACTTGAGTCCCACATTGGAAATATGGGATTCTAATGTAGGGTTTATATAAACCTTGGGCTCTCCAACCTCATAAGCTAGCTTTTTGTGTGTGGTTCTCCCAAAGGTTCATATCAAATTAATTTATTGATTCTTTTATGAAGGCAGGTAAAGTTCTTTTCCTGCACATATAAGTAGTAAGTTAAGAACTTCCAGTTATAACTATATCTTCAATGTATAGTAGTTACTTCTTCCACAACTCAGAACTCATATTATTTATCAACTATAAACTCTGAATAGATTGTCTATTTACCTAAGTTCACGTGGACATCATCATCAACTTTGACATAAAACTCTGCATCCCACAAGGCAATAGCAGTTGAAAAGTAAGTCTTTGTCTTTGCTGATAACTCCAGGTAGCCCTCGACATGGTTCTGCTTAAATATGGATGTATTTTATTTTATCAACAATAATTCCAGTATAATATAAATAGGAAATAGGATTATACGTTTACATGAAAAGGGACAGGAGAGAAAGATCACCAGCCTTAAGAAGTCACCATGGAGCTTCTCCTCTGCTTTGATAGCTTTATCAAGAATGCCACCAGACGTAGAACTAGTGCCAAAAAGGGAAACTAACTAAAGCTAATTCCTTAATTTAAAAACAAAGGGAATGAACCACAAGGAAACATGAAATAAACAAATCAAATAGAAATTCATCATAGATGTGCAACAAAACAATCTTAAGCATAAAATCTATGGCCTGGACAAATATTTTGAGTAAGGCCAGCTTATTGTGCACGACTTAGAATATTAATCTGACATAGTCTCTATACAAATAGAAAACAAGTTCAGCGTCATCAATAGAAAAGAAATTTCTCTGACATTTTTTCAAATGATTGTGCACAAAGTGCATCAACAATATGAAAACAGAATTTGAAGCTTTAGAAGTAAGGGAATGACACTAATCTACACAATATGAAGCAATTAAGATTTGGAATAATACATCAGAATGAGAGAATAACAGTCACTTTGACAGTCCGGTGGTAAGTGCACAAAAAAAAAGTTCTAACCCTAAAGAGGTATCAGGAGATATATTGAATCTGACCTGTGACCTATAACAAAACGTATGATTATGCCCTTCTCTTCCTCCAGCTTCTTTCTTTTCTCAGCTGGTGAAATTCAATTAGAAACCACAGATCAGAGACATGAAGCACAGGGAATAGCATTAAGAAATTATTAAAGTATTTCTACAAAAGGAAAAACAAAAAATCTGAAAAATCATTCAATCACCTTGTGGCATCCAAGATGCACGAACAGAATCTCTCCGCTTCCTGCTACTAAAAGCTGTATTTATCCCTATAACCATCAAATATCTTTTTCTTGGAATTGATGCAATTGTATTTGAGTTTCCTGATACAGGAGAACCATTCAACATAAATTTAGGAGCTGCCCAAGCAATTTTAGTGTAAGCTCCAAAGTAGATATTGTCTTACCCAGTTTCCTGCATTTCATGTATAGCAATGAGTTCAGCATCAAAGTTATTTGAGAGGCATATATGTAAAATCCAATCCAAACAAGCATCAGCTTAGCTTACTTGATAATATTTTTTGTATTTGAAACTTTAACTTCACTGTAATTGGAGTGAGGTTTTACAACCTTCAGACAATAGCCAAAATATTAAGAAAGACTGTTACAATCACATTTTTGTCAATAGCAGAAGATGCAAATAAAAGGTATAACCCTGAGCTGGAAAGAAATATAATTTGAGAAGCCACTAGAGTGCAAATTGCAACATTCTGGTTAGTCATATCAGAAAAATTATAAATATGTGGAGACACTTCTCTCTTCCCAGTCCCCCACCTCCAAAAAGAAAAAAAACGAGAGAAATTAAATGTCACCTCCTGCTTCCAAAAGAAATATCTTAGATAACCTCTAAGGAAATACATTCTCTATTGTTTAATACATTTTACAGAGACGATTTCCGCATGCCATCAGTGATTATGCGAATATGCGAAGTGTATATCCAATAAACTAACCAGAAAAAATGGGGAGGGGGTTGTAAAAATACTTCAAATCTGCTCCAATTTTCATTTGCTTGGTGATTATTTCATGGGAAGTAAACTCTAAGATTCTCATAATTAGGAGTTCTATGAGAGTCTCTATATATTTGGGGTGGGGGAAGAGTGTGTGACAGAGACATTGCAGAAATATGACTTGAGTAGAATTGTGACTGATGCACTTACAAGATTTAGATTACAACCCTCAGAGTTTAATTTTATTTGTTCAACCTCGTCAGATGTCCTTGAAATATCTTTATATTCAGGCATCGACCACATCCTGATGCAAAATTTGTGGTTAACATTACATATCTATGCTAATAATTAGCTACGTTGACATCTAATGAACCCATAGAGTAGAAATTAGACAAAAGAAAAAACCTCTCTGCTCAGTTTTTGATAATAAAAGAAGATTGTGAACCATTCATTTAGAAAGCTAGTTGTTAAGTGCATATGTAATCGGAAATTAGCAGGACCAGAATCAACTGAAACAAATAAAACTATATATTTTGAGCATTAAGGGTCATGCCATATGAGAAACACCTTTGTTCAATTTAGCTCAACCTAATGATTTAAGTTTCTATAAAGCTTCATGATCTTCAGCTACAACATAATTGGGGAAAAATAGAGACACCCCAAAAGTATGACCCCTACCCTTTTCATGCCACAGAATAGAAGGAGAAGCATCAAGTGGATGACAGAAGAATAACATTATTAGTCAAGAACCTGGGCTGTCTGTGGCCAACATATAGAAGGGTTCAACAAAAAAAAAAACAGGGTCAATATATTACTTATGGGCATATCATGAAGCATATTGAAAATCATATATTGCTTTTATACATAAACGATAATAAGCAGTCATAGACAAACAGTAAAAGGTGGAAAGGGTTGATTTGGCCCCAATGCAGTTAACCAGTACCCTAAATTCAATGACTGCAAAAGGCACGCTTGAAGTTTAATGCACGAGCATTATTCTTGACGATTCAGTCCAAACCAATGACACTTCTCATATTTAAAGAAAAAATAAAGGCTAATTCAAAGAAAGTTTCTCTAAATGAATTATCTACTTTAATGTCGCACAACAGTTAGCCAATTCTACATCCGTCAAAACCAGGAATCAAGTTGAATCAACACACTCTTCCTTATTCCATTCAAAATCTACCGAATTAGTCGAACTTTTTTCCTTTTTGGATAGAACCAATTTATTGGAACTTAACCGCAGGCACAACCCCATTTGCAGTATTTAGAGATACAATCATAAAATAACTAAAAATCGAAACTTGAAGCTCAAATATAGAAACCCAGAAGTACAAGTACCTGTTGGTGAAGAACATTCCGGCACAGAAGCTTCCCAAACAAAGCAAAAGAGCCCATTTCCTATGTATGACACTTCTTGTTCCGAATTCTACTGTTCCTCCCCTGCTCTTCATAGACATTTTCCTTCTCCCTTCTTGCTTACCTCACTATAAAAACCAGAAAAAGAAACAACAAATTCAGAGAAAGCAAGATCAGACAAATGCAGAAAGAGGGAAAGGGAGATAAAAGAGTTAACTTTACAGCTCCTATGCCATACACTCCCTCCCTGGTTCGTGCAAGAGAGGAACTCCCAAGTGTGAAGACCCACTAGCTACCTTCTTAATATTCCAATATCACGAAACCGTCCTTTAATCAAACGGCTTCTCACCATTAATGAAATTTGGAGGAATATTTATGACAAATAACGGCAACAGTTATTGAAGAAGAGGTCGATCCTTGTTTCGTAGATGTTCGATTTGTTATTTTGTCTAGCTTCCGTTATATCTTCGACATGAAAATCAGTTAAATTTAGTTCAATAATTTTTCAGCTTAATCTCATTAACAAACGTCACTCACCTCAATTAGTACACTTCAAAATTCACAATATCCCCAAAAAATTGAAGTAATATTTTTTTGGGTAAGAAAAATAAGCAATATTTTTATACATTACTGTAGTTGAGCGTGATTTTGCTTATAATTTGCCTAATAAGTGTCGGTTGGTACTAAAAAAATTATTATTACTCAAAATTATGCTAGGTAGGCACTTGAAGTTGAATGGGTTGAATCCAGTTCAGATGGATCCCACCCGAGTCTTTTCATCTAAAATGGTTTGGTTTAGGGTCAGAATCACCCAAAATGAAGTGTTTTTATTGTGAGGTTTCAAGAAATGGTGGAATAGATTATGCTTCACAAACAGTAACGCTAAACAAACAAACAAGTGATATTTTCCCTGAAACCACAACTATTCTGCTGCATCAAAGGCATGAAGGGGTTTAACTTATATTATCTGCTCTCTTACTTTTCTCTTCTATTATTTTTCAATCGTAAACACTCAGTTCAGTTTCTGTAAAAGCGAAAATGTGCTTCATTGTTGAAGAAAGGGCTCATACAACTCACGTTAGAAAGGATTAATTCATCCCAGAATGTGTTTTGTTCACGTGAAAGTTCTTTAGGCACATACTCATCTACCTACTTGGTCATAAAAATTCTGAAATCATATCGAAATTCAAACTTCAACTTAACAGCTTAAGCGATTAAAGAGAAACCCACTGCTTTTAACGTTTCTCAGGGCCTACAGGCTACTCATGGAAGAAATAAGTATATGGAGGTAAGAAGATTAGACCCAAATAGCATAAAGAATCTTCAATGCTTATGGCTGCCTGTAAAGAAATTTAACAGCAAGAAGATAACTTGCCAATGTTAGGTTACTAAAATAGCATGATTACAGTCGTAGGAAGAACTCAATTCAGGATGTTCATAAAGTCTTGAACAACTCTAGATTCTAGAGAAGCAAGCTTATTATTAGGAGACAACTTCTAATATCGAATTATTTTAAAACCAGATTATAATATCACCTTGTGTTCCAGTTAATCGATTCTCTTTTGGTGTCAAGTTTGAGTTTCAACACCATTACTCTCACACTTTTTTTAACACTTAGCTAACATCTCTATCATTAATTTATAATAATAATAATAAGAATTAATAATAAATAATAAATAATAGATAATAATAAAATAATAAATATGAGAAAATTTGTGAAAATGATATAAAAAAATAGTGTGAGAATATAAATTTTATTTCAATAAATTCATTTCAGGTTAAACAATTCCTATCACTATCTTACCAAGTTTTGCATAAAATTGCAATCCCATTACTTTTGTAATGTTTTTATATAGGGTAATTCTAAGCTACATTCCCTCTCTTGTCTTTTTCTCATGTCACCCTCAATTTTGGTAATACCGATTTGTTATATTATATTTTTTGTCTTAATTTTTTTTACTTTTTAACATTAATTATGTATTTGCTATGTCATATATTTTTTTTAAAATTTTTTATATTTTTTTAAAATTTGTATACTTATAAATAAATAGTATCAAAAAATTTATAGGTGAATAGTATAAAAAAGATATAAAAAAATTTTAAAAAAATTTTAAAAAATTCTCAAAAAATTATATGACTTAGACAATAATTAATTAATGTTAAAAAGTAAAAAAAAATTAAAACAAAAAATTAAAAAATATAAAATTTAATAACCAAAAACTATGATACATACATTTTTAAGCTGCCATAACAACCCCTTTATAAATCAAGGCTATTTTCCTATTCAGATTAATTGCCTTGTTTACAGTTGTTTGTTTCTATCAGATCCATCACT
>JASKGM010000005.1:3995405-4014496 GCA_034509205.1 Ceratonia siliqua | reverse complement strand
AGAGAGAGAGAGAGAGAGAGATAAGGAATGTACGAACCTCCAGTTTTTCGAACAACAGGTATTGAACCATATCTCATTGCTGTGAGTTGAGTCAGTCCACATGGCTCAAAGATTGAAGGAACTAGAATGAAATCAGCACCAGCATATATCTAAAAAAAGAAAGACAAACGAGTCAGCAATGTCCTGCTATGCTGAAGATTTAATACCAAGAATTCTGAGTTACCAAGTGTGAAAGGGGTTCGTCGTATGTAAGACGAAGTCTAGCACAGTCATGATGAGAAGAATGCAAATCATTGGCCAGATTCACAAAATCATTTTGGATTCGAGGGTCTGGTGCTGAACCAAGTAACACAACCTGCAGTCAAACTTTTTCGGTAAGAACATGGATATTCTAATACAACATATGTAACAAAATTCCAAATTAAAAAATAAAACCTAATGAGAAAATTAAGTTGCCTTGCTTTGACATTGATCCTTGGCCCATAATCAATATCATCAGTGCTCACGCGGAGCATAAAATTTTCTCTTGAGAAGGGTGCAGGAGGTGCGATTGAAGCATAAAATATCAATCATCCTGTACCATTATTTCCCCTAAACTAATTGACTTAAAACTGCGAAGACCAAAAATGGCTTTTTATTTCTAACATGCCTTCAACAAGAAAACCCAGGGTAAAAGCTCATTACTATCTTGTTTTGATTTATTTGATTATAAGAATTTCAGCCTAATAACCACTTGAACTAAAAGCTAAAATGTAACCTAAGGGCTCAAAAATGATTGTTTATAATTCTAACAATTAAAATATCGTTCAAATTCTAATAAATGGGTTCTATTGGTGTCTTTATGCTAAGGATAAATCTCATTATTCAGGCAATGACAGTTATATAGTATTGCTGGTGTAAAGTTTGATGTAAATGAAAAATGAAGGAAGACCTGTCCACCACGGTCTAGGGTGCGCCATATGGCATGCTTGATGAGATGAATTCCTTTTTGATGAGTCAATCGAGTAATAACTCCTACTAATGGGAGATCGGCAGGTTTTAAACCAAGCCTTTTTTGCAAGGCTTCCTTAGCAGCTCTTTTGCCTTCAGCAACATTTTCGGCAGTGTATGATACCTGAAATAATGTTATGTCAGAGCTAATCACAATTGCATTGGTAGAACTAAAACAGCTCCTAATGAAATAAACAAAACGACTGATTTTAAAATTTGTATGGATCAGGTTCTTTGAATATATTCATCATCTTGACAATCCTTCACGACTATACCTAAAGTTGTAGGAGATAAGAAAGATATGTGTATATGTTTACTTACAGGTATGAACTTATCATTGTATGGGTCCCATATATCTGGGTCAATTCCATTTATTATACCATGAAACTTGCGAAGATGAGGAGCAACTGCAGAATTCCCTGCAACCTCCCTTGAATAAGTGGGGGAGACCTGCCAACATAAACATGTATCATGAAGATGCCATAAAAATAATAGAAACAAACAGAAAAAGATAAAAATAAAAATAAAAAAATCACAATCAGCTTCTCCTTCTTCCAATATTACCAAACCTGTTTAACCTCCAAATTTTTATTGATGGCATAGATTTCAATAAAATTTTAGGTTTAGTTACTCTGTTGGTCCCAAAGTTTTATACAATTTTCAGTTAAGTCCCTAAAATTTTAAAATTTTTTAAATGAAGTCCTTATAATTATAAAAAAAAATTGAAATTAAGTCTCTGCTGTGACTTGCCACAATGAATCCGTTAGCAGGCCTGTGTCACTGTACAATGCCAAAAAGGGATAAAACATTTGCCCAACTCGTGATTTATGTGACCTTTTCCCTCGTGAAGGACTTTGGAGGAAACTTGATCACAAGTGAGTCATGTGGCAGAACAGAATTTTTGGATTATATTTGCACCATGATTAATTTTTTATCCAATTTTTAATTTTTTAAAACATTGGTAGAAATTAAAAATTGAATGAACTATATGGACCAACTAAGTAATTAAACCAAATTTTTATAATGAATGGGACAAGACTTATTTGAGGATAGATTTTAAGCATACAAACGACGAGTGATCATTTTAGACAAGATGCATTGTAATTTTATATTGCACAGAACAATTTTTTTGCAGCCATAGTCTACTATATACTCAGTGTTGTCACTCGCAGCTGCCATGACTGCCATTGTGGAATGGTGTGGCAGGCTCACTCTGGCAGCGCTATGGCGCTCACCATGTGCACGGCGGCTATGGCATCTGCGACACTGAGGGATGGCAATTTCTCTCATCAATTCCCATTTTTTCCCACTCCAGCCAATGGGCTTATATTTTAGAGGAAAATCTGTCTTTTGGAACACTCTTTGTCAAAAGATATCAGTAGATTAAAAGAAAATTGCCATAACTCTCATTTTAAACCAACAAAACTGCAACTTGGGCTCTCAACATATGAATATCCATTGAGGCTTCACCTCACTGAAATCATCACAGACCTAGTAAAAATCCTCAGTCAAATTAAACTTAACTGTGTTTTTTCCATTCATTCTTTCTTGACTACCTCCAGAGCTCTCTTGCCAAAATCCTTCCACTTTTTCCAGTTTCTGCCGAAATTATTGAATGTATTTTGTTTGATTTTGCTTCCTCCTTGTATTCCCTCTTTGTATGTGTGCTTAATATATTTTTCTTTTTCATAAATGGCCACCATTCACCTTGGCGCCATGACAGTTTTGGGGATTGTTGCCATTGACAACACTGTACTTTCAGCTTTTCTCTCTCTTAGTTAAATCTACCTTCTACTAAATATAAAATATTAAAAAAAATCAGATATAATCTACATAATCCTAGGACGAGGGAGAAGCCTAATCCCACCTGTGTCAATCCCTATGTGCTTGACAGAAATCACAATCAAGCAATCAGATAAAGATGTAAACAGCAACCCTTTATAGGGTTAGAATAGTAATGTAAAAATTTATAGTTCCATCTCATTAAGTCTAATCAACAAGCTGAGAGACTCCATTAACACAGTAGTCTATATTTCATACTAGTCAATATAAACGAACCTACTACAAGATGAATGAATAACTGACATAATAAAATTATCAAAGAAAAAATTCTACAAAAAAATGAATTACTCTTCTGCTCCACCCTCATGTACTTTACTATTACATTAAGATATAATTACAGCTTTGAATAAGACAGAGGCAGTAAATTTTTATTTGGTTTCCAAATCATTAATGTAAAATTATGTAATCTACCTAATATTGTCAGAGATAAGATGTTTTAGACCAAACAGATGATTTCCATTTTGATGGAGATCATGAAAAATAAGAGAAAAGACATATATGGAGCTTCTGTTCAACAGTTTTTTTTGTGGCAACGAACAAGAATTCCATTAAAACTTAGTTCTAAGCCAATCAGTGGGGTTATTAGTGTTTACAAGGTTTTCAAACAGGTTCGTTGATACCATCTCTAATTCTCAGATAGCTTTCAAGGTAGATAGGATTTAAGTGCCGCCTAAATGTGAGTGTTTGGGATAGCCGTGATATTTCATATTTTTAAGAGAATTGTTTTTTGGAAAATGGAAAAATAAGTTTTATGTTTGGGAGTGTTATCTGCAAACTTCAGAGTAAAATGTCAGTTTGGCTCTTGTTAGGGAAAATCACTGTTTCTAAAATTACTAAGGATATGGCACGGAGGACGTGGTTGTACATTAAAGTAAGTATAATTTAGTAAAATTATATATTACAGGCTGGAACTTGTTTAGCTTATGATGGACCCACGGTTAGTGACTTATGCAAGAAAACAAAAGGGTAAAAAGGTCATCAACCAGGCCACACACGTGGCTGGTATTCCTGGAGTGTAGGAGGTTGGTTTTCTGGGAAATAGAGCATTGTGTGCTGGCTCTATTTTGTCTGGTAGTGGAGTGGGGTGTTTAAGAATTGTTTGGGTGTCCTCTGGGGGTTTTACGGAGGGATTTTGGGAGGAACGGGGGAGACCTAGCTCCCAGATTGCTAGGAAGGCTTATGGAATGTAGGTTCTGCATTTCTCAACTTCAGCAGCTGGTTTTGGCTCCATCTTCCTGGTTCTTTTATCATTCTGATAGTTTTCTATGTTTACTGTTAAGATCTCTAGCATCAGACAGTGTGTTTACTCTTTAGTTACCATGCTCTGTTGCTTTTCTAATCCTTCTATCTACTGTTAAAGCTGGAACATGGCTGTTGAGTGGCATTATATCAATATAACAGTGGTTTATTTCCTTTATTTTGGCTGTTTTCTATTGAGAGGGTTCTGGGGTTCCATCATTTTGGTACTAGAGCAGGGGATGGTCAGTACTCAGATGGATTCAAGAATGGAAGGAATGGAAGAGACGAGAAATGGCAGTGATCAGAAACTATTTCATGCAACTCAGGGAAGCAATGACTACAAACAGAGGAAATGCTCCCATGGAAGGTGAAAACTCAGGGGGAGGATCAAACGAAAATCATCAGGAGGGAGATATACATAGAGAAAGATGAGACCAAGAACTAGGGGAGAAGGAAAACCCTTTTAGGAGGCTGGATTTGTCTGCCGGAGAAGATCCGACGGGGTGGCTTTTCAGGGTGGAACAATATTTCGCCGTCAGTGGTGTTATTGAGGAAGAAAAAATAGACGTTGTGGCTGTGTTTGGAGGGTAGAGCCTTCAACTGGTTCCAATGGCAAGATGGACGTGCAAGAATCCGAATGTGGGATGCTTTCCGAGCTGCTTTCCTTGAGCGTTTTCAACCTTCTTAGGTAGAAGATGGGTATGAACTCTTGGTGGCTCTGAGGCAAACAACAAATGTCACTGCATATAGAGAGGAGTTTGAATTCCTTTCAGCTAGCCTTACGGGATGCCCCTGATTCCTTGCTAATGGGCTCAAAGAAGATATAAGGGCTGAAGTGAAAATGAGCCAACCTAGGGACCTCCAGCAGTTGATGAATTTGGCCCACAAGGTAGAAGAAAGGAATTTGGTTGTGGATAGGTGGAAAGAAGCTAGAAGGGGATGGGTTGCCCCACCCGAGTCCAGTACTCGCAGCACTCCTGATAGTCCTTCTCGGGTTTCATCGCAGAATTGGACGATGAACAACACACTGCCACTTACATTTGATAAAAGTGATTCAACCAGGGCCTTTTTGATGAGTGGGAAGCCGATGAATAGCCAGAAGGGGTCGACCAGCAATGGAGAACCCACTAGGCAGTCGCGCGTCAATGGGAATCGGTGGGATGGACCATATCGACGCATGTCTGAAGCCAAAGACAGTAGAAGAAGACATCAAGGATTATGCTTTAGGTGTGATGAAAGATATTCTAGCAACCATGTGTGTAGAAACAGGTAATTACAGATTTTGCTTGCACTGAGGAAGAAAATCGCAAGAATGAAGAAATTTATGATTGAATTAATGACGGGAACAGAACTGGGTTAATTATTGATACAGGGGAAGAAACCAATGAGGAATTGGAAGTTTCAATGCATTCGTTAACTGGGGTGGCCGCAGACCACACCCTGAAACTTCTGGGTAAGGTGCAGAGAGATAAGGTGGTGATTATGATCGATAATGGAGCCTCCAATAATTTAATCTCACTGGAATTGGTTAAGCGATTGGGGATTCAAACTGAAGGAAACCGCAGTTTCAATGTGCAGGTGGGTAATGGACAGCAAGTGATGGGAAGAGGAATATGCAGGGAAGTGCAGGTTAAGATGCAAGGCATAAGGGTAGTGCAGTCTTTTTTACCAATGGATTTAGGGGGTGGAGATGTGATACTGGGAATAACATGGCTGAAATCATTAGGTTACGTTCGAGTTAACTGGGGAGCTTTGGACCATGGAATTCATCTTGGCATCCACACCGATATGTCTAAGAGGGGATCCCTCTCTTTCGGAGAAATTGGTGTCTCTTAAATCTTTGATCAAGACCCTCTAAGCAGGGGAAGGGGAAGGTTACTTAAACGAGTTGGAAGAGGAAGTGCACAATGATCCAAAACTAACCACCATCATTCAGCAGCTAGTGGCTCAAACAAGAAGTCATCCTGACTATTCTCTCTGCAAAGGGGAATTCTTCTATACAAGGGGAAGTTAGTCATTCCTAAAGGATCACTGCGGGTATTGCAGTTGTTAAGGGAGTTCCATTTATCACCGATGGGGGGCCACTCTGAGTTCTTTAGGACATTCAAACAGTTGTCCAGATTGTTCTTTCGGGAGGGGATGAAGAGGGACATATAACAGTTTGTAGCCAACAATGACACTTGTCAGACTAATAAGTATCAAACCTTATCTCCGACAAGGTTGCTCCAACCCCTATCTATTCCATCTCAGGTTTGGGCAGACATTAGCTTGGATTTTGTGGGCGGGTTACCCAAATCAGTATGCAAGGATGTAATTTTGGTGGTGGTAAATAGATTCACCAAGTATAGTCACTTCATCCCCTTGCTCACCCATTCACCCCCAAGGAAGTGGCTTCCACCTTTGTAAAAGAAATGGAGAAATTGCATGGCATTCCGAATTCGATTGTGTCAGATCGTGATCGAGTATTTATCAGTCAGTTTTGGCAAGAATTATGGAAGGCTTCCGGAACCCAACTCCGCATGAGCTTAGCCTATCACCCATAGACAAATGGACAGACTGAGATGGTCAACCGATGTTTGGAAGCATATTTAAGGTGCTTTGTGGGGGATAAACCCAAACTGTGGGTTCATTGGCTACATTGGGCAGAATATTGGTACAACACTATTTACCAATGAGCTGTAGGCATTACTCCCCTTAGGGCCTTATATGGACGCGACCCTCCACCCTTATTTAGATTGACTAATGAACCGTCCCATGTAGAGGAAGTGAATGTTCAGCTTCAGGAGCGTAATCACATTCTTGAGGAGCTTTAGGGTAATTTACTTCAAGCTCAAGTTCACATGAAAGAAGGGGCGGATAAAAAGAGGAGGGAGGTCATTTTAGAAGTGGGAGACCTTACGTGAAGGTGTGACCTTATAAGCTCAAGACATTGGCCAAAAAGGTGAATGAGAAGCTTAGTCCTCGTTTTTATGGTCCTTACAAGATTGAAGCCAAAGTGGGTCCCGTGGCATACAAGCTGGCATTACCTCCACATGCCAAGATTCATCCAGTATTCCATGTATCTCAGTTGAAGAAAGCTGTGCACACAGGACAACCGTCGTCAGACATTCCTTCTTTCTTGACTTCAGAGAAAGAGTTGTTAGTCACTCTGGAAGCAGTGTTGAGATCCCGGAAGTTAATGGATGGTACTTTTGAAGTACTCATTAAGTGGAGTTCGTTACCAGAATATGACAATACGTGGGAGGCAGCTTCTACCGTTGCAACACAGTTTCCTACTTTCCACCTTGAGGACAAGGTGATTCTTGCAAGGGCGGGTAATGATGGACCCACGGTTAAAGTGACTTATGCAAGAAAACAAAAGGGTAAAAAGGTCATCAACCAGGCCACACACGTGGCTGGTATTCCTGGAGTGTAGGAGGTTGGTTTTATGGGAAATAGAGCATTGTGTGCTGGCTCTATTTTCTCTGGTAGTGGAGTGGGGTGTTTAAGAATTGTTTGGGTGTCCTCTGGGGGTTTTACAAAGGGATTTTGGGAGGAACCAGGGGAGACCTAGCTCCCAGATTGCTAGGAAGGCTTACGGAGCGGAGGTTCTGCATTTCTCAACTTCGGCAGCTGGTTTTGGCTCCATCTTCCTGGTTCTTTTATCATTCTGTTATTTTTCTATGTTTACTGTTAAGATCTCTAGCATCAGACAGTGCGTTTACTCTTTAGTTACTATGCTCTGTTGCTTTTCTAATCCTTATATCTACTGTTAAAGCTGGAACATGGCTGTGGAGTAGCATTATATCAATATAACAGTGGTTTATTTCCTTTATTTTGGCTGTTTTCTGTTGAGAGGGTGCTGGTTCCATCAGCTTACAGAAGAAGTTAGCTTGAGCTGTCAGAATTTATGTTCAAAGCATCCAAAAAAAAATGTAATAAACTAATTTTGGCAGTCAACAGTAATTCCAGATGCTTAGCCAAACAAGCTTGAATTTTCTGAAGATGTTAGATGTAGTAGAAATGAAAAGGCTTATTATTACATGAATTAGTGCTTTGTTGATAATTTTTTAATTGAGGAAATGTCTTCCCCTTCTTCTTCCCTCCAAACTCAAGGTTTCTATTTGTTCTACCATTCTTCCTGTAATTAACAATGACCTATTGCAGGAGCAGATACAGCATAAGCCTTCATTACATGATGAGTGTGCGATATGTATGTG
The DNA here is from genome assembly GCA_034509205.1 of Ceratonia siliqua. NCBI lineage: Eukaryota > Viridiplantae > Streptophyta > Magnoliopsida > Fabales > Fabaceae > Ceratonia > Ceratonia siliqua. Next base: position 4,006,226 of record JASKGM010000005.1, on the reverse strand, counting down.
TCTGAGTGTTTTCCTTGTTTGATAGGACAAGGGCACAAGGCAGAGTTTATTAAGGAAGGAATAGACACACTCCAAAATAGAGGATGAACAGCCCTCCAAGTAAAACAGAACAGAATAGAAATCAAAGAAAATAGAAAGTTACAAGAAAAAGTGTTATGTCATTTAGAAGCTCAAAAAATGATATTTTATTTTGCATTATTTAAAAGCAGAAGTGTTTAAAATAAGTTTTTCAGAGATTTCACAATTACAAAGGAGGATGAGATTTTAATATGGGCGGATTTTACCCTGGTTTGGAGTAAATGAATGAAGCATAAAGCTAGAGTTCTTAAAGACTTTGAACCAATAATTTAACGCGGAGAATTGTCCCTTTGGCTTTGCTATGATGTTATACTAATGGTTATCTTAGATGACTCTTTTTGATAGAACTCTTTCAAGGTTCTCTTTGTCTTTCTAATTTCCTCCCTTCCACACATAGAATATCTTATCTCTTATTTTGTACTTTATCAGCTCTTAAACCTCTTCTATCACCAAAAAAGAAAAAGTAACTGCAGAGAAAACAAAGCAAATATTAAATCTAAATAGCATGCTTGCTACCAATAGTTTAAATAATTACACTAATAAAATTAAATACTGCATGAAAGTTGTGGAAATTTGACAAATTCAGGGCATAATTTGCTCTTACAGTTGTAGCCTTGTCGGCATATGCCATAGCTTTTCCAATAAAGTGGGCTCCAAATTCAAGGTTATGAATTGTGAAGACAACTCGTGCTTTACTAAGACCATGCTGCATGTACTGGTCTTTAAATAACCAAGCAACCGGTGCGCTGGACCAATCATGGCAATGGATAATATCCTGCCCATTGTTAACCACCAATTACCATACATTCTTGAAGACAAATAATCAAATCCAAGATTTCTTTTCTCTTTTTCAAAAGTAGAAGTCATTTTTTATATTATTAAACTTCAAGACACATTGTCAAACATACAGTTAGAGAGATAACAGGTCAATTTAAAGCTAAAGAGAAATAACCCAACAACATAGGAAAGCAGAGCACTTGTAAAGGTGGTTTCTGATACATGCACATTTAGAATGATATTCTGGAAGGCAATTGTTTCTCATGTGACATATTCTTGTTTATATATTCATGCATAACAAGTTTTGGGTACAATTATGCATATGCATGGCAAATAAACATTCCTGGCATAGCTTAACATAAAGAACCAATGATCTATCACTATAAATGTAATTAATGTGGCAGTAGGGGAGACCAAAACTACTTGCTGACACTCTAACAGGTAACAACTATCTCAAGCTAAACATATACACACTTACATACACATCATATTTCTGGGTGTTACCCGGGTGTAGGGTAACGGACGAGAACGTTGACTTTCGAGTTATCATTAGCTAAATTAACAATTTAAGTTTAACTCTCACATCGAAAAGTATATGTTTCTTGAAAGTTATAATCGTAACAACTCTATTACAAGTCAAATGATATATCTTACAGGATGAAATCCATATTGGCGTAGATATTCAAGAGCAGCATGGCAAAAAAAACCAAATCTCTCAGCATCATTCCCACGGCCATATACACAGCCAGCCCAAAAGAATCTGCAGGAAAGGATATAAATCTTGTAAAGGTTAGTTCAATTTTGGAAGCAGTTGAAGCTCCTTAAGTCAGCTTATTTACAATGATCATGAAGAGGACAAATGTGCAAATAACATACACTTCTGGATATCTGAAATAAAGGTTCCAGATAATTACAATGTAGATATAGTTTAAGAATCTTAAAAGCCAAACCACAATTTTTTTAACAATAATCACTTCGAAATTGTTGAGCTTGTGACACAATAGATAAATGTAATTTATAGATATTGAGTAGGTTACAAACCCGTTTGACTCCTTTTTGTTGCTTTCATGCTTACATGAGTCACATATACTCAGCACTTTGATTTTACATACAGAAAATATCTTTAATGCCCAACTGTTAATTAGTTATTTAAGTGGTAAAAGGTTATCTCATTGCCCATTACTTGGGCTCATCAGATGGTATCAGAGAGATAAACTTCCTTAAACCTTCAAATTCAATTTGGCCTGATATCTGGAAGAGTAATGTTGGCCTTGTACAAATTCATCCAGTATACTGATACTTAAAATAGCTGTATCTTTGAATAACATTTGAAGCATGGAACTTATGAACTTCACTAACCTCACATCTTGCTCAGGTATATTTAGACAATTAGGCCCCGTGATCCATACTAAGTTCTATTATATATGTTGAAAATCTAGCTGGCAAGTTTCTCATAATTGTGGACTGACCACCACCTTTCCCACCCCTTCACAAACTTTTGGTGGACAGCAACACTTCATGCTCAGGAAATAAATGCAAAAGAAATCCAACCTTCGAGGTTGCTATCAAACAATTCTATCATAATATTATTAAGCTCAATGATGAGACTACAGTAACTGCTTCTAAGCTTTGCATTTTATCTCAATGCAGATATTTCCCTGACCAAGAAAGTCAATGTGAGAAAGGTATTGCAGACTGAAACATTATCGACATAAGAAACACGTAATTGACATCTAAGATCAAAGATGCCCAATAAGAGCAGAATTGTAATTATGGACTCTCCAAGGGTTAACAAGCTTCGATCAAGCATGAAACATGAGCCTCCAAAACTAAATAAAACAAAGAGCAACCAGGAGAATATGTCATCATGCCAAGATCACACATTCACTTTGGACATTTACACTTAAATGAATATCCCATGGATTTCCCCATGTAATTGTGATGGGAAATGGAATTGGAACAGTGGGATATGGTAGAGGAATATTAGGATTATGGAATAAGATATTTGTATGAACTGAGAATTCATTGTAATTTGGGATTATTAGGGCATTTTTTATAAGTTGGGGTTATTTGGGATTTTTAGTAATTTAGGATCACTTAGTTATCAAGTTGGGTCTGCCTATTTAAGGGTTCGCTTTTATAATTTGATTTCTCATACTTGGAATTTAAAATTACGATTACTATCGAGTTCGGTTCTCCTTTCTCTCACTAGATTCTCCTCCCTCTTTTCATCCCCTCTCCCCCAAATCTCTCTCCCTTCCTCATACTGTTGTGTTCATCCTACATCATCAGATTATTAATAAATAAATTAAAAATTAAATCCACTGTATTTGCTTTAATTTAAATCACCCAATTCTAAGGGACAAGCCCCTTAATGTCTCATACTGACCAAAGTCTAGGAGTCTCTGTGCAGAGAATTATGTTATCAATAGTAAAGCTACCCATGAGTAATGACAGTAAATTAAGAAAGGGAAAAAATGTAAGGATGGAAAATCAAAATACAGTACCCATTTTGAGGCTCCAAAAAGTATACAGAGAGGCTTTCAACCTTTCCATGCCATACTTTTATTTCAGTCCCACCCCAGAAATAGTTATTGCGATATTGCAAGTCCTTTACCTGCATCAGAAGACATATATTTAACAGCTCTTACAGGAATAACACGTAACTGCATCAGAAATGCAACAAATAAATTTTCAACCAAATGTAAGAAACATATACAACAATAACCCTTGGTATCTGCTAAAGGAACACTGAATAACAGGAGGAATTGGGAAGTATAAAATCTGTCTCGTATAAGGAACTAGCCTGATCAATCACAAAAAATTAAAATACAATACTTAAGGTTTCCTTGCAGATAGAAGAATTTGATTTTTTCCCCATCAGAATTCAGATTATCAACCAGTTTCATATTGAAACTCCAGCTATACTACTCCATACTATATTTATAACCTCCAGCTCTGTTCAGCCGGACAAGCTAGAAAATCCATACATTAAAGAATAGACATTAAACATCCAATGCAGAGTATAAGGTGCAGTTTAAGGATCAAAGTAATAGTAATGAAGCTTACATTGCTAAGGTTCAAACAGTCATACTTTGGAAGAATGATGTCCACATTATGATTTAAATCCTGAACAGCCCGGGATAGACCGGTAACAACATCACCTAGGCCTCCAACCTGCAAAACATGTAGAAAATAGAAAACTGAAAAACCATTACAAAATTTTTCAGGACAACCTTTCTATGATCGAGAAAATTGCAATTATGGTGGATGAACACACAGTCATCCTTCAGAAACAGCATGGGTATATTAAAATAAATTCTAATTGCCTCTATTCAGTACACATTACTTATTTATGCTGAAGTGTCTCAAATTCTTCTCCTCAATAGCTTCTTCTTTCTGAATTTTCAATTAAAAAAAATGATTGCTTGCAGTCCCTCTAAACAATTTCAAAACCCCATGGTTATATATGCTATTCTTTAATTTTGGCTTTTCTTTTCTCCTATCTATGTTTGAAAAGAATGTAAATAATACAAAAATCAAGCAAGAACCTTCTAAAGAAAATAATATAGATCAGAAAACCTCTTTAAAATTAAAGATAAACTCTAGATTAGAAAACCTCTTTAAAATTGATGATTTATCAGATTAACAATTTTAAAGCTCTAAGGCCTTCTGGTAGTTCTACTCAAACTTTCGTTTAACTAAAGAAAATTCCCCTCTAGAAGTTCAAGCATATTCTCTGCTAATCCACAAATACAAGAATTCACTAAGTCACTTTCTATGAAGCATGGACACTTACACGTCAAACTTCAAAAATCATAGATATTTACATATTGCAATATTTATACATGTGTCATACTTAAGTTAAATCATATATTTTAAACTTCCTATTCAATAAATTTATTCCAAAGAAAAACAAAACAGGCTTTATCCTATATTCTATATCTTGCACTATTATTTTCCAACAAATCTACTAAGTAAATGATGTTAAACTATACATTCAAATTATTCATGTATAACCACAACAATTAGGAAATAACTCTTATAATGTCATCAAGAGGGAGTTTTTAGTCCATCACTATATGTCTATATTGGGAGGGTAAAGTTTTTGGCTTTTCATGTTGTCAAAGAGTTGAACAATGATTTCCCCTTTTCCCAAATGTACCCGATCCGTACCCAACACATATTCAGCGTGTCCAAGCCATATTCAGGCGTGTCTAGCACATGTCCAAGCCGTATAAATAAATTATTTTATTCCAAAATGTGTGGACATGTGTCAGATACATGTTGTCAGCATGTCGTGGCGGTGCCGGTGTTGGACACATATCCGACATGTCGACCCGCCTAAAGACAAGCGTGTCCGTGCTTTTGGTCACTTCTAATCTTCCTATTTTATTTCATAAGGTTCAAAGGGAGAGGGGAGATTATAATTTCAGAATATTAAGTTTTAATGAAAAATCCTATGAGATTAAAATAAAAAAAATTAAAAAAAAAACTCGGAAAACAAATGAGAGAGAGAAACCGGACTGACCATCAAAATTGTCAATCTTAAGGAACAAATGAAAGTTTGAAGTAATTCCTGTATTGTTATATTTTTATTTTGAATTAGATAGAGAAAGCACAAAGACTGGGAAGAACAAAAGAATGATTTCCAGTATATCCCTAAAAGACCAAATTCTTTTAGTGTACTGTACGTCAATGCCTTGAAGCAGAAAAAAAAAAAAAAATTGAATGATATATTCATTATCTGGTTCACTCAGAAGGAAACCTTGTCTATTTTCCCCATATATTAAAGGTCAAAACTGATCACTAACATGCATAAATTGGAATACTGAATGCAGATATATTAATTCTTTTTCTTTCTTCCTTTTTCCACATCCATAAACAATTCCCACATGAAACCTCTCTAGATGTTTACTCAATGAAAATGCTAAAATTTTAGCCTTACAAATTACCAGATTACAATTTGTTCATATAAAGGGAATTCAAAAAGTAAAAGGAAATGAACCTAACACATTGAATTCCTTTATGGAGAGACTACTGAAAACCATAACTACAACAAAATATTAACTATTGCACATCCATAGGATAGGCGGTAACATTTCTTAATTTCAACTTGGTATTTTCCATAAATTTGCCACTCAAGCTATTAAAAATTGGATGTCTACAGAGAGATATGCACACGAAATTGATATAAGATTGATCCAATAGGCTTACTTACCTTTGCAATTGGGGCCATCTCAACCGCAATATGGACGATATGCATAGGTGGCTCCTTCATAATTCCTCCGAAAACAGGTATGTGATAATCCATTCCATATTTGTTGTCAAAAACCCCACCATCTTCCCTCTCAGAGAAAACAAAGTCCACCATATATGCATCCAATGGTACCTTAACTGAAGAAACACAAAATCATAAGCTTCTTCAGGACAAATATATAAGTTAATTATGTCCTTTTTCCCATAGAGCACAAAGTGATTGCAAAGAAACATATTTTGCATCATGTAGCAAACATTCGAATTTGCAAAAAAATTATTATATTGGCCACCTCAACATGCTATTACTACCCTGATATAATACAAAATCCATTAAAGTTCGATGCAAACACAATCATAAGTTCAGCATATGGCATTTGTCATCACAACAAGCACCCAGACATAGGCCAGTCTACAACTTATGACAGAACACAACAATTTATTCAATCACAAGATCAGAAGTTCGCAAACCAGAAAAGGGGTACATAATGTATGATGCCAAATCAAAAGTCATATATATATAGCACAACAATTTATTCAATCAGAAGATCAGTAGTTAGCAAACCAGAAAAGGGGTACATAATGTAGATGCCAACATCAAAAGTCATAATATATATATATACACACACACACACACACACACACATACACACACACATTTGACCATACTTGAAAATCCACTTAATACAAAAACAAATAAAAAAATAAGGAATTAAACCAAGGAACCCAAAAAACATTGAAATACTTCATATTGCTAATTGCTTTATTAATAGATTCCAATCACCTTTCAATGTAAATTAAGAGAGAGACTCACCAGAGGTTTTGACATGAGCACCATCATCTGCAGGCAACATTCTCTGAGGTGGCAGTGGACCATTACGGTAAGTCCAACGATTAAATGAACCTCTAAACCAAACCTCAGGTTTTCCATTCAGATTTGTGTTGGTGGGATTATAAAATACTGTTGCTACGCTCCCAGCTTGAACATCAAGAGGCTCAGTATATACAATATGCTTTTGGGAAAGCAAAAATCTTTTTAAAGTTCTTTCCTTAGTTTCAGTTTTCATACGTGCTGTTTTTTCAGCCTACACCAAGAATATGGCCAAACAAATGAGAAGAGTAGCTTAAACACCCATAACGGGTTCTTTTAATTTTAATTTTTTTCCCAAAAATAAAGAGTGTGCAACTCTATTACAAAGTAAACAATGTTTCAGGTACATGCTGACCAAAAGAATTTAAATAATCTACCAGACCAAAGTAAAAATAGTGCTTCAGTTTGTGAAAGACAACAATTCAAAGTCTACCCTACCCCTATTTTTTGTATATAATTGGAAGGGAAAGAAATGGAACCAGGTTACTCAAAAGCTTTTATGTATGATGGTGAATTATGTAAGGTAGAACCTCAATGTTATCATCTGAGAGTTATCTCAGTACAAGCTAACCTTGGCACGTATAGCTTCCTCCCTTAACCTCCTCTCCTCCTGCAGTTTTTTGAATATCAGCTTCTCTTCCTCAGCCCAATATTGTTCATCAGGTATGCCCTTTTCGACAACAGAATGGAAGTCTTGCTTATGGTTGTTATCATACACAATTGCATTCTTAGGTGGACCATCAGCAAACACCCAATCCAGGATATGGGCTTGATCAGGTACAACAACTGCATAAAATAAACTTGATAAAAAATACGTCGGTTACTTGCAAAATAGTATTCTTTTGTTTATCATCATACTGCCATTGCTCTAGACCCGCTCAGTGTTGGTGAGATGATTCTAAAACCTATTCTAGCAGTAAAAGTAAAACATTTCATGAGAGAGAAAGGGATTGAATTCTCAATAAGTGGAAGGTCTTCACCACCTGAGGTATCACAAGAATATAAATATCCTGCTCGGCTAAGACTGCAACATATTTCTTCATGTTTAAATTAGATGGTTACATGGATGAGATATGAATATAATTTACTTTGGTTTTTCTTATGGATAAAAGGGTACTGTATTAAGCTCTCATGTAGCCATGCAGCACATTCAAGTTGTTTCCACCATCATATGTCATAAGATACCATAATACATAGCAATAAAGTGCATTCAAGTCATTTCCACCTTCTGAAGAGCAAGCAGACATGCATTTTAAAACAAAGAGATGCCAGCCTCAACCTCACATCATGGTACATTTTTCTCTATTCATGCAAAAATTTTCATGTCCAGTAACAGAATAATTATAATAAGATAAGTAAGTAACAGAAAATATAAATGAGCATACCATCAGCATGCCACCAATCACCATCATTTGAACCAGGTTGGACAAGCCTTTCAACAAATGATAATCCATCCTTCCAATTATTATGCCCCCCATGAATCCATACTTCCTTAGCATGTGCAAGAGGACCTGAGCTTCGGTTGTAATATAATCTGACCAAGTCCTTGCCTTTGAATTTGCTTGGTTCTATATACCAAATGTTATCCATGGATTTTACAGCTTTATTCATCAATAGCTGAAACATTTCTTGCCTTCTTTTAGTCTCCACCCTTGCCTGCGCCCTATCAGCTTCTTTGGCAGCTTTCTCTTCTTCCATTCGCCTCTGCTCTTCTGCCTGTCTTTCCTTTTCTGCTTTCTCTTCAGCAAGTTTTTCTGATTCTTTACGCTTCTCCTCAAGCAGGAAATCTTCGAAAGCTAATGCATCCATTCCACCATCAACAGGTATGGAGAAGTCATTATTGTCATTATTGTCATAGACACTTTTCCCATTGAAGAACACAAAGTCCACTTTATAAGCTTCTTTTGGAACATTTATCTGGCAAGACCACCAATCACCCCTGAGATGTGTTTTATTCAACCTTACAGTAAAAGATTTCCATTTCCAATCATTAAATGCCCCCATAATCAGAACATCGGGCTCGTTACTTAGAGTTGAAAGATTCCTGTTAAGGAACACTTCTATATCTTGATCAGGTTTAACCACAGAAGGATATACAAACAGCTTTTTCCCTTGAGAAAAGTTTTCCTCTGCAATCCTCTCTATTTCTTGTTTGCGTAAATTTGCTTCCATCTCTAACTTCAACAGTCGAGAAGCTTCCTCTTGTTCACGTAACTTGGCTTCCATCTCTAACATCAACAGTCGAGAAGCTTCCTCTTGTTTGCGTAGATTTGCTTCCATCTCTAACTTCAATTGAGAGGCTTCCTCTTCTTGTTTGCGTAAATTTGCTTCCACCTCTAACTTCAATTGAGAGGCTTCCTCTTCTTGCTTACGTAAATTTTCTTCCATCTCTAACTTCAACAGTCGTGAAGCTTCCTCGGTCACTTTATCATCAGTATCAGTATTAATTTCTTTAACGGTTTCATCAATTTCTTCATAGTCTAACGGCTTTCTCTCTGAACCCTGAACATTCCCAATATCCCTTATGTCAGAAGTTTCTTTCTTCTGTGATATTAGAAGATCCTCACCAATAATAGAAATGTTTCCATTTTCCCCATCTTGATTGCTTTCAGTTTCGTCCAATGTATCGTGTAATAATGATAATTCACTATCTTCCCCAGCAGTTTCATCAGTTCTATCTCCCTCAGATTTCTTCTCCTGAGAAAAGCCAACCACCCCTTCTTCATCAGCATCAATCTTCATATCAAGTGTTTTTTTATTATCCCCTGAAATTTCACTAGCTGTTGGAGTAAATGAATTCCCTTTGACTTGACTATTTTTTTGACCCCTCTTCTGGTTGCTTGTTCCAATAGGTGATTTTGGCATGAAACCCTTTGGAGGAGGGCCCTTAGGCCTTGCACTTGAGATCTTCCTCTGTCTCTTCCGTGAAAAGTCTACCAGAAATATAAAGCCCAGTGATAGGAGAAAAGCAAATTCATAAAATTGAGGCAGGAAAGGAACAATGTTTTAACATTTAACAAAGCATGAAAAGGATAGCTTATAAACCTGAACTAGCATTGATGCAAGTAGAACCCCAACCCGCCTTGCACTCTTTACGCCATGGTAAAGACTGAAACAAAATTGATTAACTCAATATATTTAGCACGATAATAAAAAAATTACAATTACAATTACAATTACAGTTCAAATATGTCGCTTTTTTTTTTTTGGTAATATTCTAATATGTCGCTTTAACGTTATTGGAAGAGAGTGAATTGTATGACTAAGTAGAGTAAGAATAGATGACGACCAAATTGAAGTCTGAAACGTGATGAATGAAAACTGCAAGGTAATACCCGATTAGCAGAAAAAACAATTTCGTCATTAAAGTCCATCACTTGCACAAACCAGTAAATTAAATCGCAAACAAATGAAGCAGATAGAGTGAACATTACTCGATTACACCAGCACAACAAAATCAGCAGAGCAAATCTATCCTCAGAATTAGAAAGTCCAACATTATTACTCTCGGAAAATACCAACATGATAACGATCACAATCAACCACACAATTCAAACAACCTATGAAACCGAGATGGGAAATACAGAGCCAACAACGTTTGCACATACAAACAAAATTTTGTTTACGAATTAGCACAGTAATTACTCGGTAGCTAGCTGCAGCTCTTCCAAGTGGGAAAAACCCAGTAAATGGTTTGAACTTCAAACAGCCTCTATCGCCGAACACAGTTTTACAGTGGAATGGCCTCTGCAGTTGCAAGGACATCTCCATGGCTGCTGCTTTCAAGAATGTTTGTTCTCCAATATTTCTTCTTCTTCTTCTTCTTCTTCTTCTTCTTC
>JASKGM010000005.1:3979498-3995305 GCA_034509205.1 Ceratonia siliqua | reverse complement strand
GATCCATTTCTTCATTCTTAAATTCACATATATTGTGCAGCACACAGCATGCCCCAAGGACAAGGGGCAAATCTTGTAGTTTGACCTCTGTCCGCTTTTGCAAGCAACACCACCTTCCTTTCAATCTCGCAAATGCATCTTTTGCAACATTTTGAATCTCTCCAATCTTCTCGTTAAAAGCGTGCTGTGTCCAAGTAAGATTCTGGTGACTATAAGGCACCAAAACCCAATCCATTAAGGGATGCCCTGAACTCCCAACAACCCATACACCTTTCAGAAGTCCTCCATTAGCCTTTTGATAAAGTGCAGAATTCTCTAAGACCTGATCATCAGGCATGGAACCAGGCCAACCAATAGAAACATCTGTAAACACCCCTCTTGGGTCAACAACACCCTGAACTGTGATTGAATAAGAAGTCTTCTTATTCCTCTCTGTGTGCCGCTTATTAAAATAAGCCGCCACACTAATCTTGGGAGCTATAATGGGGATATGCGAGGTGAACATAGACCCCACCACATTAGGTATCCCTGAAATTGATTCAAATTCACCTTTGATCTTCCTCAATGTAACCTCATCAGGCCATTGCAAATACTTACGCATAAGCACTGTCCTTATGGCTGTACAAACCTCAAGAACCAGCTTATGGCAAGTTGATATGCCCAAACCGAACTTCTTGGACACAAGTCGAAGAGGGTCACCAGTGGCCAACCTCCATAAACAAACAGCTACTCTTTGCCTCACAGGAATAGCATTTCTCAGCGAGGTATCCTCTTTCGCAATAACGGAGTTAAGTTCCTCACAAATCATATCAAAGGTAGCCCTTCCCATTCTAAATGCTTTTTTGAACTCCTCTTCTGGAAAATCGGGCCTGTTACAGTCGTCCCACCATGCCCCCGAACGGTCTTTCACCCACAGCCTGCGCTGGTGCGCAGGGGGCCCACCACCTGCTCCAGATTTAAGCCCTTTATCTACACGAGCCTTTTCTAATCCATCAGAACAGCCAATTACAGACACCGCACCGGCCATGGCCCGAGATTTTTTCCTCTTAATTCGCTCTGATTCTTCGACCTCGTTGTAATGATCCTGAAGGTTGGAGTAGTATTGTAGTGTGGATTTAGTCTTCTTGTTGTGGTTCGCCTCTGAGGACATCTTCTCCTCGGAGGAGGAAACCATGTCAAGCTCTTCCTGATGATGCTTTTCGTTTTCTTCCAACATTAGCAGCGAAGTCAGAATACCCTTCAATTCTTTCTTCTTATTTCCTTGTTTTTGGATTGATGACCCATCATCGCCATCTCCATTTTTTCTGCATCGTTTTCTGGTGCTGCTGTTGCTGGACTCATTCATTTGATCGAATGAACCCTGGAGCAAGCTGTAAATATAAGAGATTGATTCTGGGTCTGCAAAAGTTGGGAGCTTCATACAGAGAAAGCTAGGAGCGGTGGAACAAAGAGATGGATCTCGACTAGCAACTGAAAAGGTTGCCTTCCCCTGAGTTTGAATCGAGCATATGTTTTTAATGTGTGAAGCCACAGTGTGAACGGGGGTTCAGAGTTAGGAAATGACGGAACGCTAGGATTTTGAGTAATCTAATTTTGGAGTGAGAGACGAAAAAGAATAATTTTATCAGCATTTCAATAAAATTGTTTATAATTTTTAATGTAATTTAATATTGTATCCAAAAAGATAATTTAAGATTTAAGATTACAATGTGAATGGAGTATGATACTGAGGAGAAACTTATAATTTTTAAAATATATAAATAAATATGAAAACATATACCCTTGACTTTATTTTTAAAAAATCTGTAAACACTGATATTTTGTCTTAATCAAAGAATTTTGATATCCTATTTATAATCGGAGAGGCAGGAATTCAAGTAATGCAGCATCTTTTGGTTAAAAAAGTCATAATTTTGAAGAACGCCAAAAGGGATGACGGCGAAAGAGGGGTGTGTTCACACTTGAAAATGATCGCTGAAAGCGGATTCAGATTTTTTAAAATTTTTATGAATTTTAAGAAAAATTTTAAAAAATATATAAAAATTACCTGAAATTCACTTATTTATTTATTTAAAATTTATGATAAACTTTTTAAAAAATTAGGAATCACATTCTAAAATACATTTTTGATACTATATTTTTTCTCATAAATTTACGTTATATAATATTTTTTATTATGTAATACATATTTAATAAAAAATATATCATACTGCTCAATTATTCAACATTTTCTTATTAAGGAGTCGTTTAAATAGTTTATATTGTTTTAAAAGTTATTTTTAAAAAAATAAATATTTTTTTTATTTTAGTTGTTTATATAAAATTATTTTTATAAATATTTATTTTAAAAATAATAAAAATGTTGTTTATTTTTTAAATAAGAAAATATTGCTTAAAAAATAATATTTAATGAAAAAAAATTTATTAATAAATATACTTTTAAAATATTTCATAAATTTTTTAAAAAATATTTTTATATATTATTTTTCATAATTTTATATGTTAAAAAATTTTATATTTTTATATTCAAATATAAAATATTTATTTTTTTAATAAAATTATTTTTATGTAATTATATTTAAATATTAAATATTTATTTTTAAAAAAATTATTTTTATTTAAAATATCTACTTAATAATATAAGTTCATTCAAAAATGAGGTAGTAGCACGTGTGAACGCGGTAGACGTAGAAGCATTTTAAGGAATTAAAGTGATAATAGAAGTGTCGCGTCACCATGACCATGGGCCCGCTTCCACACAATAATATTCTCTATCCGTGACGATGGCGGTGTTTGGTAAGACTTCGTGTAATTTAAATATAGAATAATGTTTTTCATAAATTTTTATAAATGTATTTTATATTATGATAAGTAAATAAATGACAAAAAACTTTATTTATAAAAAATTTGCATTACTCATAGAAAATGTCTTTTGGATAAAAATATATGATATGATATTGTATTTAAAAATATTATTAGTATTAAATAAAAAATAAAAAATATAATATTATTTTAAATTTAATATATAATTTTTTACAATATATTATTATCTATTTTATTTTTTAGATTTTTATTATTAAGTATTTATTTAATAATAATTATTCTTTCTATTTTAAAATTTTTATTTTAATTTAAATTATTTATTATTTTATATTATCAATAAGATATTAATTATTATTTTTTTAATGTTATTTTTATTTATTATTTTTTTATTAAAATAATAATAAAAATTTAAATTAATTTTAATAAATTTAATTTAATTAAATATAATTATTTTTTATTAAAATTAAAATGTTAATAATTATCTTAATTTTTATATTATTATCTTATTAATAAATAATTTAAAATAGAAAGTTGAAGTAATTATTTACGTTTTAAAAAATTAATTATAATAAACTACAAATTGAATAAAATATCTATATTTTCATTCGTTGTATCCGTATCTGTGTTTGATTAGAGTCAAATAACTGACATCAAATAAAGAAGGTTTTGGGAAAGTTGTGAGGGTGTTCCCATTGGTTTATTATCGCTGGTCATGCAATCTTGTGGGCCCGGTGTGCTGCGTCGCTGGTTTATGGAGGCAAGAACAACTTACGTATCATTATTGATTATTACTTGGAGGCATTCCCTCGTGACTTTTGTTTATATATATATTTTTAAATATTTAATATTCAAAATAATAATACATAAATTTAAAAAATTATTAAATAGTATTAATTATAATAAAAATAATTATATTATATTAAATTAAATTATTTTTATTATAATTAATTTAAATTTTTATTATTACATTAAAAATAATAATAATAGATTAAAAATAAAAAATAATAATTAATGTTTTATTAATAATATAAAATAATAAATAATTTGAAATAAAATAAAACATAAATTTATTATTATTTTAAAATGAATAAAGTATTATTTTACAAAATAATTATTTTGTGACCAAGTTTTAATGATACACAAGTACATTAAAAGGTATGTTTCTAGCTTCTACGGTATTAATTAGGCAGACTGAAGGTTTTAACATTTTGCTAAATTAATCGTTCTTTTGAATTTGTTTTGAGCATGCTTCTCCATGTTTAGATTGTTTGTAACAGATGGGCCCTACCTTAATATGCATAATTCAACAATATACACTGCTTTTGACCATTTGTCTGTCAGGGTAACAAGCTTCAGGAAAACAAAAATAAAGGATCACAATCAAAGACGAAAAAGAGGATATGCATTGCCTCCGCCTTGGAATTGTCAGAGTATTTATGAAATGTTCAAACTTCATAGCAACCCATTACTATTAAGTGACCACACCATGTTGTTACTTGACTTGGCCGCAAAGCGTTGTTTCACTATATTCTTCATTTTCAGGTTTAAAACTATTGATGATTTCACTATATTCTTCATTTTCAGGTTTAAAACTATTGATGATTATTAACATTATTGTTGATTTATTCTTCTATCAGTGTAGTAATAGTTTTTCCGCCTTGAAACCAAGGATAGCTCCCCAAGATCTCTCACTAATAAAATAGTAAAGGTTCAATTCTTAAAGAACACTCATAATCTCAAGACTAAAAAACTATCACAACAATAATAGAAAAACAAACTAACAATAGTGTAGAAGACCATCACCAATAAACAAAAACAGCAACTTCTAAAAGAAACTTATAAGGCGTTCCACTAAACCTTTTGTTGATTTATTACATTGAAGAAAACATCATCAAGAATCAAACCTTCATCAATTTTGATGAGCTAACCCTAATCACTTACCATTAAAATAGTAAATTCAATTTCTGGAAAGTCTCTCCTAATTTCAAGGCTTAAAAACTACCACAACGCTAGTAAAGGAACAACTTAACAATAACATAAAAGACGATAACCCAATCATCAACAAAAACCATCACATTTTTAGAATTATTTTTTAAAAAAAAAATTTTAAATCAAAGTCTAATCACGGGTTGGATTATAAATTTCTGCTTTTTTTTAATAAAAAAGAGACACCCTCAAAATTCTATATAATATGAAGTTTGAAACAATCAGATGGACCCACGATCCAGGCTCCTAATATCCTACGCCAATTTGTGGCGTCCAGGAATAATGGTCCGGTTTCGTTATGTGCTATTAGATAGCGTACGAACGGCACAAAATCATCTTCATGAAGTTGCAACCTGAGAACATTCATGTGTTTCACTAGGGTATTGTTCGGGATGAGGTGTTCCTCGAATCCCCCACTGCTGACTGCGCGCAACCCATAAACATGCGTCATTTGATTCCATAGACCTTCACACCAGCCAGACAAATTACACAGGTTTCATCCCAAACCTTTGTTGGGAGAATGACTTCAGGGGTTCATTACAGAAACAATAGGGATTAAATAAGGTCAATTAATGAGATCCTCACTCCTTTGTGTGAACTCAAGGCAGGAGTAGCTAAGATGCTGCATGGATTTACACTTCCTCAGTAAGCCCACATCTCACTCCCCATAATCACAGATTGTACTCACCGTTTCCAAGACCCTTCCCCTCCTCTCTGCATAAAATTTTTCCCCCACTAAGTCTCCGAGAGGAAGTTTCACTAAACTTAAGATGCCTCCAGCATTGCCAGCATATAGTCTGAATCTTTAAACCATTCAGCCTTGGCACATACAATATCAAGTAAGGGATTTCCCAGCCCACTCTCGTTCTCGTCTCTTTTGTTTGGCTTGCATCCTATTGAACTTCTCTTTCCCCTTCTCCAAAAGAGGGTCATGCACAACGTAGTCATTAGGGTCCTCATTGCGAGACATGCGATCCTGCATATTGGCAGGGAAATTATAACCAAAATTGAAGGCAGTAGAAAAGGGTCATTGATGACATGCTTAAAATTCAGCAAGGAAATATTTCAAACTATATAACGTGTATATCTCAGGATTCTCAGAAAGTGCAGTCTGCAAAATATTTACATGAATTTATCTTAATTTCAACTATCTGCTGGATGGAGTTATAAACATGGCTTCTGATTATGTTTACTATAATGACTATAAAGACAGGTGAGGTGCACTTCTGTAGTATACAAAATATTTAAAATTCTGGTGCTGTTGATGGGCTGCAATTCCATGTACTTTGTAATTGTGACCTTAGTACTTACATTGCTGCTATCTCCTATCCATTTTGCATTTAGATATCAAGTTTTTTTGAATCAATATGAGCATTTGTCTCTGTTGAACTTGGGGCAAATAAAAAAATGGTAATTATAATATACGTAAGTCTATATTTCACCGTCCATATGCATAACTTTAATCCACATTAATAGCAATAATTTCTTTTATAAATTTTTAATTTTCATTTATAACAGTCACATCTAAATATGCCCGTGCTCTGCACAGGTACTAAGCTAGTATATAACAAATTTATATCTACAGGAATTTAACCAGCCATTTTGAAGAGGTGGAATGAATATGCACAAGCAAAAACTCACCTTGCCAGACCCAGGTGCAAATTTTAAGTGAACACCTCTCCAGTCCGACAAATCATCATCATTAACATCTCCAAATTCACCAGTTGTGGGCGTGGTCTTTTCTGATAGAACCTTCTTAAATTTCTCAAGTTTTGCTAGAACCTGATCATAATAGAATCCAAAAATAGAGTGGAAGAGAATAAGGTCATTAGCAAATAGTGATTAAAAAAGTCCCATAAATGATTGCAATAAAAGCTGGGTTCCATGATCTGAAAGTTTTCTGCTACTTTTTCCCCACACCTTACTCGTCTCCTTTCCAATCATTATTTTACAAAAACTTCTATAAACAAAGACTCACCAAACAGAAAAATACACAACTATACAAGCCTTCTCCCTGAAACAAACAGTAATATGCTCTCTCCCAGAAAATGAGAAATGCAATGGAGCATTTATCTGACATCTCACCAATATTTCAATTAGCTTTCAACCATTACTTGGTATGTCTAAATTTCCAGCCAACTACTCCCAACATGTCTCGTATCACTTTGGTCAAGCTGTCCCCTATTGACCACATTTCTTGATAGTATAGAAAGATGGATTGTTTAGCATACAAGCCAGCAGAAGGAACACAAAGGGAATAATGAAATGGAAGATAAAAATATAAATTACAAAGTCATAGCATACTTCATCTTCTCGTCCTTGAAGTCTGCGTTTCTTCTGCTTCTGCAACTGTCTTCCTCTCTCAGCTTCATTCAACAATTGAAAATCTGCATCTGCATTAGCCATTCGTTCAGCTCTTGCTTCAGATCCTATTCCCTTTTTCTTCAAGGACAATTTTTCCATCCTAGGTTGATCATCATCAACACTTACAACATTGGACCTGTCAAGAATGAATCATAATTTAACTTGCTGAAGCTTGAAAGCTGACAATAAACCACTTAGATGATTTTAGAATATCCAAAAGCCAAAACCAGCTTGCATATGTAGGAAATGCATGTAGACATAAATGCACAAGAAGCCACGTAAAAATATTCCTCTGGTAGATAAAAAACAAGATTGCAGTTCTCTCTCAAATCAATAATGCTGAAACAAGCAACTTTCAAGTTTTGGACCAGAATTGAGACACGAAGCGACTGCAATAAAGTGGATTGCTCTGCTAATCAACCATGAGCATTTTTTCGGAGAAATATCATATTTCTATCTACAATCTTTCACCTAATGAAAATTTTGGAGAATGAACTGTATGATTATTTAGCAAGTATGTAATTAACAGGCATCTAATAAATAGCTCTGTTCCAAAACATGAGAGTAGAAAATAAAGGACTCACTCAGGATAGCCATGTATGAGCTCACTCATATATGATTCTAGTTTCACTGCCGCATTGGACACACACAAAAAAAATCTCATTTTGATCTCTTTCACATTATAAACCATCACAATTCAAATGTCAGTGCATCACCATTTTGTGACAACTGCAAACAGATATTCAAGTTCTAATTTCTAAATGTGGAACAATGGAAGCCATAGAAGTGTTTCCACATATTGATATTCTTACCTGGCTGCCAATGTATCATGGTCCTTTGGACTAGAGCTTCCTGCATATGAACATGAGAAGGTGGTGAGCCTTAATACTTAAACAATCATTTGAAGAAGCAAAACATGAAAGAGAAGAAATGGATTTCATTAAGCTGTTCAATAGAATCAGAAGTTCAAGTGTGTTTAAGGATTAGGGCAATGATGAATAATCCCAACTTTGTGTATAGACATGTAGTACATACTAGATTCCAGCAACCATTACCTCTGATAATTAAATTGCATACATCTTAGTATGCTAGCTACTTTCATTTGCATTTGAAAACGCAGAATGAAGTAACTATTCTCACATAGTACTGATAAAAAAATAGGAACTTCTTGTCAACACAAAAATCCAATATACCATATTGGTAGTGGGGTTCTCAACTAACTGTTTGCACAGTAACTTTTTATAACCATTTAAATAATAACTTTCTTGGGCCAACAAACATCCTATTGATTCTTCTACTGCAGATATATAGAGCTTCAGAGGCTTCCCAATTCAAGGAGGAATCAACACTGGAGGCCTTGTCAAATAATCTTTAATTCGATCAAAATCCTCTTGGTGCTCCTGCTCCCACACAAATTCTTGTTCAGATCTTAGCCTTTCACTTGTTTTGACCAATCGAATTTATTTCTCTTGCAAGGGTCTATTCACTTGTTTACACTTTAAACAATAACATTTTTATGCATCTTAGTATGTTAGCTGCTTTTGGGGGGGAGGGGGGAGTAACATGGTAGTATGAGAACTACCTAAAGAGCATCATGTCATTAATTATTAGCTTGTTGAAACTTCCTTGGGCAGAACCAGAAACGCTTACTAAATCAGAGTTTGAGAATTTTAATAATGACAATACTGAAGATGACTGAGGTACCATTTCGCAACTTTGGCTTGGGTGGTAGATCCCCCAACTCTTTCCGCTTTTTTAGTATTTGTGTGCGCATTCGTGCATCAAAGTCTGCCTCATCATCATCACTGTAATCATGGCTGGTCAAGTTATTAGCTTCTAAATCTTTCTGAGACTCTTCTTTCTTTGAGCTTAGTGCATCCCTTACAGACAACTGCACAACTCTTGTTGAGTTACCACCAGATGAGCCCTGCAAAATATAACAATGTTACATAATACAAGAGAATTAATATGAGTGGGCATATGATGTATCATTTACACCAATAGGTTTCCAATAAATTATAAACTTTCGGCCTTCAGGGTGATATTAGAAGAATGACTACTACTTATATGAATTATAAACAGATAAAATATGAATATAAAAACGCATTTATAAATTGGTATATGCAATGCTCCAAGAAAAAGTCCTGTCTCAGAATCAGGATAACAGGAACAGTCTTATTACCGATTCATTATTAGGAGTTGCTTCCTTCAGAAGACGAGGATCATTCAAGACATCATGACTGCTCTTAATTTTTTTCTTTACAGATGCCAATTCCTTTTCCTCTTCTTCAGCTTCTTCTCCAAATGAAAGCAAGTTCAATTTTCTGCATAATTAATTTATGAAAAACAAGCAACATGATTCTTAGAGAGGAAAATATTACAACATAAATCACTATATTCAGTTCTAACAAGATAAAAAACTTCTCAGGTGAAGGAACTTACTTTACAGCTTTCTTCTTTGAATCTTTACTGTCTGTATCAGTTGTAGCTTGGATCTGAGGTTGAAGTGTTCTTGGAATGATATCATCGAATGGGTTCCACAATACCTAAAACAAGTGTTTCAAGAAGAAACTTGGGAGGTTAAATTCTCCCTGGATACAAATTATATGAATCTTGTGCAAAGGTTAATCAAAATCTCAACCTACCTCAACTGATAATATCTTAGGGGGTGGATCTAAAGGCCGATCATTCTTATCAGTTTCCACTTCACCCAGTCTCAAAAGATTATATATTGTATCTCCTGTCACCTATAAGCAAATAGTGAATTCAATGGATCCATAAAAAATAATAAAAGCAGTAAAAAGGTTTCACAACAACGGTATTCCATCCATTACCTTTCCAAAAATGGTATGCTTCCGGTCAAGCCAGTCACAACGATCGAGAGTTAAGAAAAACTGGCTCCCGTTGGAATGTGGTGATCCAGCATTAGCCATTGCCACTAAACCTCGATGCTTAAATCTTAATCGTGAATGAAACTCATCAGAGAAGACTGTCCCATAAATACTTTCACCCCCTGCAATAATTTGGATAAGTGACACACTAGACGGTAATCAAAATTCAAAAGTAAGTTAAATGTCAACATCCTAAAGCCCATGAAAATTAAAATTCATGAAGTGCAGTAAATGCCAACTTTTACTTATCAGAAGTGCACAAGATTCTTCTTGGTGGGTGTAGTTTCAAGTTTCAAGTTTCAACTATATAACTATCAATTTAGCTTACTACTTAGGTAACAAAATAAATTCATTATCCCCAGGAGTATATTTGAATTGTCATTGAACGAAGAGAACAAGAATTTGTAAAATTATCAGCAATTCTTTCATTATTTGTATCCAACACAAAGCTTGAGCTAGCCAATTGTCAATTTGAAGATGATATTTCAAAACATGAAAAATTAAATTCAATAAGAGCACCAGCCCAGTTGCACTGTCACCAACAACTGCGTAAAGACTTACAGATAAACTAATATTCACTTTGGGCACACGAACTATATACATAGTCAGTTTTATTGAGAAAAAGAGAAACCTGATCCGGTGCCAGTGGGATCGCCACCCTGGACAAGAAAGTCCTTGATGATACGGTGAAAAATGGTGTTATGATAGTAGCCTTCAAGGCAGAGCTGCACGAAGTTCCTGACGGCCTTGGGGGCCTCTTTGGGCCAGAGCTCAATGTCAAGCGGACCGTACGTCGTGTTCACCACCACTTTCCCTTTCGTCGGCGGTTCTAAGACGTACACCGTCGACATCTTCTTCTAGTTGAATCTGGACCAGTAATTTCAAGAAAGGAGGCTTTTGGATATGAGAATATGATTACCGACGACAGGAAACCCGATCTGACTAAAATCTAAATAAATGAAGCATTGTTCATTCTCCATCGTGGAACGTGGACAACATCCGTAGATCTTATTTTCTTATGGGGAAATTCTGTGCCCGAGATAAAAGTGAAGATCCACAAGCCCCAAGTCTAGTCCCTACTTTCAGTGCAAAAAAAAAGTCCAGTCTCAATGGTGTTTTTGGTCAGGTCCAGTCCTTTTTATCTAGTCCTTTGCCAGTACATGTTAAAATTAAGAGGCCCAGTGTGAAACTAGTTACAGGTACGATTCTTCTTTAATTATGGGCCCAATTCACCAAGCCCAAATTGTAAGTTTGCATATACGTACAGAGCTTTTCCATTATTTCTAAACCCTTATTCTTCCTTCATGGAAGTTCATCCACTTCATCGTAAAAATTTCAGATTCCAAATTAGGATATTGAAGATTTGTAACTAATTTCATTGTATTTGCAATTGTGCGTATAAAAAAAAAATTTAGGCTAAACCTTCAAAAGAAGTTAGAGCCTGTTTATCTCCTTTAAAAAAAAATACATTTTTGAGGAGGAAAAGTTAATACTAAAAAATATATATTTGATCACAAAGAGAAGTTATTTTATATTTAGATATAATAATTAAAAATAATTTTTAAATTAAAAAATACTTAGATATAAAAATATAAAATGATTTTTAACTAATAAAATTATCAAAAAATATATGCAAAAATATATTTTTTTTATAGTGTTCAGATAAAAAATAACTTTTCATAAAAATTTAGAAATTATTAGATTTGGTAAAATTAAAATAACAATTTTTAGTTAAATATTGTCATAAAATTTATAATTATGATATTATGAAATTTTAAATTTTCAAGTACTAATAATCAGTTTTGAAATGATAATAATTTACAAAATAATAAATAACTTTTGTAATGCAACTAAAAAATAATTGTCAACTATAAGAAATAACTAGTACATGAAGCACTTATATTATAACAAAAATTCAATAATGTCTGTTCACATAAGATACATTATACAATGCTGTCATGATTGAGCTAATAGGTTTCTCATGGAATTTCTAGTTCGTTCCATGAAAATAACAGATTCTCTATTGACCTATCTCTCTACACATTAATATGTCCCTTGATCATTTTGCTCATGTACTTCATCAACAGTCTCAAATCGTCGAAGACACTCTATATCAGCATTCATTATTCAATATAGTTGTGAAGCGCAAAACATGACAATATGATAGCCATTTGTGTTTTAATCTTGTCATCATTTTCAATATCTTCCATCTAGCTTTACAAACTCTAAATGTTCTTTCAATTACACATCTCAAACTTGAATGATGGAAGTTAAACTTGTCATTAGGAGATATAAATCCTGGAGGACCCAACATAAACAAAGAAATATGATACCTTGTGTTTTTGTTTGGTCACAGGAATTCCTTCATTGTAAGATATTCTGAATCTACAAGTTAGTATTTTCCTACAATAAAATAGTTTGGATATTAGAAACACATTTTTATTTCATCATCTAAGACATTTTGAGCAGAATGGCAAAATAGTCGAGAAAAAATGAATATACTTCTCCAAAAAGGAGAAGTTACAAAATAGGAATTTTACTTTAATCATAATTTCTCATTTTACTTCTCATTCTCTTTCAAGAAGAAGCAGATACGAACAGCTCAAAAAATTACAGAAGTCATTATTTTTAAAAAAATGCTCATTCTCTCTCAAGAGAAGGAGAACCGAACGCAGCCTTTATTAATCCTTAAATGAAAATCATATTCAACATAAATCATAAATCCTAAACTGAAGCATCATGTTCAACATAAAAGAAATCCAGTACAAGACATCAGAAAAACAAGATTACAAAACAGTCATCGGAGCCTAATACATCGATATCAGATATTTTTCACATCTTCCATTGTAAATGTGTTCAACCATGTAATAACCGAGTAAGTATCATATTCCATCAATGAAACAAAAGTATCTCTATTGCATTTGTCTCGCATGATGCCAATGGCTAACACCCACAGAGGGCTTCTTCGCTCTAACTCTGGAACATCATTCAACAATTTAATACACTTAGCCACACTGTAAAGATCAGATGGTCTTAGTATAATAGAAGTTGTGGATGCTTCATTAATAGTATCAACAAGTTAATCAAGAGATGATTGTATTCCCTGGGTTACCCCAACCCTTTTATCTCATTGCCTCATTCTCTTCCACTTCCTCTGCATGTTGTTTGAGACATCGGGTGCGAGGTTATTGTCATCCAAGGGTTGTTGATTAGTCTACGTATCATCCCCTGTAACATGAGATACTGCATCATTACTAACATTTTGTTTATTTCGTTCCTCACATGATTCATGACTCCTGTGAGGTCTATAAACAAAAGCATTGGTTGCAATCATATCCTTAAAGCATTGTTCTATCAAATCAAGAAATTTTGAACCTTGATCATTCCAATTCAAATATTTAGGATTCTCCTGTAAATTAAATGAAGAATGAATTGTCAATATATTGTAAATAGTCAACTTATGAGAGCTGTATTAATTGAATTATTTATAAATACATACTTGACCCTTTACAGCTCACCAGTTTATATATGCTATGACAGTCTGTTTGACTGGATCCCATCCAAAACCTGTCTCTTTCTCAATCAGCCTTACCCATAAGTTGAATTCTTGTTTCAAAGCATCTCATCTATTTTTCATTTGTTTCTTTTCTTATGTGTAACACGTTCCCTTATTAAACTTTTCAAATATATTATTTCACCATTCTTTAGTAAAAAGTGTGTGAGACCTATTACCAAATTTAAACTCCTCAACACACACTTTCAAGAACACCTCAGTGTTCGTACCATTCCATTTTGCTATTGTAGTAGCAGATTACCTTTCACCTACATTAGTTTTCCTAGTAGGTTGCTTCGATGCCAATGTAGTAACATATGAATCAAATGCTGAAATTGAATAACAGAATTTGAATAACATTAAACAGTACTACTTAAATAATTATATATATAACTAAGTAACCTTAAAGAGAAGAGCTTCATAACTTTAACATACTGAATGAAAAGAAACATAAAACATATAAGGAAATTACAAATGGTGTTATGAATGAAAATTACTAACTTATAATTCAAATGGCATGTTAATTAAAGAGATATGTCTGGCAAATCATATTCTGGTAAACTAATTTACTATTATTATAGCTAGAGAAATAAATCATCCATGCTTTACTACTTGAATATTCATAATTAGCTATGTAAAACCTCATCCTGAACATTAATACCTATTTCTCACTAATTTGAAACAAACTTTAAAACAAACATATTGGTATGAAGGGTCTACCATGAAGATGGAAAAATATTTGTCCACATATATGAAATAAAGGGCAAGGATACAAATAATATATCTCTTTATGAATTACAAGTTATAAAGTAATTCAAACAATACAAAGAATCGCTTGATTATGGAACTGCATTACGTAAAATTTATAAATTGAGGATCTCTACACCTATTCATCATATTGAAACACTTACTAGCACAATAACCTTATTAAATCAAGGATTCATTGGTTAGTAACAGAGTAGCTAAAAGGCAATAAAATTTAGAAAAGCTACATAGTCTTATACTGGCAATCACCACATAACACGAGATAGGGTTTCAAACTTTTCTCTGTTCATCTAATTACTTTCATTTTAAGCCCCCATAAGATATAAGATTTTCATATGAAATGCCAAAAGGGGTAAATAGGAATCACTAATATTTGTTCTTGGAACACCTTAGAGGCATTGGGTACTTGGAGAAGACTTATAAGAAGTCACTTAAGCTTAAAGAGAATAACTCCCTTGCTTAGCATACTAAATGAAAAGAAAGAGAAAACAAAGAAAGAAATTACAAGTGGTGGTTTCTTAACTCTTATTACTTGTGTTCTTTACTTTCACTCAAAAAATAACAACTGAGAAATGAAATTTTCCATAGTGGATAACCAATGATTGAGCACCACAAGTGAAAGGCTTTATGGTTCATAAATCACTGAATAATTGAGGCGCTGAAGATAAAATGGTAGGCATACAAATTATATTCAAACAGTGCACCGGAAAACAACTTTAATTGTTGTCATCATTGAACTAGTATTTTTAAACACCATTCAAACAGAGGATTATCATGAAAAATAGGTAGTTTCTAGAGATGGTGTCAAAGAAAAGAAAGATGAAATAGGAAATAGTAACCTCGAAGTGACAAAATCATGGGTGAAAGAAGAAGAAAACCCTATTCACCCAAATCTAGAATAAAATCTCCTAAATTTCGCATTATAGAACATAAATTGCAAGAGAGAAATGGAAGCTTACGTGTTCAGAAAATCCCCCAAATAAAAAACCCTCGAGTTGGCAAAGGAGTGTTAACATCAACAATCTGGCGGAGGAGCGTTGACGCTAACGAGATAGAACAAGAAGCAAGGCGATGAGCAGTATGAATTGGTTGAGGGAATCGAGGGAGTCGAGGTTAGGAAAAATTGGATCTTCTTTTGTCAATCTCCTTCTCAAGGAGAAGTAAAAAAAATTTCATTCTCATTAAAGAAAAAAAACTCATTTTCAGACATATTCTCATTTCTCAGTAAGGAAATCTGAACGCATGATAATTTTATAAAATGCCTTAATATTTAAATAGAAGGCATTCTCCTCTCAACTAAAAAGATCCGAATATCCCCTTACGAGTTGTGTTGCCCATGGTTATTATGCATATTAAAGAGTACTCCTAAAAAATTTTCCAAAAAAAAATCTGTAATCCACATGCTATCCTGCAGGATTTTTATTT
>JASKGM010000005.1:3967757-3979398 GCA_034509205.1 Ceratonia siliqua | reverse complement strand
GCCCCTAGATTTTTGGGAGGGGAGAAAGGAGCGTAGAACAGGGGGAGAGAGTTGGAGGGGCTTTCCAGATGAGTATTTGGGGGGGAAGGAAGGAGGGGCTTTTAGTAATTTTTCAAAGTTTTCATTTCTTTAAAATTTGCCCACTAGCCTTTAAACTAATTTATTTACAATTCAGGCCCTCATTCACCTTTTTTTCTTATTTGTTTATTTATTTGGGTATTACAAGTTATAGGTAGCAGCTTCAAAAAATAAACTTGCAAGTGCCATCAAGATTGATAGAGAAGGAAAAAAAAAGATGTGTGACTTTTTAAAAACTCATTAATGAATGATTTTACTTGAAAATTTAAAAGGTATATATAATGTAAATATATCATTACAATCAATCAGATGTTACTATATATTACTGTTTTAATAAAACAAAATAATAAATTAATAATAAATTTTTTTGAATCCATGTAGTGCCATCTCAAGCATCAAAACTTCTAGGGAATTCAGTAATTTTGCAATGTTATTGATCCATGAATTAAATGTATTTCAAACTTTTCAGTCAAAGTAAATATAAAATTGGATAAAAAATTTTATCCATGATTAAAGAGTTTAGAGATGGTGCACATTTATTAAAACAATTATATTTGAGTGTAATCTAGGAAGATATTTTTAGGTGTGTTCATAGGATTTTAGAATACTGTAGGATGGGATTTTACTTTCTTACTTAATGTTATTATAATTATAAGATATTATTTTAGAATTTTTTTAAAACAACAATAAATTGCATAAGGTATCATTTTAAAATATAATATTCTTTAAAATAACTTACTAAAATTATTTCAAATGTTTATAGCAATATATTACAAGTAATTTCTTTTAACTTTAACCTTTTGACAAATAATCCCTTGTAATCTTAATTTTGATAATTAACTACTTTAACTTTTAATATGGGGCAAATAATTCCTTCTATTTAAAATGTTATATGCTAACTACAAAATTTATTGCACAAAATTTAAAAATGAAATAAATTTGATTGAGCAGTATACTTGTTGAATCAAAATTTATCAAATTTCAATTAATTTGATCCAATTCTTTTTTATTTTTAATAAATAGAAGGGGTTATTTGCCACATTCAAGACGTTATTTATCAAAACTAAAATTACAAGGAGTTATTTGCCAAATGATAAAAGTGGTGAAGGTTATTTATAATGATACTTATATATATATATATATATATAAAAGATAAGGTATAACCATGTAAGAGGAGTTAAAAAAAGTGATTTATAAGTATTATTACTCTTATTAAATTGTCATAATAGACTAAGCTCATTAAACCTTGTAAAAATTAGATAGCCCACATGGATTAGTCTCAACCCTTGAAGGGTTAGGATGAGTCTGCCCTTAAGAGACCATTTTAGGTGTAAGTCTAGCCCGGTCCTTAATTTTTAAAATCTTTAAAGGCTAGGTTAGATTAGTTCCGTATAATTTGACATCTCTAATTATTTACATTTTATGCTTTTTCTATAATCTTAGGTATGATTAAGGGATAGAGTGGGAGTAGGAAAGGATAAACCCAATCCCAAATTACTGATTGGATTTCTTTTAACAAGGAAGTGTGGTGAGTTATAGATTTATAGGATAAATTTTCAAACCACATCAACCCACTTCACATTCTATTTTTCAAACTTTTCTAAACTAATGAGTTTGGGATGATTTGAGTTTCAATTATTTATTTTAAAACTATTTATCCTTATTATGCATTTAAAAAAATATAAGAGTAATATTAAAAAAATAATTTATTATTATTATAAATAATATATCCAAACAATAGAGTATTTGTACTTCATTATGTATTTTTTCGATGAGTAATATTATTTTCATAATATTTTTTTATAAATTTCACAAACCCATTTTTCTTTATTTTACATGATCATATTCATATATTCATAGAGTAACATTAAGTTTTAATCTCTCAAAATATCTCACACAAAAATATTAATATCACATAAATAGTACTCTCACAAAAATCTCTTCTAGCCCCTTATTAATATTCATTTCATTCATCTTACATGAATACACATCTATTAAATGATTAAAAAAAGCTTCTGTTAAATTTGTGAAAAAACTATTTATGGAAGACTGGCATCTCTCGGTGGAGGGTGACACAATGGATTAGGGAGATTTGTGCTATTTTCTCAATTCTTTCCAAAACTCCATTGAACTGAATGGTTTCTGAGGTAAGATTTTAAAGCATCTGTCTGAGAGCCCAAAAGCTAACGCTGGCCAGCACGAGACAATGAGCCTGTGGTTGAACCTCCACTGCAACCTGTGTACAAATAGAACGTAGAAACTGCAGCTATGGGGAGAAAATCAGTAGGGAAATCACTAAGAAATGTATTGCTATTACGCAAAATCTACCCCCGTCCTGCTGCACTCTTTCTTCCTCAAGGACCTTGGATTTGGATGCTTATTTTGCAGTCGGTGAGAAATTCTAATCCAGATTAACCCAGCATTAATGCTTATTCATCAATAATGTTTCATTTAATTTTCCTCTTGCGAAAATCCTACAACCCAAACTAAATAGTAGAACCGCAAGAACATATTTTCTCACCGTAATCTTAGATTTTTGGATTTCCTGGTTGATTCTACGAACCCCATTTTGCTCCAACTTTTTTCATATTATAGCATTGTTGCAGTAGAAAGTGAAATGCACTCTTGTAATTTGTTCTTTACTTAGGGTAGTGTTTGATCCGAGTTAGAACGGAGATTTTATGGATTGGGTACTGTACTCGGTGGAACTCACCTGTTGTTAAGCATGCATTGAAAGAGAATACCAATTGGAAAGAGATTCTTCTCTTACATCTTCCAAAGAAAGAATGTATGGTGTTCTTTATTTTGTTTTCTAGCAGCTCTTACATATTGGATATGAATAAATTTTTTTTTTCTATTTTTCTTGGGTTTTAAGTTTTTCTGCATCTAAAGATTTACCTATTTCACAGTAAAGTTAGGTGGTTTTGTGTATAGTTTGGTCTTTTATCTTCATGTTCTTGTGAATTTTGTCTTGGACATACTTGCTTACGTTCTTTCTTCATTTTATGTTTAGTGTTGTTTTCTTTTCTTTATATCATTTCATGTTTATCTTTTCCCTTTTTATTGGTTTACTTTCCTAAAGAAGTACGTACTCCAAGGTTTTGAGTTGTCCATTGTTCACATGGTAGTACGCTTATTGGTGCAACAAAGAACCAAATCCATTAGAAAAACGTAGATTGTACTGAATTATGGTAAGATACATTTAGAACATAGTGAAAGATTCAAATCATAAGAACGTGCCTCAATAACTTTCGGGAACTTTGTTTATATTGAATAAATCATGGACTACACAAGTCATAGTATTCTAAGAAAAATTTATTTGTAAAATATGAGCTGTGTTGTCTTTGATATTGATCTCATTTCAGTAATAACTTTGCTTGAAATCTCATAAAATTTTATTTGTAATTATGCTTGTGTCATGTTTTACTTTTTCTGCTTCATTAGACATTGTTACAATGATAATAGTACTCATAGTATATCTATCTTCATCTCATTTCAAGTACCAAAATAATTTGGAATTCAATATATATTTTTTAAAGTATTTCCAACTCTAATGAACTGGCACATCATCATTCCTTAGTTTCTAATTCTGAACAAAGATAAAATTTCGTTGTTCAACTTTATCCAATGTTTGGATACTAAAATTTTCCTGGAATCAAATGAGGAATTCATATGACAGGAGCTTTCTCCTTGTAAAAGTTTTCTACAATTTTCCTCTCCTTAACCAGCAGCTTTTCTCAGAGCTGACAGACGGGAATATTTTACAAATCTAATTATAGATGACGTGACTTCTTTTCCTTCAGGCTGTGAACTAAGTGGTATCCTTTTTGTTATTGAGTGGGAGGAATCAATACTAAAGAGACAGATGAAGCAGAAAATAATGCAGTGGTAAGTATAAAGATGTTATCATGTTCAAAACTTGATTATCTAACAGTACATTATATCATCTAAGCATGATCCTTTTATTAGATTCTAGTACAGTCGATTTCTCTATGTCTTATTAGTAAATAATTTTCCCAACAAATTTAGTGTTGAAATGTATGAAAACATAGCAGGTTCTATATGTTAAGCATGATTAGGCAATATATTTTGAAAATATTCTGGAGCAAAATACACATAAACACAGAATAGACACATAGATGGTAAGAGATTGTAAATGTGGTAACACAAAATCCGTTTTTTACTCTAATAAATACTGCGTGTGTGGCTGTACACCTTTCCGTATAACTTTCTTCTACCTGTGTTATTCAACTTCTATTAAGGATTAAGATGTAAAAGCCTCTCATATTGTTAGTGTTATTTTGTTCTTAATCAAAACATAGAGGGATATAAATTTTTTGAATAAAATGGAAAGAGATAAAAAAGTTATCATATTTGGTTGAAATTTCCAAATGGCTCTCGCTTCTCCACACATGCTCACTCAGTTTGCTTCTAAATCATTAGATCAATTACTGATTTTATCAGGCAATAAGATCCAGAATATCTTTGAATCAAATCTACTTTATTCTATTTCTATGTTTCATAAAATACTCTCTGCTTGTTCATTTGGTCAATCAATAGGTTAAATGGGCTGACCTATGATAGGCTTGCTATAGGCTAAACTTCGACAAGCTCATATGCTGATGCACTTGATCTGTGCAAGCCGTAGATCTATGTGGTCAATGTTAGAGATATGAATCAAAATCATTGTTGGGCCTTCTCCCAACGGCTTATGCTTTTGGGTCAAGTTAATTCCTAGACAGTCCACTATATTTTATGGTACAATTGTTAATTCTAGCTCCCTGGTAGGTTTGTCCCTCAGCATTTAGCCTTGCCCCATTATAAATAGTCTCTGGAATGAGAGTATTAGGTCTTCGGCATCAGCGCCATTTCCTTACTTTCCCGGTCTTCCACAATCTAGTTTAGCATACTAGATGCTGCTGTGACTAGTAGGACGTTTTGATGGCCAGGGAGTGATCAAAGATTGCTTCTATAGCCAAAGTATCAAGGAGATCCATAGCTCAAGTGACTCCCTTTTGAATAACTATTTTAATCTGGTAAGAGGGTTAGGTGCTTTCTTCTCTCTGCTCTCAGAAATCACATTCATCGGTCTTTTCCTTCATCAACAGAAAGAGGTGGAGATCTGATGTCCTAGTGTTGATCTTGATGTTAGTCTTCATCTCTTGGAGGTGTATTATAAGAGTTTCATGAAAATTATGGTTTCACTAGTTTTATCATGAATATTTTGAATATGCAATTACGTACATTTAAAAAAATTTATTAAAAATTGATTGTTGAGAAAAAAACGTGATATACAAACATCAGATGTGAATACAGTCTGCATTCTTCCCTCCCTTCGCCCCTCAAAGAAAAAAAAATCCCCTTGTGGAGGTTGGAATCATAGTGCCTTTTCATTTAATGTCATAAGAAATTCTAGATGTGAAGGTTTCTCATGATTGTGGGTTGTGTCTTACTCATCATATTCATTGTTTCCAATTAATAAATTTTTCAGAATTACTATTAGACTAATATCCTTTTCTTTTCTTTTTCATACCTCTAGAATCTTCCGCCTTTTGCCCTACATAAACTAATTCAGTAAATCATTAAATAGACATCTATGTTGCTGCTCAATTTTTTATTTTCAGATTTCTTGATCTATCACATTGGTTGTCTGCCTTTCTCTTTTATTTGAATCTATCTGTCTTTATTCTTCCCTTTGAGCTTTACCAAAATGCCATCTTTTGAAAATTAAGTTCTTCTTGTGGTCTCTTTTGCTTTCATGTTCTGTTAATTGGTAGTTATTTGGATTCTTCCCATAGCTGGCAAGAATTACTATTGGATGGTGAACATATAGATAGAAGAAGCAAGATACCAACCAGGGAATGCTGTTTAGCTTTGCATGGTGTTCATTTTGTAGAGGCTGAAGGTATTACAAATCTTAAGATTCCTGTTGTTGAATTCGTCGAAATCATAAGGTATTATTAATTTCAAGTTTACAACTTCTGTAACTTGTTGTTTGTGAAGCTTTTGTGAACTTCTGCAAAATATAAAATTAATTAAGACCTAATGTTGAAATGAAGCTGGAGATCATACTGGTTGTGCTCAGACCAGACTTCTGTATCCACATTATCATGTCTTTATCAAATATTAAAGTGAAACTATGTTTTATTAATGCCTTTTGACTTCAAATAAGATATGTTCAATTGACTATCTCAATGAAAATTTTGAACTCTTAGTTGAATATTGAACTTTATTGCGTGCCACTGCCACATACCTTTGGGTCTGAATCTCTTCTTTTCCTCCCAAAAGAATCAGCATGGAGAGTGAAATGGTTGGTTCTAAACTGTTTGGGTTTATAGGTAAACGATTGATCTTTTAGTCACTGTGGTTCTTTTTCAGTTTTAAGAAAGAACTAAAGTATATGATCACCTACATCATTGTTCTGGTTGAAGATTATTTATTTGTCTTTCAACTTTAATTTAATTTCTCAGATGCTTGAGTGCTTTCATGATTTCAGCATCATAGTAAAGGGCTTGAATCACTTATTAGATGTCTCATGTTTGCTCAATGTTACTATTTCTTAGAAGTGCTAAATAATTGTATAACATTTTTGCATGTGGGGATTAAAAAAGTGTCAATGATGTTCTCCTGGTAATTATTAGGGGGGCCTATATTGATTAACTTATGTTGCATTGCAAGAAATATTTATTAGGTATCCACCATCATTCTGTAAGAGGAAGCAGATATATTTCTCAGATGTGTTTCTATAGAACATTACAATATTTTATTCCTGAAATTTTGATGATGTTAAGTCATCTGTTTTATTCCATTCTATTATATGCTGGCTAGCCTTTCTTCTGATCAACAAGAATTAGGGAAGCATTGGACTGATAAAAGTTAATTGCTTTGACCCATTGCTTTCTTATTGCTTCATGTTTAGTCTCACTCTGATCACTGTTACTTCTTAACTCATCAATATTGGGCTACTGTAATTTTGCTTATAGTATTAAGTCTCTAATTTGCAGACTAACCATCTCAATTGATGCTGTCTTATCTTATTTATAGTTGTTCCTCCTTTACTGTGAAGTCAATTAAGAAGGATAAATGTGATATATGCAGTTATGTACTGTTTATGTAAATTTTCTGTTTAAACAAATGAACATGCCTTTATGAATTGTTTCATAAAATAGAAGACAGCGTTGGATATTGGATGGTGGTTTTATGATTTGCTGAGAGAAGTTTCAGAGACCTGTGTCAGTATCTGTCATTATCTATCATTCTAGAAGATGAACCAACAGGATCAAGGTTCCGGCTCTTTAACACCTTAGCTGTTCCAATGAAACGGAAACATGGCCAACCACACAAGGACGAATGTGTAGCGCCTAGTTCTGACCATGTGATAAACATCAACCAAACAGCAGCCAAAACTGGTGATTGTGATGATGAAATGGTGG
Organism: Ceratonia siliqua; assembly: GCA_034509205.1. NCBI lineage: Eukaryota > Viridiplantae > Streptophyta > Magnoliopsida > Fabales > Fabaceae > Ceratonia > Ceratonia siliqua. The sequence continues at coordinate 3,971,887 of JASKGM010000005.1, read as the reverse complement.
GGCAGGTGGTTACTGGTGTCATTGAAGGCACTTGTGATGCTGGATATCTCTTTAATGTTCAGTTAGAAGACAATGACACCTTAAGAGGTGTTGTATTTCTGCCTGCACAAGATGCTCCAATAACTGCAGAAAATTATGAGGCTCCACATGTGAGGGTGGTCAAAAGAAAAGAGATTCCAATTCCAGTTCTTAACCAACAGGCTCACATACACAGTTCTGTTCCCTCATCAGAACAATGCAGCAAGCAACCTGCTGGGCCAGAAAATCAAGTACCTAACTGAAAATCAACTTTTTCCAACTAAGCTCTGTACTGGCATCTCTGTTTCACTTGAGAACCAATCTACCTCTATTTAGGTACCTACGGTTGACTTGCGGAAGAATGACACTTCCATTTACAACAAAGAAATACCACAGGGAATATCAGAGCCCAGGCATGAGAATCAGCCTGTCTCAGCCATGTCAGAGTTGAAGTGTGGCAAAACTGTTAAACAAGATAAAACATTGCATGAACTTGATGCCTCCGGACAGGTAAACGAACCCAGTGCTGATAAAGGAGGAGCAACGAAAATCTCAAAGCCAACATTTGGTCCCATTGACCTTGTTCCAATATTTTTCCCTGATGAGCTAACAACTGGACCACAGGCTGTGGCTTCTGGCAGTAAGCTGAATGAATTGATTTGTGATCAACTAAATGAATTCATTCATGAACTTGATTTATTTCATCAACGTGATGCCTTCAGACAGGTAAAAGAACCCAGTGCTGATGGAGGAGGAGCAACAAGAGACTCAGTGTCAACATTTGAACCCATTAACCATGCTCCAATAGGTCTTACACCTGATGAGGAGCTCACAACCGGACATAAGGCTGTGCCTTCTCTCTGTAAGCGGAATGAACGGATTCATGATTATTCAAGGAACTCAAATATCGAACTCAACCAAACCCCTGTATCTGCTGACCCTGAAGCCATGCCATCTGAAAAGATTATTAAATCTGTTGAGCAACAGGACCCTCCAGAACTCGTATGCCACAAGATACAGAGAAAAAGCGTGCTATTGATGCTTCAAGCAAAGCTGAAACCTCAATTTTACCTGAAAAAGAAGACTGATAAGCCCATCTGGCTTGATTAGAGTCTTAGCCTGAGAATAAACCAGTAATGCTAGTCAACTGTTCTGATATAGTGTTACTGGAATCAATTATGCATTTATATTTATGGTTCCAAATCTCGTCTTGATGAATTTTATTATTTTCCTTTGGTCTATTATTGTTTTGATGTCACTGTTGGAACAAATTTGAGTTTCCTTTCGATATTATCTGTAGGGTTATAACCCTTGAACCGAAGTCTACCTTTTACAGTTTATTTTCTTGTGATTAAGTTATACATCATACCTGTGAGTATCTGAAGACATGGTTTTGGGGAAAATTGTACATTGTGTTGGATTGAGTAATGCTAGTTGCGTTGCCATCTCTCATAAGTCATAACCATCTCCACAATTCCTTATAGGTTCCCAAGTAGTTTTAAGTCTTTTACTATGGGATCCTATGGGGTTGCTGACAGATTTTAAAATATTTACCTTTCATCATTTAGGCAAACTTTCAAATTGTCTGACTTAGATTGAGTTGAGTGATGGAATGAGAAATGGTAGTCCAACTAGCATTTCCCATGTTCAATTATTGGCTGAACCTATTTGTTAGATATGAATGTTTCTAGCATGTGATTTGACACAGAAACTGGAATGATAATTTCTTGATACATTCCATAAGTTTTAACTGACTAGACAAAGATCTTGGGAAATAAAGATAAGGCAATTTTTTTAAAATTTAAAGTACAGGCATGACAAGATATATTATATGAATAATGAATATTTTAAATAGGAATAAATGTACAAACGTTCTCTAAAGTAAGATCATTTTGTAAAGATATCCAAAATTATAAAAGTCAAAAAATTGAGTCCTAAATTTTTAGCTTGATAGATTTATCCCCTTCCTCTAAATTGAAATGGTGCAATAACACCAATGTCCAAACCTAAAATTTGATATACACCCAGATTTAGAATTTAATGTAGATCCCAACATTATGCAAGAACTACCTTTGTGACATTTGTAGAGTCAAAAGTTTAGACAATGAAATAAATTCAACGAGCAGTTTAAGGCTCAATTTTCTGACTTTTATAATTAAGGAAGTCTTTTATAGTTTAGGGGCGTGTGTATATTTTTCCCTTATAAAAATATAATCAAAATAGTAATTTTTTCTTTTGGTAACAGAAAAACATCAAAATAGTAATTAAAGTTCAACAAAATAATAAATCCCCACATAACACAAAATAAAAGCTAAGTTGCTATAGTAAATGATTCATATCTCAGTTACATACCAATCCAAGCGGAACACTTCCCTGTCGAAAATGAAAATGGAAAAACTTTCTCACCCACTACGAAAATCAAAGACAAGGACTGGGAGAGGGGCAGCGACGAGGAGCGGCCGTTGCCATGAGAGTTAGAAACTTAAGCATGAAGAAGTTGGAGCGAATGACCATAGTTATTTGGGGTATGAAGGTGGCTCAAAGATCTGGCACAACCATAGCATCTCTTTGCTTATAAAAGGAAAGGTCATCTAAGAGTAGCAACTACATGAGAGGGGGAGTGGCCCCACGTGAGCATGAAGGATCACTCACTTTCTCTCATGAAATATTGTTACTTCAAAAATATAATAATACTCACCAAAAGAAAAATAGAAAGTAGAAATTGATAGCACATATCTTGTTCAGATTTAATACCACAGATGACAACATATTATTTATCTTTATAGAAAAAGTAATTTTTATCCAAAAGAATGTTAACTTTTAAAGAGATTAGAGTTAATATAATTTTTTTTATTACAGTTTTATTGAAATTTTAGTTTGGTTCTTATAAATTTTTTTTGTACTTGAATCCTTAAATCTTTTTTAAATTATTCACGGTTTCCAATCGGTTAATGAAGTCTAAATTAATAAAATTATAAAAATCAAATCAAAAACTCAATAAAATTATAAAGACATGTTTATACTATTTAAAGATCCTTATAGTTTCATCAAAATTTTTATTTGATTCTTATAATTTTATCAAATTTTTAATTTGACTTTTATAATTTCATTAAGGATAAATTAAAAGATTAATAACCGTGAATGACTATAGGAATTAAATTAAAAATAAGTAAAACTTTAAGAAGTCAATTATAAAGAAAAAAATTTCTAAGAATCAACTTAAAAACCCAATGAATATATAGAAATAAAAAGTTATATTAACCTAAGAGATTAACACCCTTCACACATAATTGATAGATATTTGTTAAACCAATTTTGTTAAGATACCTATACACATAATGTTAACAAAAACTTTAATATTTTATAAAATTTACTTTTATATAAATAACAAATCATAAAATATCTAGTCCTCCAGTCTTAATATTCATAACTTTAAGACGATTTCCTTTCTTAACATTTAAACCTGTTTTGGCCGAAAAGAAATAGAGGAAATTACACGACCTGTATTATATTAAATGCCTCAAAAATTATGTAACAAGTGACATAGGATTATTTTTATGTTATCTATTAATAAAAGTCTTATAAATATGTAAAATATTAATTATTAATTATAAAAAATATAATATTAAAATGAGCATCACTTTTATATTATTAATTATAACACACATAAGTTTGGTTAAACTTTATATATTATTATGATCTTTATTAAACTTATCAATCAAAGCTTACAAAACTGATTAAGAATTCAAATTTAATATTATTTCTCAATCAAATACATTATATGTTATTTTTTATGGAGACTCTAACCTACTACAATACTCAGGAATAGTTTTTTTTGTTATAATTTTATTTTAAGAAATAAACTAAAAATTAAAAAAATTTATAACACAAATATTAAAAAATAATTCTAAAAAAGTAGAAAAACAAAAAAAAAAGAAAAAATTCTTTATTTTTTATTTTTTAAAAATTTTTTAACTTATTTCTTAAAAAAATTATAAAAAAATAAAAAAATAAAAAACCTACTCTAGAATATTCTAGACTAGAGTAGGGATATTTCCTTTTTTTATATTATCTACTAGTAACATTATTTGAAGTTTTATGTATAAAGTTTT
>JASKGM010000005.1:3894453-3934665 GCA_034509205.1 Ceratonia siliqua | reverse complement strand
TAAAAAATACAAAAACATCTTCAAAAATTCTGAAAAAAATTTATGATATAAAACTTAATTTATTGATTTTAAAAAATTAAAAAAATTTAAAAAAAATCATAAAAAATATTAAAAAAATTTTAAAATACCTACCGCCCACTTATGTGGGCTGGACAGATTATTTATGGAAATTCTATCATATTCTAAAAGCAGAGTAGTCTCATAGCAGGTTTAATTTTTTTTAATTTTAATTTAAAGTTTTTTATATTTTTTTTATTTTAAAAAAAATCTAAAAATTTTGAAAAAATAAAAAAATATATTAAAAACAGTTAAACTTACTCTCAGTATGTAATTTCTCACTTATATTATTAAGGGTGCACCTAAGCCCCACTCTAATGAGATCCCAGAGTGGGCCTCTTTCTATTTTGAGAAATTAAGGTTTTGTTTGTATTTTAAAAATAAGTTACTTATTTTTAAAAAATATGTATTTTGATAAAAATATATCTGTTTGTTTAGATTTATAGAAAAATGATAAGTTAATGAAAATAGAAAAAACTTCCTATAAGAAAAAGTTAAAAATTGTAACTTCTCCTGATAAGGAGAAAAATAAAAAGAAAGATAAATTTTCATCTCCAAAATTGTCTACCTTTCTTCAAAAGTCATTCTTAATTATTGTATCTAAATATAAAACAATTTTTCCTTAAAAAAAAACTATTCCTCTTGCAAGATAAGAAGAAATAACATTACAATTCCAAATAAATACACCCTAAATATGTCTATAATACTATATATATTTTTCTCTCCGTCACATTGTCCTTAAATAATTTTAAAAAATAAATATAATACATATGAGTTTATAACTAATAAATTTATAAAAATTTTAATAATTAAGTAATAAATTTAATATTATGTATCTCCCCTACTAATTATACCACCATATTTATATATTTGGCAGCTTGAGTTGTAAGCCTTATAATGGTTAGAGGCCAAGGTTTTTCAACTCGTTCAGTATAGGGTTTTTATTATTAAATTAAAATATTTAAAATTATCAATGATATATTATATTATTAAAATATTATATGAATTTCATATACGTAATTCTTTAATTTTATTGATTTTTATACTATATCAATTGTATCATTTTGTTATAATTTATATTAAATATTTAAAAAAGACTGCAAAGCCTTAAAACACCATCTGAAATACCAATTGCATATTATTTTCTAAACTATATCTTTAGAAGGATTGAAACTCATCAACAACATAAGAAACAAGTCATATCTTACATTAACCGTACTAATTATATAACTACGACGTACTATTTAAGGGACAACTAGTAGACAATATAAATCAAATTAAATGAATTATTTAAAAAAATAATTGTTACAAAGAGAGGTATAGCATCCATTCATCACACTTATTTTAACACTTATTTATCTTAATACAAAATGTATTTGCAAAAAGTTGTGAATAATTTTATTTATATAAAGAGCATTATTGGAATAAAAAGAATAATGTTCATCTTACTAAGAATAAAAATTCTTGAAAGTTATACTTAAAACGAGAATGAACAATTCTAACATTAACTAACATTTATATAAATATTTAAAACAAATCAAACGTATTTTTATAATATTATAAAAAATCATAATTTCTATAAAACATAATTTTGAAGAACAGAAAATAACACTCATACCTAATGGCCTTTGAATAAAAATGAGCCCCAAAGTGAATTTGGTCATAAATAAGGAAAGATGAAAATGTCAATGAAGTCCCATGGTAGAGTGTACAGAAGAAATATGGTACACTCCTTCGATAGAGAAATTGAAGACAGCCCTTTACTATCAGAGTTATTCAAGAGAAGAGTGATGGCGAAGAAGAGATAGCAGGTGAGTAATAATTTCATATACAACTACCACCCTCCATATGTATTACTGCTATTCATCATCCTCTTTTTCTTTCCCTTTCCCTTTTTTAATATAGTATTGCCTTCCCATTCCGGCATATCCCAACTACTCATCTTCTTTTTCTCATATATAACTATATATAGTCATATTTGAAATTATACAAACAATATATTTGAATAGTTTAATTTCCACAATTCTCGTTACTCGTCCTTCCTCCTTATGTACAAAATCATACTTGGGATGGCCAACTTCCTTGGACTCTCTTCATTTATATCTGCTGCTCCCTCTATGGCTATCTACATATATTCATCCAATTAGTGGAATTGAAATTTTGAAATATCTGGCTTATTTTGTCTTCTTATTTTAAAAACACATGTAACACTTATATAATTTTTAATAAATAATCTTGATTATATATTTTTTATCTAATAATTATTAGGCTGCGGCTTTCAAGCTTTTTTTTTTATGTTTTTTTTTAATTTTTGTTACTTTTTAAAATTAATTAATTATATTTTATATCATTTTTTTTAATTTTTTAAAATATTTTTTAAATTTATAATACTACTCATCTATAATTCTTTTACTATTCACTATTCATATGTAATTAAAAAATTTTAAAATAAATATATGATATATAAAATATTTAATTCATTTTAAAAATTTTAAAAATATATATTAAAACATATAAACAAATTTTATAAAAACTCCTCTACCACTCACTATATGAGCGATAAAAGAGTATTTCTCTAATTATTAATTACTCTTATCACATTTTATAATAAATTATTATTATTATAAAATACGTATATCTTTCATTCTTACACAATCTCAGTACACACAAACAATAGCAGATCAAATGTCCAAACTAGCTAAAGTGCTGCTTTAATCTTCTGCTTTTTTTTGTTCTCCTCTTGCAGTGCACCATGTGCTCCTTGTGTCTAGCTATATGCGTATAATTAACCATATATATTTTCACCCCTTAATCCCTTTAACTACCTTTCTAAATCAACTGGCCCTTCAACACAATGATAAAATACTATAAAATGAACAACTTTAACCCTAAATTGACCTAGATAAGATAACAGCCTTCAGAGGGTTCTTCATCACAACAGTGAATGCAAATGTTTCAGTCGGGTCGGGTGGGTCACTTGGAACCGGCAACCACTTGAAACTCTGCACCATTTTCGCCAGCAGCAAATTTATATGCAGAGTCCCCAACGTCCACGCCGGACAAATCCTCCTTCCGATTCCAAATGGCATCATCCTCACCCCCTTGGTCCCTGTCACGTCCACGTCAACTCCATCCCCGCTCAAAAACCTCTCGGGTCGGAACTCATTCGGATCCTCCCACATAGTCGGATCCTCCGTCAACCAGGCAGTGTAGAACTCCACGCTGGCATCCGCTGGGATAGTGTACCCACCCAGCTCCGTCTCCCTCGTGGCCGCATGTGACAGCACGAAATGGCTCGGCGGGTGTCGCCGGAAGACCTCCTTCACCACCGCGCCTAGATAAGGCATTTTCTCCACATCACTCTCCAACACCACCCCATCCTTCCCCACACAGTCAACGATTTCTTTATACAACTTCTCCTGAATCCCCTGGTCCGTCACCAAGTGGAGCAAAGCCCACTCCAGCGCCGTCGCGCTAGTGTCGGTTCCGGCACTGATCACCTCCGAGACAAGCGTCACAAGCTCCTCCTCTCCCAACCGGCCTCGACCGGGCACTTCCAAGCCGAAAAGCGAGTCAACATAAGCTGCACCTATAGGACTCGCCATCTCAGGACCACCCAACTTCCCATTGCTGTCCACAAAAGCTTTTCGGCTCCTTATCAATGGCGCCAACAGCTCCACTTGCTTCTTTCTTAGCATTTTCGCTTGTTTTACTTGTTTTCGAAACAGTGGTGTCAGCACAGGCAAGAAATCTGGAAGCTGTGGAAGAGTAATGAGCATAACATCCTTCAAAATACTCTCAATGCTTTTGATTCGTTCTTCTGTGATTTTGGCTCCAAAACATAGACAAATAAGGATGCTGCAAATGGTGAGTCTACAGCTGCTCATTACTTCAACAAACCCATTCTCATGAAACTCTTGTTGAAGCCTTTTCATGTGAGCCTCAACCGCCCACTTTCTTATCCAACTACATTGCTTGATCCTTAACGGGGTTATCATCTCCGTGACGAAGTTCCGCCGCAGTGAACGCCATAGAGGGCCGTACTCGGCGGAGTTGATGGCGCATTTTCCCATGCTGAAAATGAGCCGGATTGGCGAGTCGGCCGGCCGGCTCGCAAACAAAGGGCCTCTCTGGATGAGAGCTTCGTGGATGAGGTCAGCACTGGTGACGATAATCAAGGTGCGCTGACCCATTTGCATGGTGAAGATTGGGCCATACTTTTCACGTAAATCACGAACAACGTAGATGAAATGACGGCGTTGGAGGATGACTTGGAAGAGATTCCCGACGAGTGGCCACCCAGGTGGCCCTGGTGGGAGGTTCTTAGGGCCGCCACCGGTGGTGGACCAGCGGCGCCACCAGAAGCGGAGGAAGATAAAGGCCAAGCAGAGTAGAAGAATGTCTATGAGCTCCATTGTTTCAAAAAGAGCTAACTGGCCGGGGTTGAAGAGTGAAGATTGAAAGGTGCTGTGAGAAGCAATAGTATTTATAACAAAATGATCAGAAATCGCTATAATATGATTGAATGAGCTTGGTCTACCAAAAATTGAAACGAATTGAATAATTCAGTGTAATTACTAAATAGTACGGAATACTCAGTCAGGATCTCATGACAGATTCTACTGAGCTGTGCGTTTTAGGAGATCATTATATGTCACAGCTGGAAAAAGTAAAGATTAGTTAGAGGAATTCTGCTAATTCTTTTAATTTTAATTAACAGTGGAAGATATATATATATATATATATATATATATTTTCCCCAACTTTAAATAATTTTTATATAGCGGTGTAACAATAATAGAATACTGAGTGAAATTCTCATTTGGTAGCTAAGGGGAACGGGAGATGAACGGCATTTATTGAGGGACTTTCCATTCTTTTTTGGAAGCAAAGGGATTGCTCAATCTCTGTCGTTCTCTGATTTACTCCATGGTAAGGTTAGGCTGAAACATTTAATACAAATAATACAATACTGTTGAATATTGATGTGACAGCTATGTCTGTGCCCTTGCACGCTCTTCATTTTAAGAGATTGTTATGTTATTTATAGAGGATTATTATTATTATTTTAAAAAAAATTTATATTATTTTTTAAAATAAATTATAAACAATATAAGAGTAAAATAAAGAAAATAAAAAAGTTACTACTCTAGAAGTAACATAAACCTGTCTTATTTTAAAGAAAGTTACAATTGTTTATACGTATACAGCACGGTTATCCTAAATGGATAAATATTCAACCTTACAAAAATAATTTTTATAAAATTTATAATATCTCTCTTATATTATTTCACTACATATTATTCAATTAAAAAATTTCGTAAATTTAATTTGTGAGAAGAAGGTTCCTCTCATAAGTACTAAGACTATGAGAAACTAACTACTCTCCCGATCCATCTACTACAAGTATTAGCATTAATGATAGAATGTTTTTTCTGCATCCTAAATAAATCAATAATCACTTCACATTTAAAAGTAGAAAAATTAATGACTGTACTAATGTCCCAAATTTATGATATTCATGATAGTGATATAGATGTAGGCCTTTTGGCTTGCATTTTTTCTTATATTTTTTTTATTATAACCGTTTAAATATTATATAGTTTTAATATAGTAAAGTTGTTTTTAAACGAGAGAGAGAGAGAGAGAGAGAGAGAGAGAGAGAGAGAGAGAGAGAGAGAGAGAGAGAGAGAGAGAGAGAATTTGAAGAGTTGTGAAGATAAGAGAGGGAGGGAAAGTATAAAATTTATTTAAAAAAAAAAGACTTTTGATGGTGACGATGTAAAAATAAAAAAAGATTTAAAAAAAAAATGTCTATCCTGACTTTGTATTTTTTGAATCAATAATCATAAATTTTTGTGTTTTTTTATTTTTTTAATCATAATAGACGATTACGATTGATTAGACATTCAGTCATGTTTGTATGACTGAATCTATATGCGTTTATATAATATAATATATATCATCTATATAGTATAATATAGTATATGATATATCTAATGTTTAATATTAATAATAAAATTTTGTTAAAAAATATACAAATTAATATTTTATAATAATTAGTAGAGCTACAAATTTTATAATGTGTTTCATTTTTTATGGTAATACTGTTATTGTATGATACATTGGTCTTATAAACGACAATAAACATTTTGAATATTAATGTATTAATCTCAAAGAGTTTGTTCAATATTTAAGGAGTTTGTTTAGCAGTTAGGGTCAGCATCTAAAAAAGTTTATTCTTTTAAATGTACTAATTGCATAATATATATTAATGTATTGAATATGACATATCTCTTGTCATTTAAGATATGTCATTTAAGAAAAAAATATATGAAAGTTTTTCAATATTCATTTCTTGATAGATTTAAAATATTTTTTGATCTTTAGATTTGTTTTTCTTAATAAATTGAAAATATTTTTAATCCCACTATTTTAGTTGGAGTTTGTTTTTCATTTAATCAGAGTTTTTTCTAATAATTTTCTATATAGTCTAAAAATATTATATTATTATGAAAAGTGTTGCATCTAATACATTAATATAGACATGATTATCTTGTAACAGTAATAACAAGGAAGGGGAAAATTTTTCATCTTGTAATTTATAAAATTAATAGAACTTGGTGCCCCTTTCCAGGGGATTTGAGGACGCTTCTTCATATTACAATTCACATATGGTGAGCGACCGATTCTGGATTCTGATAATCAGCTTTTTTCGATTCACTATCATTACTAACGAAATCCTTATGAATTTCTTTTTCTTTATTTACTGATATCCATAAACTTTACAAGTTATATCTATCTTTTAATTTAATTAAAAATTATTATATATTTATTTATTAATATTAAATCTAAATTTTTTAAAATTATTATAAGTAAGGTGAAATTTATGTTTTAATAAATTTAATATTTTATAAAAAAATAAAAATCACGATATATTAAACCATTCTTTTATTCTTTTATTATTGATTGAATTGAGGATGTGTAATATATATATATAATATATATATATAATTCTTTCCTCAGGTTTGAATATTATATGATTTATAATAAGTTTTTGATTTTTGTAGTTGTGGTTAGGGGTGAAAATAAGTTAAGTTTATTATAAAAAGGACATGGTAAAATTATAATTTGAGTATAACCTATTAGTCTATGATAAATTAGAAAATAGGGCTTAGTCAGGCTTATTTAAAAAATTTAATAAACTTAACTTGACTTATTAATTTATTTAAATATGTTAAAAAAATAAAAAAAAATCTTATCTTAATAGTTTAAAAATAAAGATTAACTTACAATATCAAATATAGATTAATGTTTATTTTTAATTATAAAAATATTTATATATATATAATTATAAATTATAAAAATAATATATATATATATATATTATAAAAATAAAAATAAGTGGATGTATATTATTTAATTAAATAAATGTATATACAAATTTTAATTTAATTTAAGTTTTTAAATAGATCAAATCATGACCGATTTATAATAAATTAAGCTATAAATAATTAATAGACTACCTGTCCTATTTTTCCTTTAATTATCGTAGTTAATGATTCTCTATGGTCTATGGATCTAGCCATGAACAGATGAGATGTTTCATGTTTCACGAGAAAGGTAAGTGATATGAATGCATTTAATGTCTACTGAGCCCATTCCACAAAGGATGGCTATCAGCCTATTACATCGAGTACATTCTAATTTGTGGGAAACTGTTTGGAAAAGTCAAGGAGGTGCTAATTGTATTAATTTAATTATTGTATTAATTTTTATATATATAACTAGCGAATTTGAATTTAAATTTGAATTTGGATCTAACGCTATCTTAAAAATTAAAAAATAAATATGCCTCTAAAAGTTAGAATTATTTATTTAATATGCCTTGAACGCCTTATTTTTTAAAAAATGCACCTTAAAATTTATAAAAAAAAATACAATAAAATCTTAATAATTTAATACGTATTAAATAATTAAAATTTAACTAAATATCATATAATTAAATCTCAACTACACAGAATTCGGTTAGGCTAAGCTAGCTAGCAGAATACATTTATGAGACGTTCCTTAAAGTATGCTGTGGACACTGGACAGGTGTGAATACACTGAATAATTGGTTCAAAAGGTAAAGTATTTGCAAATTGGAACAGTTGGAATTTAATAAATATTATGTAGGGGAAATTAAAGCAATTTACACCCACCCCTTATTAAAATATTTGAGAAATGACTAAGGAGTATATTCTTTATCTTAATCGTTGGAATCAATATGAATGAAGCTTCAAGCGTAGTAATGGGGAAGGTCTGAAAGTAGCAAGCATGAAACTAGTTGAAAGTAGCTGCCCCCTCTTTAAGGTTCCGGATCTACTAGGAAAGGGATCAGACCTTTTTAATCATCATCATAAATTTGTTTTTAGATGATTTAGTAAAATATATATATTTTACGTGTATTTTAATTATAATTAATTAAAATTAATAAATAATTATAATAGACAAAAAATAATTATAAAAAAATAAATATTTATTTTTTCTCTTTGATTTTGAACTGCTCTCCCAAGACATGTTTATAGTGTTAAGATTGTATTATATTATTATTATTAAAACAATTATGTCACGTCATATTTTTTATTTAAATATATTAAAAAGATAATCATATCTGTGATAATACGATATTATGATAATGCTTTAATTTTTTTCCATGACAAGGCTTTAGCTTTGTTCTTTCACGACCCCTTGTCTAATCAAAAGACTGGCCCTATTCTAAATCTCAGGATCAGCACTGGGTTGACGTGAGATGTATGTTTTTAAGATAATATAAAAAATAATTTAATCTTAATTAATGCTTAAATTAATTTGAGAATACTCTTATGATATAAACTACAAAAAAAAATATTCAAGAATTTATTAAATATTTACAAAAAATATGCAAATCAAACTAATAACAAAAGTATACATAAACAAATTAAATGTTAGTCTCATATCTAAAATACTTATTTATAAATTTATGATTAGTTTGGTTTATAAAAATTAAATAGACAAAATCTACCAAGAATTTCTCATACTATTTTTGTAAAACTTCGCTTAACATACATATAGTTTGACTGCTATTAATTACATAATTTTTCGTGAACTCTATGGATGGATTTTGATTTTATTAAATTTAAAAAGGCTTAAACTTAAATATGATAATATTATACAAATAAATTAAATTTGAAGTTTGGCCCGTCATTAATATATTTATTGTAGGATCTCTTTTCTTTTTTTCAATATTTATACTATGAGCTCATTTCCAGTACTGAACAATAAGAATTATTACTTTTCATAATTTATTATTATATCAAGATTAAGTTGAATATTAAAATTTTAAAAACATATATTTATTATTAAAATATTCATAAAAATACTACTCAATTTTATAGTACTTCCACGAGTATTAAAAATAATAATGAGGATGAATTTTTTAGTACTCATATTTTTCCCTCCTAAAACATGATCATGAATTCATGATGATGGTCAAAATTATTGAAATTATATTTAAGAGTGTAAAAGAGAACAAATTATTATTTAGTATATATAAGGTAATTATATGTTGGCTTATCTTGTAAGGTATATTGGCCCAATTTAATCTAAGTCTAAATATTGTATTATTAAATATTGATGTTATGACACAATTATTTCATTTATTTATAAAAAAATAGTCTCTTTGGCATGATATTAAATCTTTAATAATCTGTTGGATTAATATATGAGACAGGCACCTTAATAATTTCCATAAGTGAGTTTTTTGTTATAATTGACTTTTAAAGCTACAACGTTACATACACAAATCATTCATTGCATCATTTGTGAGGGGCTGCATATGTTGTATGCGTGTTAGGGTGGAAGGTATGTGTGGGTTACGTGTTATTTTATCCTCTTTTTATTTTAAATTATTTATTATTTAAAATAATAATATAAAAATTAAAAAAATTATTAAATAATTTTAATTTTAATAAAAAATAATTTTATTTGATTAAATTATCTTTATTAAAGTATATTTAAACTTTTTTTATTATTTTGTTAAAAATAATAATAAATAAAAATAACGTTAAAAAAAATAATTAATACCTCATTGATAATATAAAATGACAAATAATTTAAAAAAATAAAACTCTTAAAACGACAAATAATTTAAAATGAAGGAGCATATTATAATATTTTTATAATTTTTAAAATATATGAAATATTATATAAAATAAAATTTTATAATATCTTATTATCTTAAATATTATTTATTATTTTAAATAATAATATATTAAATATAAATAAATTAAATATTACATGTTATTTAAAAGGAAATTGTTAAGCTACTTTGGAGTATTATAATAGCTTTTTAATTTTTCATAATTTATATTGTAAAAATTATAAAATAATTTGAAAAAAAGAAAAAAATAAAAAATAAGGTTTCTCTAATTATGTTTTTCTATGTTGTTTTTTTGAATTATTTTTTAATGTTTGTGTTATGAAATTTTTTTGAAATTGTTTTAAATTTTTTAAATTACTTCTAAAAATAAAAAATATTAAAAATTAAAATATTATAAAACAAAAATTAATTAATTATTTTAAAATATTTTTACTCTTGAATAGCTTAACAATCTACTATTTAAAATGTCAAATCCAATATATTAATTATATTTGTTATATTATCATATCATTGTTGGAATAATAATAATACAACCATCACAAAGAGTTATGATTTTCACAAGTGGGACCTATTTTATCATTTGAGGCTAGATCATTTGTGAGGCATCACTTCAAGTGAGGGGGCCACGGGGTTTACCCTCACATTTGCTTTTTCAATTGTTTTTTTTTAAGGGTGTACGATTGATTGGTTTAAATCACCAATCTGTCTAAATTAAATTGAATCAAATTAAATTAAAAATTAATTATTAAGTGATTTAATTTAATTAAATTATATACAATTTAATTAATAATTTTAAAATTTTAAAATTATGATTAACTAAATTAAACCATTTATACTTAATTAATTATATATATAAAATATATAATTTATGATTTATAATTTAAAATATATAAAATATAATTATATAATTATATAATATTATAATTTATAATACATATATATATAATATAAATATATATTAATTATTACATTTAAATAAAATTTTAAAAATTAATTATAAATTTTAAAAATTAATTACATCATCGCTTTGATTCTGTTCAATTTTTATATTAAATTTTTAAAAATTTAAACCCAATTAAACTATTTTAATTTAATTAATTTAATAATTAATTTAATTTATTATCTGAACCAAACCACCAAACCACGGTGTCCATCCTTAATTTTTTTTTTTTTCCATTTTAACCCTTGGCCCTTAGGCTCCTTCCTTTCACCGAAAAACATTTAATTAATGTGTCAGGGAGATGTGGCAGGTGGGCGTTGGGTTATCTGTTATCTGTCAGTTACTGCATTAAATTACGTGGCACTTGATTTTGACCAATGGGCTTCTCACCCATTGTTTTCTTCCTTTCATAAATTAGTTACACTATAAAAAAATGTAAATCAAATCAAAATTAATAAAAAAATATAAATTAATTATATTTAAAAATGTTAAGAAAAAATTGATTGAAATAAAATTTTTATTTCATTATAAATTATACACATAAATTTAATAATAAAAATTTAAAATTTTAATAAAATAAGTGCTTGCTTCTATTTTTTTAAATTTATTTTAAAAAACACATCTAAATGGATAGTATATGAAAAAATATTAGGTCAATCATCCTATGTTATAAATTTTAACTGTTTATTTGTGATTAGAGGATTTAAATATGGTGAAATTAAGAGTTTATTTCACTAAATTTAATTAAATCTTGATCATTTAATATTCTTAATTTTATTAATTTTATTAAATTTTAATCATTCAATATATATTGAATGGTTAGATTAAATGATATTATTTTTTTGACATGTTTTAAAAATAATTAAAAAAACATTAATAAATTTTGATTATCTAACATAAATTAAATGATTAAAATTTATCCAATTAAATCGTGTGAAGGAAATTCGAATATGATTAGATGATTAAGATTAATCTAAAAAAATAATTAAAAAAATAAAAAATCATGGCCTTAGATCTAGTAATATCTTATAAAATCTTCACTTGTACATTTTTTATAAATATAATGGCCGTGGACTTCTTTGACCAACAGAGACCACTCAATATTTAATTATTTTTGTGATAACAATGAATATTTAGTTATAATTATAAGTTGCACAATTTTTTTCATAAAGTTTATATTCAACCCACCAATAATATATACTTGTTCAATCATTATATTAAAAAAAATTAATTTTATACTAACTGAATTAACAGATCAAAACGACGCTATTTTCTCCATCACACAATCAATATTAGTATTGATTTATATGTATAGTCCTTAATTTAATTTTACTTGTGAATTTTTTCCCTACATTTTTAAGAAAACTTTTTCTATGAATATTAAATGGTGTTTAGCCAAAGAAAGATAAAACTAATGGGGATATGAAATGAATAATACCTAATTATATTGAAGGAATAAATTAAGTAGCCACTAATTCAACTAAATTATAATACCATAATCACATTCCCTCCTTCAAGGCTTCAACCCTTTGAATGTAAATAATTTAATGGGTTAATTACTCATTAGATTTTAATGAGGCATCAAATTTTCACACGATATTTTATGAATGTTAAATTTTTATATGGTGTCATATATTATTTATTTATTTTTATAAATATTTATTTAATTATAAAAAATAATTGTTACAATCAAAATATAATAATTATTTTTATAACTAAATAATGATTTTTTATAAAAGCTAAAAAAAAATATGACACCACATAAAGATTTGATGCCCCAATAAATAATTTTTACTACTTTAATTTGTTATTTTAATTTTTCCTTCTCTTTTCTAAACGAACGGATCCTTAAGGCCCAAAAGTGCAATTTGTTTAGGGCCCATTGTTTTTAAAACTTAAGCTGTGGCCTAGTGGGCCTGACTTCTAAAACCCACCTCAACCCGATAACAGTCACAGTTCCTTGCTCGGAGACATTACAAACAAGGTAAGGGACTTCCCAGAATCCAAAAGGAGGATGAGGATGGGGTCGGTGACTCTGGCGTCAATGTTGGCCAGTGGCTGCCGGAGCTTCGGTGTACCTGTGGCGGTGGTAAGAACGCTTGATATCTCCCATGCAGCTCTTAACAAGCACTACAACAGGAATGCTGTGAACTGGTGTTCTCGGAGTTCACATATCACTGCAGTTGCCAGTGAAACCTCAAGAATAGACTCGACCGACTCAACGACTACCCCTTCGCCTAATGGGTACTTTCAATATCCCACACTTCTTTTTGTGCTTTAATTTTTAGTGATTTTTCGTTGAAAGAGATGTTCAGTTTCACTGCATGAGAAAACTGATTGAGGAAATGGAAATGGTAGTATTTGTTATTCCTCTTACAATAACATTAACTTCCTTTCTATGATTGTTTTTTTTTTTGGGATTTTTGCTTTTCGCCTGTATATTTTTTTGGTTGTTGAAATTACATGTACAGCAATATCATTCACTATGTAATATGTCTTTCTTAGCATAGTCTTCACATCTTCCTGGGAGTTTCTATGCTGATGTTTGAGTTTTGAAATGATAAGCTCTTGTGTTTTGGGAGGTTTGTCCTTGCCCTCCATTCTTATTCAAAAACTCCCAAACATAAAAACTTCCTAGCCCTCCCCTTCCTGTTCTTTCCTAATCCCCCACCCTCCCTTATCCCAACTACCTATAATAGGCAAAATATGGAGACACAACTAGAATTTGCCCTTTGCATGAAAACAATAAGTTGGGACATTTTTTGTGACCGTTTGAGTTATAGGTCATATTTGTTGATTCTCCAGCATGCTTTTAGCACTTAATAGTAATCATCATGTCAATTCCATGATTTCACTTAATAGGGCTGGTGCTTTTCATTTCTGTTTACTTGATATGACTTTTGTTCATGGTTGCTGGTGGTTCTTTTCCACTGCTTACAGTTTTGACTTGACACTGAGACTTAATCTTGTTTAAGCTACCCAAAGTATGATCGCTTGCTTCCATGTCCATCACACAATTGTGTGCCAAGAGTTGAACACCTGGTTGTTTCAGAAGGAGGGCCTGTCTTAGAATATATTTGCAAAGCTCTGGATCTTCCTCCTTTGTAAGTGGTACTCTTTGTCTCTTCATATTGAACAATTTATGACACTCTTTCTTGTATTATATTCCATGATCAGGATGGTATGATAAATGGAAGGTTTCATTCTTTGAAGGTTTGTTGCAGATCTAATCCAATTTGGAGCTGTATACTATGCTCTTGTCTGTCCGCAGCCTCCTCCTACTGCTACTCAAGAGGAAATTAGGATATTCAAAGAAGCAACAGAACCATCCGTTTTGAGAAAAAGATCTTCCATCAAAGGGAAAACTGTGCGAGAGGCACAGAAGACTTTTCGTATAACTCATGTGGATCAGTTTGTAGAAAGAGGAACCTATTTACGAGTGCACGTACACCCAAAACGCTTTCCAAGGTACAGCAGAATACTTACTGGAATTATCTGTTGATTTTTGTTGAAAAAGATAATGTTTGACAGTTAGTCTTCTTTTTAGGTGCTATGAGATTGACTGGAGATCAAGAATCATAGATGTGGCTGAGTCATATGTGGTTTTGGACAAACCTGCTGGTACATCAGTATGTAGTCAACCCCACAATATCTTAGTTCTATTGATGGGTGACATCAGAAGAGTTATTAACCCCAAGTAGATATCCAACATAATTGTTTTCAAAATTTTGAAAACTATGTAGCGCACAGAGTTCTGTAATTGTTATCATTAATGATCGTGTTCTGCAACAATTGAGTGAAATATGTCATTTACAGTACCTTCGAGGATACGGTTTGGATTTGATGGGTTTAAGGGCAAATTCAAGAAAGAAACAATGAGGAGGATTTTGAAGGAAAGGATTTTTAATGCTCTCTAAGGTCTAGAGTCTAGACAGGTTAGAAAATTGAAGAAAACAGAATGGAAGTTGAGAACAAGAAGAAAATTAATTTAGGCTTCATTCCTTTGTAGGCATCACATAATCCAAAAGTTAGCAATTTGTTGAGTAAATAGGCTTCTTATAACTTAATATAGGGGCTGTTTGTTTGAGCTTATCAGAGAATGCATTTTCTCCTTTTCCTACAGGAATAATGATTTTTTTTTTTAAGGAAAAGTTGTTTTATGTTTGGATGCAATAATTTAGAAGGGCTTTTGAAGTAGGGTGAATAATTTTATAAATGAATGTTTTTCTCTCTTCTTATTTTTCTTCTTATCAGAAAAAGCTAAAAATTTTTGCTTCTCCTTATAAGAGGTTTTCTTCATTTTCATTAACTTATCCGTTTTCTATAAGTCCAAACAAACAGGTATATTTTTATCAGAATGCATTATTTTTTGAAAAAAAGCAACTTATTCTCAAAATAAGCCCAAACAAACAGGGCAATACTAGACTAAGCAATAAAGTCCTTATCCTACGAGGGCTTATGCTCCTAATGCAATAAGGAACACATAGACATCAAAATAAAAATCAAAATACTTAACATAAATCCAAGGCCAAATATAACCCAAGGCATGTGCCAAACCAAGGCTTAAGAGTTAGAATTGGCTTTTGCACACCTTTTATAAGTCAATTTGCTATTATCGTCTTCCATCATTCTCTCGGTTTCTCTCTCCTGAATAGGTGAGAGTTGTAATGTCTATCCTAACACCTAACTCCTCCATCTCTTGAATAAGGCTTTAAGGCTCTTTCACCACAGTCCCGTTGAAAGAACAATGGTGTTGAATACAATGGTCTGAAGTGGCGGGAAGTTTCCCGCAGTATTTAGGGTCATCATTTATTTTAGTGTTTTTACTTTAATTAGGTTCAATGTTAGCCTTAAAAGGAATGTAGCATTAAAGAGCTTATATGGAGACTCAAGATTCTTTATGATGTGTTTGGAAATTTATTTGTGCATTGCATATTTATATGATTAATTTGTTAATTTTATAAGTTTCTATGGCTCTTCAATTTTGGTTAGGTAGGCGGCACTACTGACAACATTGAAGAAAGCTGTGCAACCTTCGCAACTCGTGCCTTGGGACTGACAACCCCTTTGATGACTACCCATCAGATTGATAATTGCACGGAAGGCTGGTAACTTATTCTGTTAATTCTTTTGTTGCTCATTGTCAGTCTTACTGTCATGGATTGTAATGGACTGCCGTTTATGCGCAGTGTGATATTTGCTAGGACTAAAGAATATTGCTCTATCTTTCATGGTAAAATCAGGGTAAGTTTATGATATAATTTCTTACGTCATGCTAGAATAACTAGTACTGCATGAAAGGACACTCCTATATTGCATGGGCTGCAGGCTCATCCTTATGAAAAGGGGTCTCCCGTCTGGAAGAGTTCCTTCTTCACAAAGTGAATGTACAAATTAATTGCATTGGTCATATGTTTTTGAATGTGTTTTTCATTATTATTTTCCAGGAGAAAAAGGTGAAGAAGCTCTATCTTGCTCTTGCAGCTGCTCCTGTGCAATGTGGAATTATTACCCACTATATGCGTCCAGTTAACAGGGCTCCTCGACTTATTTCTGAAGGTAATCATGCATGTTAGTATGACTAGAAAACAGTGTTTGAGAACCTTGAAATAGCTAGATACTTATAATTGATTATGCTTTCATTGATTGGCCTTTTTGGAACAGCATTCAATAGAGAAGGCAAGGTCATGCCTATCAGGCAGTCTCATCAGCTTAATTTGAGTCACAATCTTTCCTTAGAGATTATAATTATTTCTTTATTTTGTATGTAATTTTCGTAGTGATTATTTTTATGGAATTTATGGGTTATTTTAGGTGATTTTAAGGTCATTGTGGTAGAATAAGAGTTCTATTAATAAACTACATGGATTAGGAAAGTTCTAGAAGATACTTTACTTGCCAACCAAGTTTTATTATGCCAATAAAAGGGTTTTCTATGTGTAAAACGAGGGACACCTTATATTTTTAGTTATGAATATTATTTCAAGGATTTTACATGTGTAGATGTTGTCTGCTAGAACAATACCTAGCCCCTTTTTTTATTCCTTCCCTTCACACTTTCATCCTTCGTCAGTTAGCCTAAAAAAAAAGTTAGCGTAAGCTGTGCCTTTGGCTGGTATTTACTACTACACAGTCAACCCACCCATGAAAAAATAAAAAGAGGAAAGAGTTATAAAATTGATACTCAAGAATTTCCATTAAAACTTGAGAATAATAAGTTGAATTTTAAACTACTAGGGTAGAAATTGGAATATCACATTCTTAACCATAAGCTTTTGTTTAGGTGCATTAGCAAAGATGGATATCAGCTACTCCACTAAACATCTATGACTGTTATATTCGATGACTGATTATAATTTGAATGCTTTTGACAAGGGCAGTTTCTTCGCAAAGTTGAATTTTGAAACAGTTGTTTGTTTCTCTGCTCAAGTTTAAAGAGGAGAGTCATGTAATGTGGATTGAGCCCTGTTGGTTTAACGGATGCAGATTCTATCAAGGGATGGCATCTATGTCAACTTGAGGTCATGGAATGCAGAAAGGTTCCCTGGCCAACCACTGCTATTCAAGACAAGTATTGCATCGAAGACTGTGGTTGGTCTTCCCAAGATTATGCGTATGAGTGTAAGATCAACCTTCTTACGGGTCGAACTCATCAGGTCTGTCAGCTGCGCTTTTATGTTTGCTTTTGTTATTCTATGGATCTTATCTCTTTGATTCTTGAGTGTTAACACATTAGAATGAAGTTGACCAATAATTCTCATTCTCATGTGAATAGAGAAGTGGTTTATTGCCTACTTTACTTTCTGTGACCCACTATCAAGCCTTTACGAGCCATAGCCTGTAGGTTATTGACCCTCTGCGTTTGATAGTTAAACAATAATTCAGCTGTCACAATAGTTTGGACTTTGGAAAATATTATTCTATTGAGTGTGGGGTTTGATATTAGTGAGAACATGATTATGGTCAGAAGGGTTTCAATTTTTAAAATATATTCCCCCTTTTTTACTTTATTTGTTTAATATGTCAGAATTTGGTATAGATTACTTGCTGTTTGATTCTTTTGCATATGATGAACCAGTTGGTACTATTCAGCAAGTGTTCCCAAGGTTACCTTTATAATGGACGAATGTAGAACTTTATCTTGTCCTTTTTCTTCACTTATATTTTAGTAAGAGGAAACCAAAATTTATACATTAATAGAATTTAATTTTTTATGCAGATTCGAGCCCAATTTGCTGCATGTAAGGCACCATTAATTGGTGATTCCATGTACATGCCGGTTGCAATTGCTGAGATGGCTAGTCCTGGACTTAATCCATTTGGAAAACACAAGAAAGATTTCATTAGTGAGAGTGAAAAGGAAATGGCTGTTATTAATTGGATTGCACAACATGGAAAGGAACCAAGTGTTGCAATTGGTCTTCAAGCTTGTCAAATTTCATGGGATGATGGTGAACACTTTTACAAAGCTGGATCTCCTTGGTGGAGGTGTGAAAATGCTTGAAATATTTGCTAAATGATAAGAATAAACTGTAAATTGCTCTTTTCCTGAGTGTGATGTTATTCTAGTTGGTAGGGTTTCTCATGCTATGGAGTAAGGACGCAAGATTTCCTCAAGGTTGGAAAAGGTAGACATTGAGGCTGTTACCAGGCTCAAAAAAGGAGAAGACCTTCACAGGCACAGGGTGTTAAATTGTACTTTCATATGCTGGTTTACCTTGTAATATCCGTTCCATCAGAATCAACTTGAACAGGTGAGCCAGAGCATAGGTTATTCATGATAACATCTTTAGGAAGAGTGAATTAAATTTATTGATTCTGCTTGGAGGTGGAAGCACTGAGTACAAGTCACAAATGATTGAACTGAAGCTGATTAGGCTCTGGTATAAATGATTTAACCTTGGCGTTTGCTTTGAATTGTTTGTGCCGGTTTTCCTGTTCCTTGTCATGTTCTGACCTAAAAGCCTTTCTTTTATGCGGTAATGAACTGCTTGTACCAATTCGCAGATAATTTTGGAGTGCTCTTCAGAGTAGTATAATCAACATGGTGTAGTCCAAATCTTATTGTATATCCAAATGTCCACTCAAAGTTGTCGAGCAAGGACCAAGCGAAGTATCCCCTCACATCTGCTCCTTTCCTGATTACATAGTAAAGAGAGAGGGAAAGAAAAGAAAAAGCAATCTAATTTAGTAATTTATATTCCAATATTTCTTTAGTGTCAAGGCAAATTTCATCATTCGGTTAGACAAATTTATAATAGGATTGAATGGTAAAATAGATAAAAATATAATGAACAATAGAAGGGCTGTCTTTTCTTCTAAAGGATCACAATCCTCTTTATATTGCTAGACATTTATGTCGTTTTCTCTTCATTTTTTTTATATTCTTACCTTATTGCTGCTAGCAGGGCATCCAAGTGGTCTGCCATGTACTTCATTCTTTTAACATCATTAAGATGTTCTTCCAAGGTGAAATTAGGATGATCCACCTCACCATACCCTACAAAAGGTTTGGCTTGTAAATAAATACAGAGAAATTTGATTAAATTATACAGCTTTTGCTTTGCTTACCGTTTTCCGTGATAAACATTGAAATATTGTTGGATCTGTCTTTTACATATGTGATAGACTTTTCCATGCCTTGTGGGTAAACATTTAGCCAATCAATTGAGGTCTACATGATTGTAAAGTCTTCAGAACCAGGTAAGTAATGCGAGGGGAAAATGTGAGCATCATTATGAGGTTGAGGCTACTTACAGGTTCTCCAATTGGCACACCATTTTTTTCGCTACTTTTTCTGTACAAACCCTCTGTTCTGGAGATCCCTTGTCCAGGTTCACATGCAGAGGAACTGCAGTCTTGGACATACCAACTTGTATAGTAATTGATGCCTATGAAATCCAGTCCTTTCTTCAGTTTCACCTTTTCATTGCTGGAAAATTTGGGTAAGATAGTTCCCAGAATCTTCTCCATCTCTGTTGGGAACTTTCCGAATATGATTGGGTCCAAGAACCTGCATTATAATAAATTATTTGCAGAATGAATCGCCCATGCCTGCTTTGTTTTGGGGCTGAATGAACGTATAGAAATAATTATTAAAGGAAAAATATACCAATTTAAGGTGAATGATAATGCCCTTCCGGTTGCCATCTTGTCTGCTGTAGAATTGCTAATAGGTTCATACCATTCGGCTTGTAAGACTGCCAATTCTTCGCTTTTGCTTTATTTGGACTTAGTTGATATCTTGTGAAGAATTATTTATATTATTATCTCTAACATGTTGCATCCTAAGTCTGTATTTTCTAAATTAGCACCTTGCTAGTTGACACCTTTTCATGTGATTCACTTTACCTGGTATTTGGACTTAAAGATATCAACTGCAGCTGCATGTGATAGGATAATGTTAGGGCTGCTAAAAAGGGCTCCTTTTCTGAATCCCCTTCACTGCAATCTCCAAATGGGCCAGAACAACGATTTGGTGGAAAATAACCTGTACGGTAACCGAGCGACGCTTGGAAATTTGGCTCATTGAAGGTAACCCAGTACTTTACTCTGTCACCGAAGGATTTAAAACAAAGCTCTGCATAATATGCGAAATCTTCCCTGCTCATCGAACACAATGTATGATCCTTAGGAGTTAGAGAGGTAAGTGCATTGAAGCCTTTGCGGATAAAGTAAAAACCCTAGGATGCATGCACATATGACACAACACATACTAATAATGTAAGATGACAAAACTCTATGTTGAATATGGACTCAACTACTTTTCTGAAGTGATAGTGTTTCATAGTGAAAAAACTAGAGGCTTGCTGTGATTAGGGACTAAGCC
Organism: Ceratonia siliqua; assembly: GCA_034509205.1. NCBI lineage: Eukaryota > Viridiplantae > Streptophyta > Magnoliopsida > Fabales > Fabaceae > Ceratonia > Ceratonia siliqua. Next base: position 3,913,656 of record JASKGM010000005.1, on the reverse strand, counting down.
ATCTTCCATATTTGTCCTCTAGTTCTCGAGGGATGTCAAAGTGAGACAGAGTCACAAAGGGTTGGATCACTGTGAGTTTCCCAGTTGAATAAAATAGACGCATGTCAAATAAATGGACCCATTATTCTCTTTGATTTTTCATTCACAGCTTTTACTCTTTGAAAGAAAATTGAACATTGAAGTAAAACCTTTGAGTAGCAGAGCATCTATTAGTCTGTTATAGAAGTCGATGCCAGCCAAGTTGACTTCTCCAAATCTCCCTTCTGTTCAAAATCATAATAGAATCTAAAATTACATGTGGTAGGGACTAGAATATGTGCTTCGTTAAGCTTTTTTTTTTTTTTCTTCTGCAGAGAAGTTAAACTTTATTTTTTTAAAAAGAACACTAAATAAGATGGTTTAAACTTATTGGCAAAAAAAAAAGATTTTTTAAACTTATTTTGAAAGTTGAAAATTTTAACTTTCTAATTGTTTATATCAGAATCACTTCCAAGTTTTTGTGAGAAAAGCTAGTTGAAATGAGTGCCTATAAACAAGACCAAGTTGAACATTTTGTTAAGAATTTCTAAGAGTAAAGAAACAAACTTGGTAAAATTCTTGCCCAAGATAAAGAGAATCGATAGCAGTTAACTTTAATTGCTTCCATCAGGTCAATATCCTCCTGTTTTAATCCACATTAAAATCATGGACATTAATCACTTTCGCCTCAATATTAAATTCAAATGAAAGGCCCATCATGTTAGGTACACTTGATATTAATATTCTTATTTAAGTATTCACGTCTTTCTAAAGACATGACCAAATTATTAGATAAGATGCTGCCATAAAAAAATAGAATAAGGAAAAGCAAACCAACAAGGAGATGAAAGTGAGAGAGTATTTAAACATTCCATGTCTTTGATTATTAGTATTAAAAAAAATGACGTATTTAAAAATAATAATAATTTCATTTGAGTATATTGGAAGATATTGCATTTCAACATTATCAAAAAAAAAAATTACATTTCAAAATCAGTGCCTTATAAATTTATTTTCTTCTTTAGTATTTTAAATAATTTTAAAATTGTACTTTATAATAATATTAAAAAATTGAAATATACCAATATATATGGTTTTAGAGATTTTACCATTAATACTAAATTTATTATTATTTTTTTAATATTGTTTTCTAATTTTTTCTTTTTTATTTTATTTTAAGAGATAAAAAGATAATAGGTAGTTAAAATTAATTTTTTAAAAAAATATTTTAAAAGTAAATTAATAATTAAGAAAAATAAATTGACATGTGTGTGAAAATGGATCAGATTCAACTGTACGGAATGCAGTTGAATCCTTATTGTCTAATACGCTTGAATTAAATTTTATATATATATATATATATATATATTTATGAATTTTGAGACCTTTTTTTTAAAAAAAATTTTCAACATGGACAGCCACAGTCGCGCTGAATGCATCCATGTGGTTGGATGCAATCAAATTCTGTGAAGACACTAACCATATAATAACCATTTTAAAATTTTGTATTATGGAGACAAATATAATAATTTACTCTCATAAAAGCTACTGTAACTAATCTTTTGTAATACCAGGTAGCGATGATAATGATCAACAGCAATATCCCCATTATTTCCATCAACTATTCTACGTGCAACCATCAATCAAATATCATCTTAACTCGCAAACATGGAAGCTTGAAAAATAAGGGAAAGTGCAAGTTATAGAACTCAAGTTTCAGACTCTCAGGTCATTAAACAAAACAGGGTCAGAACACAAGCAAATGTAAGAGTAAGAAAAAATAGTTCTCAAAGTTGCAATGAAATTCATTTGGGTGGAGTTTCTGGTATTCTGTTTCGTTCGCTGTTCAAAACAGAGTTGTATATCTTATCCCACCAGGTATGTGAGAGAAGACATCCCAGTTGCCTAGTCCTTTGCCATCACTCAAGTAGGCACCTTCATACTGTAAAAAAGTTGAAAGAAACCATTTAGTGACTTAACAAGATCCTTAAGAATAAGCACTCCTCAGAGATTTTCTTATTGGGACTTGCTGATATGTGATTGAGGGAGTGGTGATTATAAAGCAGCAGAGAAAGCCTTGAAATGAAGAAGAAAGAAGCTTATGGCGAAGAGCTTAAGGTGAACCTGGTAAGAAGAAGAAGCAGTTCCGAAGAGAAAGTTGGTGGGCAATGGAGATTGATCCAACCCCGTCGAGAGAGCTCTTGGTTGATATGATGTGATCAGGGGAAGCAAGATTATTTCCAGAAGCAGAGTTTTGAGCAATGTAGAGAAGCCCATTGCATCAATGGTTGCTTCACATATGCAGGTAACACAGTTCTGGAGTGGTTCTCTAATAAGAGGGGGGGTAGTTATGCCTCCAAATTAAAATAATAAAATTATATAAAACTATAAGTAACGTTTGGGTAGGATGGGATGGGTTAGAAATCCTTATGTTTTCTTTTTTGGAAGAGAGGGGGCAAAAAACCCGAAAAATAAGAAATTACAAATTAGGTGATTTTTATGATGCTAGTATTTATTTATTTATTTTTTCTTATCATTTTTATTTAAAAAATAGGTTAATATAACTTTTGGTCCTTACAGTTTAACTCAATTTTTAATTTAGTCTATATAATATAATTTCGTTCAATTGAGTCCTTATTATTTTAATAATTTTCACTTTGGTCCTTTTGCGTTTAATTAAGTTCTTACAGTTTCAATAACTTTCACTTTGGTCCCCTACTATCAAATATTCACTTAATACAGATAATATCATTGTCAAAGTGTTAAAAAATTAATCACATGACATGCTTACGTGTGAATTTATCATGCTGTTAATTTTTGATCATTTCATCAATGATATTAACAGTATTAAATTGATATTTAATGGTAAAAACCAAAGTAAATGTTATTGAAACTGTAAGTGTTAGCATTCTAAGAATGAGAATATGGTTTGTCAATAATTCTTGTCTGCTACATGCCTCTTTGAGCTGTAGGCTGTTGACACAGCTGCCTTTAATAGTTAAGCAACAATAGTATCTAAAAAGTATATTATTCTAGCAAGTGTAGGGCTTCTTGATGTTGGACAGAATATGATTGTGGTCAGAATGAATCTCGATTTTTAAGAATATCTTTCCCTTTTTTTATTTTGATGAATTCAAATGTCAGAATTTTCTCCCTGAATATTTGGTTCTTTTGTATGATTGGAGAACCAATTAGTAGAAATGTATTCATGGTCAGCTTTTTTGGTGGAAGAACACAGAAATATGTCAAGTCTTAACCCTCCATGTAGGTATATGCATCAAAAGGCTGTCAAATTAGTAGCTGAAAAGTATATGATTTCTAGCAAGCGTAGGCCTTCATATTCGAGAAAGTATGATTAAGGTCAGAATTATTTCAACTTGACAGCATGGAAGACAATGAGGAAAAGGATAAGACGGTAGTTAAATTGTACTATCATACTAGTGAACCTAAACATCTTTTTCCATCAGAATCAACCCTGAACACACGAGCCAGAGCATAGGGGATTGAAAAATGAACAAATCTTTATGAGGAGCGAATTTAGTTTATTCCGATTGACGATAGAAGCAATGTGAAGATGTCCCAAATCATTGAAAGTGTAGCTGAGTAGGCTCTGGCATTGATATTTGAAGGCCAGTATTTGTCTTGATTCATTTGTTGCAATTTTCCTTTTTGTATTTTCTGTAATATTCTGGCTGGCATGAGGATCTCTGGTTTATGCTTTTCAATGAATTTCTTGTACCAACTTGCTGATAATCTTGGAGTTCTTTTCAGTGTGGCATGATCAACATGGTATAGTCCAAAATTTACTGTATATCCACTAATCCACTCAAAGTTGTCGAGCAAGGACCAGGCAAAGTACCCCCTCACGTCTGCTCCATTCCTGATTACATGGTAAAGAGAGAGGACATATAAAGGTTTTAATTTATTCTCAGTTACTACATTAGTGTGTCAAAGCACAGAGATAACAGTGAGCAAATTTGAGTATTTGGTTAGACAAACTAATCAAAGGCTAGAGTGGAAAATGGTATAAGATTATAGAACCATTGTCATCATTACTATCGTTTTTTTTGGGTAAAATTTTCAGTATACACTTCATATAGGTAAAAATATCTTTTGATTTTCATATATTCCTACCTTATTGCTTCCAGTAGGGCATCTAAATGACCCCATATGTAATTTATTCTGTTGAAATCATTAAGATATAGTTCCTCAGTGGAATTTGGTTCAGCCAACTCGCCGTATCCTGCAAAATGTTTTGTTTAACCGAAATCCAGAAAAATTCCATCCATAAAAGGACTTACTGATTATACTTACCGTTTTCAGTAATGAACATTGGAGTGTTATTGTATCTGTCTTTTAAATAGGTGACAATTTTCTTCATGCCCAGGGGATAAACATTTAGCCAATCAAGGGAAGTCTGCAAGGTTGTGAGAACTTATAATTGGGTTGGTAGTCTAAAGGGAGAACGAGAGCATCATCATAAGTTAAGGGTACATACAGCTTGTCCGATTGGGACTCCATTTTTCTCTAAACTCTGTTGGTAAGAACCCTCTGTTCTTGTGATCCCAAGTCCGGGTTCACACACGGAGGAGATGCAGTCCTGGACATAGTAACTTGCATAATGATTGAGGCCAATGAAATCCAATCCTTTCTTCAGTTTCTCTTTGTCATTGCTGGAGAATTCAGGTAAGATATTTCCAAGAATCTTCTTCATCTCCGTAGGGTATTTACCGAATATGATTGGGTCCAAGAACCTGCATTGTAGTAAGTATTTTATAAATTCTTACAGAATGACCATGTCTGTGTTGTGTGGAAGTTGAAGGAGCAGGGAAAAAAAAATCATTTGTTAAAGTGAAACTTACCAATTCATGGTGAATGATAGTGCTCTTTCGGCGGCCAATTTGTCTGCTGTGGAATTGCTGATGGGTTCATACCAATTAGCATGCATAACAATGCCAATTCTACCTCCTTGCTCAGTCTGAATGTGTTTTCATTAGTAGTATAGTAACTTAGTAAGTCCACGGCAGTTTGAATGTGAATTTCCTATTATTTCTGATTTGCCCTTCTAAACAAAGATGCTAATCTATCTCTTTAAGATGAAGGCACATCAGTTCTGGTGTTATAGATATTTGCTTACCAAATTACCTGGTATTTGGTTCTATAGATATCAACTTACCTGGTATTTGGTTCTACAGATATCAACTTACCTGGTATTTGGTTCTATAGATATCAACTGCAGCTGCATGCGATAGGATAATGTTATGGGCTGCCACAAAGGGCTCCTTCTCTGAATCTCCTTCAGTGCAATCTCCAAATGTGCTGGAGCAGCGACATGGGGGCCCTTGACCAGTACGGTAACCGTATGTGACTGTGAAATCTGGCTCATTGAAGGTGACCCAGTACTTCACTCTGTCACCGAAGGATTTGAAACACGTGTCTGCAAAATATCCAAAATCTCTCCTGCGCACCAGTTATTTAAATTTGTTCATATTAAGGTTGTCTTAGTAAGTGGAGATCCATTTATGTGCTTGGATACTCCTGTTCACGCGTCAATTAGGTACCGGGCCCGTTCTGGCACTGGGGTTAAATACGACTTGGGTGTTTGGATGTATACTTTTAAGCATTTTAAATAAGGCCATTCCTATCTTATCCTCATTGAAAGTAGGAATTATTATTTATATCCCGCTTCTTATTTTTTATGTGTTTTATTTTGAGTCTTTTTATTTTTTATATTAATTAATTATTTTTAAATCATATATTATTTTTAAGAATTTTAAAATTTTTTTTAATGTTTTTAACATTTATTTACTTATAAATGAATAGTATCAAAAAAATTATGAATGAATAGTATAAGTAAATATTAAAAATTTTAAAAATATTTTCAGAAATTAAAAAAAGTGATATAAAAAATAATTAATTAATTAAAAAAAATTAAAAAATAAAATAAACAAGTTGCTTACCGCCACATTCGGTGGCCTTTAAATAAAAGTGTTAATTTAAAAAAAATAAGTATATGATGTTTAGATATAATTATGTAGAAATAATTTTACTGAACAAAATAAATTTATTGTATTTGGATGTTAAAATATAGAATTCTTTTTGTGCAAATAAAATATTGAATATTGAAAAAAGTATGTAAAAATATTTTTTATATTTTATTTAAATTTTAAAAATTAATTTTTGTTAAAATTAAATTTAAAATTATAAAATATTATTAAGAATTCTTATTTTTATTTTTATAAATATAAATTTTAAAATAAAATTTATTATTATAATTTTATTAAAAAAATAAAAAAAATAGAGTAAATTGTACACGGAATATATATGAATGAAAACATATTAACAGTGTAAGAGTATTTTTGATATTAAATTTTTTTTCTATTCAAAATTGTTTTTAGTCGGAAATTAAAAAAATAAGCTTATAAAAATAACTATATTTTAACTTTTTTTTTAAAAATACTTCTAAATAGAAGTAGTTATCAAACACTCAAAATGTCTAAGTTTTTTTTTTAAAAAAGCTGCTTTTCCTTTGGGTAGCACTTAGGGTTGATATGATGAAAAAAGTGAATATGATGAAAATGTCTATTTAATATTAACATGTAAGTTTATAATATAAAAATTAAATTCAGTATAGCCATAAAGGATTTGGCTTAATTCACTATTAGTTCTCTTTTTGATCTAAATTTTCTTGGCTTTTGACCAATTTGTTTCGGCTCTAAGAGCCTAGTCTAGCCCAACTCTACTATTTAGTGGTATTGAAGCTTGTAGAGAAATGAGGAGACTATGACAACAACAAAATGAGGGGAGAAAGTTGCTCACTGTGATTCAAGACTTAGCCAACCTCCATATCTGTCCTCGAGTTCTTGAGGAATGTCAAAGTGGGACAATGTTACAAATGGTTGGATCCCTGTGAGTTCCCCATTTGAGATTTGAGAAGAACAAAAGCTTGTGAGAAAGAAATGAACACTTATGCTCCCTTTTCTTCTTCAGTTTTCCAGTTTTTAGTTTCACTCTTTTGAAATATTTTTATGGTCCTTGACTCCTTGGTGTTTTTAGAAATTGCCTTGCTGTTTATGTTGACATATAGTTTTCCCTTAATCAAAATCATATGAAAACTAAAATTAAAACCTTTGAGTAGCAGAGCATCTATTAGCCTGTTATAGTAGTTGATACCAGCCAAGTTGACTTCTCCAAATCTCCCTTCTGTGAAAGATCATATCAAAATCTACTGCGAAGATGAAATTTCTCAGTGTTAAAAAAGCAGAGAAGCATACTTGGTAGAACTCTTGCCCATGAAATTGAGAATCTGTAGCTGTTGACTTTTATAGCTGCCATTAGATCTATATCCTCCTGTTTTAATCCACATTGCCTTAATATAATATTCAAACAAATCCAATATTGGATTAGCTAATGTAATGATGTGATTGCTTGAAGAAAATATTCAAAGAAGATCAAGACAAAGCAAACACTTAATATAATTGGAATAGAAGGAAATTTTTAAATTTTATATTATAAGAATTTTATTAAAGTATTTTAAAATATTGTATTTTAATACTATTTTGTAAAATTAGTATTTTTCTTTGGACGTTTTAAAATTATATGCGTTATTGAAAATAAAAATGGAACTCCCAGAAAAGGAAAAAAATAATTAATTCTATTAGTGTCATGATTATTGCAGATCACTTAAAATAATATGACTTATTAGATACTGTACTAGTCTCCTTACTTAATCAATTAAAAAAAAGCCAAGAAAGATGCAAACGAAATTATTAATGTCTTGAGAAGATTTTGAATCAAATATTAAAGTTTCTGTTCTTTTGTTGGCAAAACTTTTGAAGATTTACTTTACCTGATATCGATGATATTGATCAACCGCAATATCTCCATTACTTCCATCAATTATTCTACCTGTAAACGATGATTCAAGAATAGTACCTTAAATTTGTAGAAATGGAATCTTCAAAATTAAAGGAAATTAAGTCCAAAAACTAAGAACTATTATAGAACAGGGCAAAACAGAGTTGTTGATCTTAACTCACCTGGTTTGTGAACGAAGATATCCCAGTTGCTTGGTCCTTTGCCATCACTCAAGTATGCACCTTCATACTGTAAAAATATTAAAGAAACCCATATTTGAAATGAAAAATGGTAATGGATTTGGTGATCAAACAAGATCCTTAACAACTAGTTTGAGATTTTCTCGTTCATATGTGTGAGTGATGATTATACAAGAAAGATGGATAAGTAAAAGAAAAGCAAATGATAAACCTGGTATGAAGAAGAAGCAGTCCCAAAGAGGAAGCTGCTGGGAAACAGAGACTGATCCAAAGCCTTTGAGAGAGCTCTGAGGGGACATGGCGTGAGCAGAGGAAACAAGAGAATCTCAAGAAACAGAGCTTTAAGAAAAGTGGACAACCCCATTGCCCTGTGATTGGGGCCACAACTCGTGTGTGTATGCTATATTGCTCATTCAAGAGAGAGGAAGAGCATTGTTTTTTTTATTCCTTTTTGGTCGTAGAGAGGCCCACTATAAAAAATTGTGGTGAGAAAAAATGTTGTTTGAATATTTAGGTGCATTATCACAAGTTTGAATATTTAGTTTTGTCATAACAAATTTTCTTATAAAAAATATAATTTTGTGTTAATCTTAATACATAATACTTATTAATTAATTATATTTAAAAATTACGTGACAAAAATCTTGATTAGTCTACAAACCTAACAGAGTGACAAAAATGTTAAAAAAAGAAAGACGGCCAAAGAGTTTGACGGGATAAACAGCAAATGCCTTTGACTCCTTCCAACATGAATGGATAATAACTAAACGACAAGGACATCAAAGTTTAATACACAACTTAAACCCAAGAGAAGTTTTAGTAAGCAAAAGCAAATTGTTATGATATTCTAACTGATATATTCACCTTCTTTTAACATTTTCTTGACCTATTATACTTTTGATAAAGAGCTCAATTCATGAATTCGGTTGTGATACGACCTATTTTAGTGTATTTTGAAAAAGATTCTCATAATAAACAGTGTAAATGTTGCTGTTACAGAACCAGAACCAGAACCTAAACTAAGAGAATAAGAAAAGGGTGAAGAAAGAGGAGCTTGAGACTCTAGTTAAATTGTTGTACTTTGATACTGGTGGACCTTAAAATACCTTTTCCATTACAATCATCTTATTAGGTGGAGCACACGGATGAAATTTTCAATAATTTAATATGACAAAATTATTGGAAGTTTTGCTTTCCAGGCTCTGGCTTTAGCGTTCTGAGCTTGGTAATTGTCTTCAAGTGTTTGTTCCAGTTTCTATTTTCCCTGTCATTTTCCGGCATAACTGCATCTGCTTTATGCTTTGAAATGAATTGGCTGTACCAAGTTGCTGATAACCTTGGAGTTCTCCTCAGTGTGGCAAAATCAACATGGTACAGTCCAAATTTTACTAAAAATCCATATTTCCACTCCAAGTTGTCCAGCAACGACCACACAAAGTAACCCCTTACATCTGCTCCTTTCCTGATCACATCATTTTTTTTTTCAGAATCAACTGTCAGAGAGCTAGACATTCATTTTGATTTTATAGTTTCTCACCTTATTGCTGCCAAAACGTTGTCTAAGTGACCCGAGATGTAGTTAATTCTTCTAAAATCATTGAGATATTCTTCCTGGGTGTGATTTGGGTCATTAAAATCGCCATACCCTACAAAACGTTTGGATTGTCAGAAAATGCATAGAAACTTGATGGAAGGGCTTCCTGGGTTTTGCTTACCATTTTCTGTAATGAACATTGGAGTGTTATTGTATCTGTCTTTCACATACGTAATAATTTTCTCCATGCCTTCTGGATAAACATTTAACCATTCAAAAGGTGTCTGCATAATGCTAGAAGCTTCAGAAACGGCTTGACTATTAAAAAAAGAACTTCAAGAATACAAATTCTTAAATAGACTCCGTCCATATTAAACTGATCATCAATAAATATTTAAGTATAAATTGGGCGTACCGGAAATTCTCTTATCCGTGTAAGGTTAAGAATACTTACAAGTTCTCCCATTGGAATACCATTTTTTTGAGCAGTTTGTGCATATGAACCCTCTGTTCTTGAGCTCCCAGTCCCAGGTTCACAAACTGATGAGATGCAGTCTCGGACATAGTAACTTGCATAGTGATTGATGCCAATGAAATCCAATCCATTCTTCAGTTTCTCTTTGTCATTTCTGGAAAATCTGGGCAAGATGGTTCCTAGAGTCTTCTCCATCTCTACTGGGTATTTACCAAATATAATTGGGTCCAAGATCCTGCATTGTAGTTAAGGACATAATCAAATATTGTGCCTGCTTGAGTTAAATGATCAAACAAAAAATCATTTATAATGGGAAATATTACCAGTTCATGTTGAATGACCGTGCTCTTTCTGTAGCCAATTTGTCTGCTGTAGAATTGCTGAAGGGTTCAAACCAGTCAGAGTGTAGCACAATGCCTATTCTCCCCCCTTGCTCAGTCTGGATGTGCCATTAATAATACAGTAAATTACCTGGTATTTGGTAAATACCCAGTAGAGATGTTCTAACTAAATTACCTGGTATTTGGTTCTATAGATATCAACTGCAGCTGCATGTGATAGGATAATATTATGGGCTGCCACAAAGGGCTCCTTCTCTGAATCTCCTTCTGTGCAATTTCCAAATGTTCTAGAGCAGCGACATGGTGGGTATCTACCCCAACGGTAACCAAATGGAACTAAAAGATTTGGCTCATTGAAGGTTACCCAGTACTTCACTCTGTCTCCGAAGGATTTAAAACACAGTTCTGCAAAAAACTGAAAATCTTCCCTGCATATTTCATAATATGTTAGTGCCATATTCTGGTATATTAAGCCATACAAACTCAAGGAAAAAACAACTCTTGATCATGAATTTATGACAGTGAAGTAGTCACTATTCATATTTCTTAGATGGAAATAAAATGGAAAACTAGTTGCTTACTGTGATTGGGGACTTAGCCAACCTCCATATCTGTCTTCAAGTTCTTGAGGGAAGTCAAAGTGAGACAATGTTACAAATGGTTGGATACCTGCAAGTGGCAGGAAACAATAAACGCAGGTCAAAGAATTAGACCCATTAACAATTGGTTGGGTCCGAATTTTCTCAAGAGTTTCTTCATTATGCTACCCTTTGTAAAGAATTAATAAAGAATAGGAAGTTTGAAATCAAAATCAAACCTTTAAGTAGCAGAGCATTTATGAGGTTTTTATAGTAGTTGATACCCGCCAAGTTAACTTCTCCAAATCTGCCTTCTGTTTATATTCACAGAAAAATCTTCATGTAAGTTTATTACAGTACAGAGACACTTGCTATCCAAGTTGGAATATGGAGATGAGTTTTGTTAAAGCAGAGAAAGCATACTCGGTAGAACTCTTGCCCATGAAATTGAAAACCGATAGCTGTTGATTTTGATAGCTTCCATTAGATCTACGTCCTCCTGTTTTTATCAACATTCAAATTTGAACATCACTAGTTTTGCCTTATTGCTAAAATCACTAATATTACTTGAAATATGTGTTTGATTTTTGATGTAATCGTTAAATTGTATTTAAAATTTTTAATATCAAATTTATCCAAATTTAATTTCTTAAAATTTTTATATTAAAGAGAAAAGAGAAAATTAACATCTTAAACAAATTATATTTTATTAATATTACTTGAAATAATCATTAGAACAAACATCACAATCCTACAAACTTACAAATATTTTAATTTTTATCCCCTTAATTTTTTAATCGTAGTAATTTAATTTTCTTAGTTTTAAATTAATCAATTTAATCCCTTAAATTTTTAAAATGTATCAATGTTGGTCTTTTCGTTAAGTAGTTATTCAAAATTTAATGTTGATAACTAAAGTGACTATCATTATTGTCATATGGACACAGATATTATATTACATGTGCTGTCACATACAATATTTCTTCCAAAATGCAAGCAAGCAGTATCATCATTCTCGCGTGATTTGTTTGTGTCCACATAGTAACAATGATGATCATTTCAATTATCAATATTAAATTTTATATAATAATTTAATGAAGGAATCAACATTGAAATATTATAAAATATTAAGAAAATAAATTGCTTAATTTAAAATTATAGGATCAAATTATTATAATTAAAAAATTAAAAAAGATTAAAAAATATAATTAAGTCAATATTTTATATAGTGCCAAGAAAAAAAAGAAGAGAAGAAATTCCATGCAAGGCAGGTGGTATTTGGATGACTACAAAGAAAAGGCCAAATCGCAAGGCCATTGCGTCCACTCCGCAGTCCGCACACCGTGCAATAATTAATGAGCCAGAATTAAAAAAAAAAAATAGAACTACTATTTAATGCATACCAGATAGCGATGATATTGGTCAGCCGCAACATCGCCGTTGCTCCCATCATCTATGCTGCCTGCCATCATCAATCATACAATGTATGATATTTTTATTTCTTATAAATACGTAAATATATTAATTTTATAAAATAATTTAATATTATTCTAAAAATAAAAATGGTCAAAAAAATATAAAGAAAGTTAAAAATTTTTATTAGAAAATATTAAAACAAGGAACCGGCTTCTACTCCCTCGTGTAGAAGAAAATATCTTGTACTTTCGTCGCACTCACCCTCACCAGAGAAGTGGGGCCTTATTTAATATTAAACATTTTTTACTCGTTCAGAAGGGACGGGGCCACCACCCACCTTTTATGGGTAAAGGGTACAGGAATAGGACAGTGAAAACAAGCAAATGTAAAGGGTTTAGATTAAGGGAAGTTAAATGAATTGGAAAAAATGTATTTGGGAAGAGTTCAAAGGCAAAAAGAGAGGTTCTTATGACCTGGTTTGTGGGTGAAGACATCCCAGTTGCTGAGGCCTTTGCCATCGCTCAAGTAAGCACCTTCGTACTGCGAGAGTCAAATCAATTTATAAGTAGAATGTAAAGATAGATCCTTGAGACCTGAGAGTGGTGGACATAGGAAGAAGAAGAAGAAGAAGAATTGTAAGAGTAAGAACCTGGTAAGAAGAAGAGGACGTGCCAAAGAGGAAGTTGGTGGGGAAGGGAGATTGATCTAAAGCTTTTGAGAGAAGAGCAGATGAAGGGAGGAGATGAAGCAAGAGAATCTGCAAAAACAGGGCTTTCTGAAATGAAGAAAACGCCATTTCAGTTGTGGCTACTCCTGAGTCCTGATCTTGCAACCTTATTCTCTCATATATAGTTAGAAAAAGGAGGGAGGATTGGACCCCAAATATTATTAAAAACACAAGAAAAGTAGGACATGGTCGACCATTGATTCATGTTTATGTAAAATCAAGGTAAATGATAGAATTTGGCGAGAAAAAGAACCATAGGATTTTTTGGTTGGGTCCCGTCCATTCAATGATTGACTGGGTCGAACTTTTAGGTCAATTCATGGACTGGATGATGACGGATCGAGAGACACCGTTAACAAAGCAAATTACGTGTCACGAATTAATAAGATATTTTAAATTTCTTATTTATGTTATAAACTCGTTGGCCACACGACACAAATAAGAGGGTTCTTTCTTTACCAACTCATGACAAATTTATTTTATCAACTAATTATAAATTTATTGACTAATTACGTTTAATGCTTAAAAGGAAACCATTTTTTAATCCCTTTAGACAATTAATATATTGGAGGAGGGGTCAGCCCCCACCGACCCTGATCCGTCATTGGAGTGAATCTTGTATTTTAATTTTTATACATTTTTAATAAGCATAATTTAATTTAATATAATTATTTTTTATAATTAATATTATTTAATAAAATTTTTAATTTTTATGTTATTATTTTAAATATTAAATAAAAATGAATAAATGAATAAATTATTTTAATTAAAATAAAAAATAATTAAATTATTCTTATTAAAGTTAATTTAAATTCTTATTATTTTATTAAAAATTACAATAAATAAAAATAAATTAAAAAATAATAATTAATATTTTATTAATAATATAAAATGATATATAATTTAAAATAAACTAAAATTTTTAAAATATTATTATTTTAAAATAGATGAAATAATATTTTAGCATTTTGACTTTTAAGAAAGGCTGTTTTTTAAAATATTTTAAAATAATTATTTATAAAATTTTTCTTTTTCTTAGTACCATTTTGTATCTTTAATATTCCTTTTTTGTGTTTCGGATAAATTCATAAGGATATAAGATAAGAATGTAAAATTTTATAAAGTATTATTTTGAAATAAACACTAAACATCTAAATAAAATTAATTTTTTATATAATTATAAAAAATTAAAAAATTTTAAACTACTCTGACTGTTGACAGTTGACACTGCATATTATATATAGATAAAGGATCAGACGTTCAGTGATCGTATCTTGTGGTGATTGGGTAAATTGAGAATTTCGATTATTCAAATATTTAAATATAATAAAAAATTCTGAATTTAAAAATAAAGAATTAATAGTGACCTGTTTTTTTTAGTGGAGAATATAATATAACTACCCATACACTATTAAAAAGTTAGGTATTAAGATTTAAGAACGTGGTGATGTCAGCGGAAAATCACACTATTTAAATAAAGTTATTAATGATTATTTAATAAAAATAAATTATATATAATTATTCATATTATACATATAATATAATATATTTTTTAAAATTAACAAAAAAAGAGTTAAAAGTTTTTAAATTAAAATTATATATAAAATATTTTAAAGAAATTATCTTTCTTAAAGTCATATATAATAATATAGTAATGTATAAAATTTAGTTTTTTTAATTATTTAATATAATAATTCATTATAGTTATTTAATTTTTAAATTGATAAAAAAATAAAATATAATAAATTTGAGTTATAAATTAATTATAAATGAGAAAATCTATCCAAAAGACCAACCTATTAAGTAAGAAATACTTAAATATATTATATTATACCTCATTGATTAGTCAATTTAGGACATAATACATAACACGTGAGATTTATTATTTAATTCATAAATCACATTTATATTGTTATTTATGAATATATATATATATATATATATATATATATATATATATTTATTTATTTATTGTATCTATCTTTTTTTAAATATGGTAGTGTCTCTTGTTTTAAAACTATGAAATTAAAGTTGATGTTCTAGTTTGTTATAGCGGAAATTAGCCATGAAATCCTTCATAAAATTTGAGCCTCAAAATGTAACGGTTCTCAATCATTGTTCTTATTCACTGCATTACGTTCTTTTTAGCCTCAAGACTACAGAAAAGAAACTAAAAGCTCATTTACAGAATCAATCCGATCAAAAAGAAATCAGTTTCAAGTCCCATTAACCACAATATATGTTTCCTCAGTAACATCAATTCTCATCAATGACTCTTGGAGCTGCAACCATAACTTATCTTCATTCGTCACCACTTCCAAACTATCACCTTACTGTTTAGCCTGCTCACACAATCAACAGCAAGCTGTCAGCTTTGTCCCAGTTATATAATTAACATTAACTGACATGTAAGATAGCAAGGTGAAGATAAAGGTATACCAAACGACTAAATGCTTTTAGGATTCACATTTAACAAGTTAGCTAAAGATTCTTCTGGTTTTCCCCTATTGAAATATATGAAATTTCTCTTGATCATTGCCTTTAGCTCACACAGGCAAGTGGCTTATATACATTGTAAAAGAAAACAAAAAGAAGGGTTGTCTATACATAAAGCACTGTGGCCTTTGGGAGCCCCAAGAATCAGCCTTAAAAGGAGACAAGAATGTACCTGTGAATAGAGGAAGGTGCCAAGAATTGCAATGGCAGCGCCAAGGGCATTAACGGGTTGGACTGGGGTGTGGAAGATAATAATGGAAGAGACAATTACAGAAATTCTCTTCATTGTGTTGCCTATGCTAAATGTTAAGGGGGAAATCTGATCAAGTGACATGTAAGATACTTGATTGTACAAGTGGTAGAACACACTCTGGGCAGCTACCCACCTGCAAAATTTTCAAGCTACCTTTGTTAATTAAACATTAGATGAAGAAAACTGAAGAGCGTTCATAAACCTATGCTAGTTTATGCCTAAATAATTAGATCTAATCATCGGACCAACTTCGGATTTTATTTCATAAAATTTAACGGTTTCGGGATCAAACCCTTCAAAAAAATTTAAAAGTCAAGTCCACGGTCTGGCTATAATCAAGCCTACTAATAATCATTAATCCATCGCATATTTGTTAAAACTCAAGCAAAGAACTCCAAGATATTCAACTTATATGGGACATCCAAAGCCAAAAAAAAAATTGCAATTCCACCAATATGAAGGGATAAAGAGGATAGAAAGTGAACGTATATACCGAGATTTGAAGATTGGACTTACCATACAAAATTGGGACCAATCTGAGACACAGCTGTTTTCCAGCCTGCAGCCCACATCTGGGGGCCCTCCACAGCAATGGCGAAAGGAGTGAGAATTAATAGAGATAACATGGAAAGACAAGCATAGTAGTTCATTCCGCTAACAGACATCCCCCTCATCCCTTTCTTGGAGAATATATTCCGGAAGACAAATGCCAAATTTGATATCATAGCCCCCATAAACCCTGAAACATAGAGTCCTCTATCAATGCCAAATTTAGAGCATTGAACACTAGAAAATACCATAATCCAAATTACATTAGGAAGCTAACACGGATATGAGATACAATATGGATACAATAAAAGATGTAGTAACATGTCGGGTCTGATATGAGTGACAAATTACAAATTCAACATCCTAAAAAGACTGATTACTATATGAGAACATAGACAAAATTTGAGTTTATAGAGTAAATGCTCTTACCAATCATATTGAAATTGAGCTCTGTGATTGCAGCTAGAGCACAACCACCAATAATTGGCACAAGTGACAGGTAAACTGACATAGGGAATGCCTCTCCAAGCAAGAACCTTGACACCAGGACACTAAAAGCTGGCTCTCCACTCTTGATGATGTGGGTGAATGACACGGCAACTTTTGACATACTCACTGTTGCTGCAACATGCCCAATTGTGTGCGCCACCGCAACCTACATACCCAATTTTTCCCAGTGAGTACTGTTCTAAGAAGACTAACATAGATCAGAAACACAACAATGATATATTGCGTGTGTCTAATACGACTATTGGACACATATCGGTACTGTTAGAAATATACATGAAAATCATAACTGGCTTTTCTCCTAGAAGCCAACCAAAAAATCAAAGATCCACCCAAGATTTACTTACAGGAAAGAGGGCTTTCCAAAACTCCAAATTGACTTTTGGTGCTTCAGCAATTCTCGTGGCCCATGAGATTAACATCATGAGGGAGCCAGCAGCCAGTGACAACGTGGAAGTCAGCCATGGGTAAGGAAAAGCATTCAAAACCTTCTTGTTGTATATGTTGAAGACGACATTCAAAGCCCACCAGATAGCAAAATATACACCAATTTTGAGCCTTTGAGCTGTCTCTAACCGAGCCTGTTCGTCAGGCAGGTCAATGTTAAGCTCTAAAGGCTGTGACCTATCCGCCTCATAGGCCTTGGACTCTGTAACCCTGCTCCTGGGTTTTGTCAGCATTGTGAAGTTCGCAGTGGATGAAATGTAAAGAGCTTTCTGAGAAGAAAGGGAAAGATCTGTGTTATTGTGTTGAACATTCTGAATAGTGGGTAATGTGTAAAACTGAGGTCTTGGAACAGAAAGCTTTCTGCTTGAGAATGCAGAGCAACTCAGGGACGAAGTTGTGCCCTTGATTGAAGAGATCATGATGCTTAGCTTAGCTTATGTATGTGTAAAAAATGAACTGAATTTGTTTAGGAAAGGAGAACCACTCAAAAGGGTATTTGTAAATTGAAGTTTGAAGAATGAAAACGTGGAAGATTTATACGATTATTGCGGGGAAAGAAAACGGGGGTAGGCGTAGAAAAGTTCAAAACTTTTTGCTTTGGTGAGGGAAAAAGAGGGTTGGTGAGCTTTGGGGAGAAGGGCGGGTGAGAAAAACAAAGAGAAAGGAAAAAGAGGAAGGAAACGGAGAAGTTGGAAACGGTTTTTCCTAGGGAGATGGCGATAGAAAGGGGATTTATATACGTGGACCGCGGAACAGGAGGTATATGTCAGTGTGACAACTAACTATGGAGAATTGGAGATTTTAACTGAAGCTTACGAGTTACAAGAAATTTTCCAGGCTGGCCTATGAACTTACTAAAATATCCTCCTGAGCCTAAGCTGAATCAAAGAAATCAAAGGGAAAAAGGAGGAGCTAAATCTTGAAACTTTCTTTTATCATCAGAAAATTGAAGACCGTGTGTTTAGTTTTTCAATTTTGATATCGTTTCAAGGAAATTGAATACCATATCGTCTAATATAACAGCACCTTTCATTTGTTCTATTTATTCATTAAATGAAAGGTTTGTACTCATTATAAAGAATTGTTTTTCGTTTTTATACAAAAATTTCATGACATATCAAAAATATTAGATTTACTTCCCTCTTAAAAGTTGAAGACAATAGGATATGAATTATTAAGTCATTGACCAATAATAAATTGTTTTTAATTTATAAAAGAGTAAATTATTTGTTAATAAAATAATATTCAATATATATTTTTTAAAATAACGTTTAGTTTTTTATGAAAATATAAATAATAAATATATTAATTTATTCTTAACATTAATTTAATAAGAGACTAAGAAATAAGAATAAATCAAAGGTGTATGAGATTGAAAAACAAGTGTAAAAATAAAAAAATACCACCCATTCCATTACATACGGATAGTTTAGGTTATTTTCTCACTTTATTGCATCTTTTCTCACCCTATTCTATCAAAACAAAGAAATCCTAAATGTTATTCATAGGTGGGTGATTAATAATCATCGGTTGGGACAAAAAAAAAACAGCATTTAATATTTGATTATTTGGCGGCCCTTCGTGTTGGAGACCAGAAGAATGGTGCGAGCTTCTATTATTACAACTAGTACAAATAATTGCGTTGAACTTAGACGATATCTTTTTTTGGATTTTTTTGATATTTGAATTATATTTTTAGATGGTTCAGATCTAATATTATTATTTTTAAAATAAAAAAATTCTATCTTAATAGGAAAAGGTCTCCATAAAAGACTGAGATCCAAATGAGTTGAACTTGAACCTGT